>OZ022250.1:16118907-16142331 GCA_963978915.1 Caenorhabditis parvicauda | reverse complement strand
AGGAGTGCGGTTACAAATTAGGAAGAGACCAAATTCAACTTATAACTACTTTCATGTTAGTTTATTTTAATAGATCCAGGAACACTGAATGTTTCAGTGTTGGATCACACCAATCCGGTAATTACCAACACCTGTTCTACGCCGAAATCAACGAGTCTATGAAGATTTCGGAAGGTGGCGGTCTCATCGATCACGGTGAAGTTATTGTCAAGGTATGCAGGAATATTGTCCTAAATAATTCTATCTCAGAATTTCATGGATGTCGAGTTTGCCAGGAAGTTAGTCAGCGCTTCTAATTCAGTTTCAACACTTTTGGGTCCACCAGGAGTACTTCTTGCCTTCCAATGGTGGTTTAGTAACATTGAAGTATGCTTTTATTTTCGGAAGTGTAGTCTCATAACGCGTTTCAGAAGAGGATTTCATTGAAACCAATCAATGAAACCGATGTCTGGACTCCGACTGATGTTGAAAAGATTGAAAAGTTTACATTCTCACCAGAATGGAATTCGGTGAAGCATGGATGCCTTCCGCGTCGGATGACCTTCCACTTGGTGATATTTTGTTTGAAAGAAAGTATTTTTTTAACTTCAGAACGGAAGAAGAATTGTTTGGGACCTCTCACTCACCGTTGACTCTGTCTTGGGACTTCTTGTGGATACAGACAGTAAGGAGCTGATTCTGGTTCAGATGTTCAGACCGGGTGAGATTTTTTTGTTTTCTAAACAAGTTAAACCACTTTGTCTGTTAGTTTGCAACTTTATTTTACGATTTACTAGCCGAAATCAACATAAAGCATTCTATACAGTTAGAAACTTCTACGAGAAATGATAAGAATCTTTTTCAGCCGTTCTAGTCGGCCGTACACGCAATCTATCGGAAAACAGGGGAAAGCCTCTAGACGAAATAGATTTCACCAAGTCTGATCCGAGATGGTCGTACACCCTCGAGTTGTGTGGCAAGCAGGTCGCACCAGGAGAAGATGTCAAGGCGAAAGTGATAGAAAGTGTCAGGGATTTGGGATATCTGGTGGATAACAACAAAAGCGTCCATATCGCTCATTTTATGTGAGTTTCTTCCTGTTTCATGTGAACTAGGCTCTGACAAAATTTTATTCAAGAACGGTTTTAAAAAATTATTTTCTAACTGAATGTACCGTAGTTTATTACAAAAACTATACAGTAAAACTTTTTTAGATCAAAGTTCGATTGTGCTGAGCGGAATATTTCAAGCAACTATTTCAGGCCAGGAATCGGTCAATCAGGTGACAGTCAAGACATTTTCTGTATTGAAGTTGGCGCTTCAACCAAGAGGGTCACTCCAGCCTTAGCCTACGGTCACCAAGAGGTGATTTCTTTCACGTTTCCACAGTTCAAACTCGCTTTCCAGACACGATTACCCTTCTCCAGACTCGGTTCCATCGTACGACAAAGCGGTCTCGGTCCACCAACTACCTATTACGCTATTCAGTACGTTTTAGATAAATACAACTAGATAGTGACCGAGTTGGCCGTGGGGAACTTTGCACAGAAGTCTTGATCAGAAGCTTACATGTTAGGAAAAAAACAAAATTTTATGATGTGCAATTTTCCTCACTCCTACTTTCTCGACAACGCGTGTAAACTAGATACATTTATTGCTTTTATGTGATATTCCGATAAACTTGCATTATTTTTCAAGCAACTCGTCCATCGATAACTGAGCTTCGTTCATCGCCAAGTAGAGTTCTTTTAACTCGTTTCCAGATAGTTGACTCAATTTGACGCCTTTATCGGTTCGAAGTTCCAGATTATATTCGGGAATCCGACAGGGTTGGTCATTACTGAAAGTTAAAATACTTTTGTTAAATTGCTCTAGTTGAATCTATCAGATTCAAAAAATGTCTACATTTTTTACAACTATTTTCATTTCATTAAATTTTATTGATTATTTATGTTTGACGAGATTTATTGATTTTTCCATACCTCATGATCACTGTCCTCGCTTCACAACTCGACGACAGAACATGTGGATTTGATGAGTTATCCGCCAAAGATGCTAGCCGATCCACGTACGGGGTTATGTCTGGTGACGAGTAGACTTCTATTATCTCGTCTCTTATGTTCTCCGGCACTCCAGCATCATTCAACAAGGGGATCACTACTTTCGGCTTCTTCTGATAGTAAACAAGATACCTCCAGACGTTTAGTAATGAGTTCAACTGAAAAATTACCTAATCCTCCGACATCTCAAGGATCACCCACCGTTGCGACCAACTTCTCATTCTCAGCTTCAGCACTAGTGATGACTTTGGTGACGTCATCGAGAGGTAATGATTTCACTATTGTGAATGACATCTGTGAGACGCTGATAGTGAGAAAAGCATAGACAAAAAATTACTTTCGTTATGAAACCATCTTCTACTTCGCAGCCATTCCATTGGTGTAATTCTGGATGAGACATCTGAAACATCAGCTTGTAGTAGAACTCGTATGGAAATATAGACGCATGTTGAAACATGTCCAAATTTCTAGGCAAATACAAGAGCAATAGTTTATTCGATACCGTATCACAACCAGCATATAGCACCATGAATGGCGAGATTCTACGTTCTCCATAAGACACAGGAATCACAGTGAAAAAGTGTGAGTGTGGAAAAAAATGATCAAATTTACAATTCGGAGTGAATAATCTTGGATTCGAGGTACTTTTCGATCTTTCTCATCTTTCGTACCAGTTTTTCGTGTCTCGCCCCCAGCTCGGCTTCTTCGACGTTGTGGAGAGTCTGTTTTCCTTCTTTTTCTCGAATGCCTCGGAGTGATTCGAGTTCGGTCTAAATTTTTAATTGAAAATAAGGATTTTGATGATTCCTAGAAATTCTTCGCAAATGGCATAGCTTTCCAAATCGAAATTGTATCGTTCTAACGCTAAAGTTTTTTTTCGACTGTTTGAGAATCTTCAAAAAAGTATAATCGTTCTCAGAAATTTCAGAAAATGCCGTCATTTTTTATAATTTCAGAAATAAAATCGTCATTTCACTCTCTAGAATGTTCTAAAGCTATCATGTCTGCAGACGTTGACCAAAAAGAACTAAAAAAAACCCAAGAATAAATACCTTGTGAAAATCGATTTTCCTTAGTTGATTATCAAAGTGAAGAAGCTCATCCTTCAGAATTTCATAATCGTGAAGTGAGAAGTTCGCGTTAGCTTGTGCCTGTAAGCATTGTTCAGTTTGTTTTTATATCAGACCACTCACCAGCTTCCACAGACGTCTAACCTTGTCTTCTTTGAATGGTGAATACTCTTCTGAAGTGATTTTCTTGTGAAGCTTCTGGAAGTGATCTTCGGCTGCCTGGTGCGCCATCTTCACCTTCTTACGCTGAAATGATGTTCTTATTTTTTCAGAGAAACCATTAAGCAAACCTTTTCTTTGACCATGATTTCGTCAAAGTCCAACGCGTTTTCATGTGGACCTCTGGCAAAGTTGGCCAGATGATCTTCGTAGTCTTCCATCTTTCTCTCCGCCACTTTTAATTCTTCGTGTAGTTCTGGAAAGAAGTTCATCCACCCGAATTATCAGAAGTCATACCGAGTAGTTCATTCTCGCTGAACTGACCAGCTTGAGCCTGATGCCACAACTTTTGTATTTTATCATTAGTGAACTTGTCACTGGGCGTTGGAGAATTCTCTTCTTTGTACTCCCACGAGTTCTTGTTCTTCATTTTCTTGAATACTACCATTGATTATGCTCATAACTGAAAGCATACCTCTCTAAACGCTAGGACAGTCTTCTCGAGACCATACTTCTGTAGAACTTCTATCAACTTCTTATCAATCTTGATCATCTCTTTGTTCAAGTTTTCCACCTGATTAAGTATTCGTATCAATGCAAATCGTAGGGAATTACCTTTCCATGAGAGTAAAGATCTTTGGTGTGCATGAAAATACCATCATATCCGGTCAGTTCTTTCTGAAAGATGGTAGGAATTGTCAAAAATCTGGTAACAAAAATTTACCTCTAATCGGGCAAGATGCTGACGATCTTGAATATGCTGTAGAGCTTTGTCGTAAATATAGTTAATTTTGTCCGAACGGTACTTTTTTCCCAAAGTGAGAGCAACAAGAGAGATTAGTAATAATGCGAGACGCATCGCAACTGGAAAATATTATGTTATGAAATGTACTTATTTCATAGTCAGAGAAGTTTTTCGGAGTAGTAAAAGTTTGAAAAAAGAAAAAAAAAAGAATTATAAAAAAAGAAGTTTGCAGTACCTTTTTGCGTCAGGGCATGCAGATTCACCCTCTATCTCTGAGTCTCTTAATTTCGATCAATACTCGTATTTTCTTCTATTTTTTCTTTTTATATTTAAAAAATTACTCATTCTCATGATTCATATTTAAGAAACATTTCAAATATTTGCCTGATTCTGTGTTCACAATATTTCCTTTGTTCGTCTCCAGAACAGATGCAAAACGTCTGCGTAAGTGGTTGACAAATAACTTTCAGTGTGTAAAGTAAACCACTGCAGCATTTTGAAACAGTCCAAAAGCTTTTATGATCCACCCACGATATAAATTCTCGTTTTCTCACTTTTCATTTTTGCAGATATGTTCCGTCGGATTATCTGTACCACAAGACGTGCATCAAGGTACAAGTTCACTGCAAGTTTACAGGTTTGAAAATTTAAAATATGTATAGACTAACCTTCATTCTATTAGGAACTACTTCTCATATCCAATGCCAAATCAAGGCCGAAGAAACTATCTATTTCGTTCGTCCATAGGTTTGTTTTTGCACACTTCATATGATGAATACATTTTTTAGAAAGAAAAAGTCTTCTTCTAAAGTTCGCGCATGGGAAGAGTCATTTTCTGACCCGAACATGTGCATTCTAGTCTGGCCGGAAAATGAACTAGAACAAGTTCAGTTCATCAGTACGCTCTACAATGCAGCTGATGATGAATATGAAGACAAGGTTATTTATTTTTGGTTAAAAACAATCTTTCCATATACAGGAATGGTCCATCGTCATTGAAGAAGTGACAGAAAAAGGAAAAAAGAAAGTTCTCGCGTCAAAAGCACTGAACCTACGTCAATTTGTGTCAGATCATTCTGATGGACAAAAAGTTGAAATGAAGTTAAAATTGGACACTCAAAAGTCTATTACACGTTGTAACCTCGTCATTTACCTTGTCTGCGAACTGGTCTCTCGCTTTGGGTAAGATTTCGTACCAAATCTGATAATAATTATGTTTTTAAGTGAGAAAACAGAACACTCATCGACATCCGCTGTTGAAAAGGAAGGAGAGGACAGGACAGACGAAGTAGTTCGCAAAGAACCAGAAATACGTAAGATTTTAGATTATAAACACCCAAAAAAAAATTTTGTGTAATGACCGGAGACTGAGGTGATAATACTCAGATTTCGCTATTGTGGATTGGGTCAAATCTCGCTCAAATTTCGTCTGTTTTTCATAAAATAGAAAAATAACATTAATTTGTTACGAGAAAGACCATTCCTGTGAAAATGTTAACTGTTGATATAATACTTACAGAAAGTTTACTTGTGAAACTTCAACATATAGTGATATTTCAGGTCAACTAGAAAACTTTGCATCAACAATGCGAGTTGTAGATAAAACTGAGAAGAAGCAAATTGACGAGTTGAAGTCGAATTTGACCGAAGATGATGTCCCACCTCCGATTCCTTCCCATTCCGCTGTTCGGCCACCATGGAGAGAATCTACTGAATCGAAACCAGTAGAAACTGTCGAAGCACCAAAAGAGCCTGAAGTTTCATCACAAAAGAGAGTGAGCAGAATAAGCAAGTTATCTGTGGAAGAGAAGCCGAATACTCAGACTGTTTTCGAGGTATTTTTTGTGTTTATGAAAGTTATACAACAGCAATCGAATGTTTAGAAAATGTTTCTTTTTGCTTCCATAATTAGTCAATAATGTGTAAAATTGAGCGATCAATGTTTTGAACATTGAAATTCACGGAAATTACAAAAAGTTACCTTTTTCTCCTTTTGGGTAACTATCGTTTCTATTTGTTTGTCTTTCCTGTTGTTTTTCCTCTATGTTCAGATTAATTGAATTCAGTATTAAACGTTTGTGAGAGTTGAAAATTACCGATCAAATGTTTATCAAGTTTTTTTTTGAAAATTACGAAATTTTACCATAGCTCCTTTTTCGAAAAGTATTGTTCCCATTTGCTTGTCTTTCCAATTGTTCTTATTTCTATCTGAGTAAGATTCATCTTATTCGAAAACTTATTATTTTCAAACATGGTTATATCAAGATGTGTGCTGAACTTTTATTAAAGTAAAAAAAATTAGGTGTTTAGTGATTCAAAATTTATACCAATGTGAGCGTAACTGAACCTAAATGGATCACAAAGTTTCAAAAGGTTCAATACAGGTCAAGGAAGACTCGAAAACCGTCCTAGTACCAAAGGTTCCAAGCACACCAGCACCGCCAATCTCAGCTTCTACGAACCTAACAACACCGAAGGTTCACTCGTGAGTATTTCATTTTCATAAAATGATTCTCGTTTCAATTTTATTTTTATCCTATGGGAAAAATCATACTAGGACTACTAGACTGAATAATTGTAAGCCCAAATCGTCTACCCATTACGAGAAACGGCACAATTTTAGTGGAAATCATAATAAAAAATGACAAAAAACTGAATTTTTGACAAATTTTGTGCTCCTCAACTAGCTTACAATTAACTAGCTTGTTAGATGTATTTTAATACAACTGTACAGTTTTATCAACGTTACTACAATAGTCACCTCATTTATGAAACGGACCTAGAAGTGAGTCACCACTTCACTGAAATCACGGCTGCAAGTGAACGGGTTGTAGAGTGACCATGATCGGAGAAATAGTGACTGAATGACTAATTTTGGTATCATTAGTGCTGAAGATGTGAAGAATATATTGAAAAAAAAGTGATGATTTTCAAAGTGTGTTTTGAAGTATAACGAGCGCAATGTGACTTATAGAGAAACATTCATCTGAATCATGAATCATTTACATATAAGCTTACAAGGAGCAAGAATTTTTTTGCTGTCCATAACTATCAGAGTTGCACGGAAGTAAAATTTTTCAAAACGGAAGTCGGAAGTGAATTTTTTAAACGGAAGTCGGAAGTGAATTTTTTAAACGGAAGTCGGAAGTGAAAAAAGGGCGGAAGTCGGAAGTGAAAAAAGGGCGGAAGTCGGAAGTAGAATTTTTTCAACGGTAGTCGGGAGTGCAAAAAAGTTGAAAAAAGCCAGAGATATTGTATATTCGCGCATTCTCAACAGGTGATAGGTCAATTCCATACTGAATGGAAACGATTTCACGGTTTTTTCGTCATTTTTCACGAAAAAAATTTTTGACGGAAGTCGGAAATAGAATTTGTTAAACGGAAGTCGGAAGTCGGAAGTAGAATTTGTTAAACGGAAGTCGGAAGTGAAATTTTTTTCACTGAAGTCGGAAGTCGGAATTCCGTGCAACTCTGATAACTATATATCGCGATAAATGAAAAATGATTCATGATTCAGTTGACTTCGTCATAAATTCGCAACGCGAGAGGTCAATATCTCTGCCGCACCCTTTAGCATTTAGTTAAAGTCTGGAAACATAAATGTCGATTTTCAGTCGTTCACAATCACCCAGACCACCAGTGAGATCGTCAAAGCCAGAAGTGATAGCGAATGAATCGTTGCTTGAATGGACACAACGAGCTACAGACGGGTATCCTGGTGTGAAGATAACTGATTTCACGTTAGTTTTTTCTCACCTTTTCAACTTGAAATTTGATCCAAAATTTGGCTATTTGGTCACACAGTCTTTCCGCAGCCTGTTCTCTGCTCTTAGGCGTCGGATCAGAACGGTCTGAACCAGAGTTGCACGGAAGTAAAATTTTTCAAAACGGAAGTCGGAAGACGGAAGTGAAATTTTTTTCACGGAAGTCGGAAGTCGAAAGTGAAAAAAAGGGCGGAAGTCGTAAGTAGAATTTTTTCAACGGTAGTCGGGAGTGGCAAAAAGTTGAAAAAAACCAGAGATATTGTATATCCGCGCATTCTCAACAGGTGATAGGTCAATTCCAGACTGAGTAGAAACGATTTCACGGTTTTTTCGTCATTTTTCACGAAAAAATTTTTTTCACGGAAGTCGGAAGTAGAATTTGTTGAACGGAAGTCGGAAGTGAAAAAAAAGGCGGAAGTCGGAAGTCGGAATTCCGTGCAACTCTGGTCTGAACTAGGGCTTTTTTAAACGCGATTGCCGATTTACCGAAACTGTTAAACGTTAAATTTACGATATTTCCGTTCATATCGAAACCGTTAAAAGTTAAATTAACGGTTTTTTTTTCAATTTTAACAAACCCGTTGATCGTTAAAATCAATTTAACGAAAAGTTCTCATCTCCAGTCTAGGTTCATTTCCATGTGAACCCTTATGAACACACTGCAAACGACGAAAAACTTTTGAAGAGATACAAATTTCGCACATTCAAGAAGCTTCTCATTGGTTGTATGTTTTCGAAAATCTGTTTTTTCAGAAGATCATGGCGAACTGGTCTGCCTCTATGCGCTATCATCCACGTCTACAGAGAAGATTTGATCGATTTTGAGCAGCTAGATATCCATGCGACGACTCTCAACGGAAAAAAGATGAATGTGAAAAAGGTTTTCTTCCCTTGTTTGAAAAATCCTAAAATTCGTTGGGTTTTCTTTCGTGTTTCCGACATCCGCGAGGAATATGGGTTGATCCAATTCCGTCGAATATGCCAAAAAATTACTGTATTTAAAAATAGACATTGGGAACTTTTGTCGAATCAATCTAATCATCATGAGCAGCTTTACAACCTTTTAGGTTTTTCATTCTGAAAATCTTTTAGATCACGGTTACAAATTGAATTGAGAATTGTTTTCTTCCAAGAGTATTTAATAATAGCAAAAATCTTGACTTCATCTGTAGTACTCACCTAGGCTGTTCACGAAGTCTAACGAGATTACCGATTTAACGAAACTGCGTTAAATTCGGTTTAACGATCAATGGTTTTGTTAAAAATGAAAAAAAAACCGTTGATTCCGTTGAAAATGAGAAAAAGTTAAACTAACGTTTAACAGTTTCGTTGAGTCGGAAATTTCGTAAGCAACCCTGGTACTCACCAGAGTTGAACGGAAGTAGAATTTTGTCAAAACGGAAGTCGGAAGTAGAACTTTTTCAACGGTAGTCGGGAGTGCAAAAAAGTCGAAAAAAACCCAGAGATATTGTATATCCGCGCATTCTCAACAGGTGAAGGTCGATTCCTGACTGATTAAAAATGATTTCACGGTCTTTTTGTCATTTTTCACGAAAAAAGTTTCTTGACGGAAGGCGGAAGTAGAATTTGTTAAACGGAAGTCGGAATTCCGTGCAATTTTGGTACTCACTTTCAACTCGACCATTTAAGGCTCTATCCGCTCTCGCTCTGATGGGGTTGAGTGACCTTCCGAACGAAAACGACATTCTGACGCCGAACAAGAAGGCGATCGAAGGGGTCCTTGAACGGTATTCTTTTTTTCCTCACAGAACTGAATTAATCAGCTTTTTCAGACTCAGAAACATTGTAGAAGGAGGACCAAACGCAACACCTCAGAGCATGTCAGACCACCGTATCTCCCAAATGTTTGCAGTTTCTGAGTCGGAGAAGAAGGTAAGAATTTTAATCTGACGATTTGGTCAAATATTCTGGAATACAGTAGCGTTCAAAAGTTTAGAAAGTTTTTATTTTCGGCCATAACTCTTGTCAAACCTCACCTATCGGTCTGATTTTTTGAATGGTAATACTTCAAACATTATTACATCTTATGTCAAAACGAATTCAAATCAGACCAAAAGAGAAAAAAAATAAAAAAATTTATTCTCAGACACTATAAAAAACACATTTTCCACAAACTCAAAAACATAATGGTAAACGGTTGTAACAATTCAAATCGATAAGGAATGAACATCAAAACATTATTAAAACCTTAATACTTAGTGGCATAACCAAAATTATCAATGACGGCTTTACATCTTCTCGGCATGCTCTCAATCAAGTTCTCCAACTTGACTCGCGGAATTTTTTTCCACTCTTCTTGTAAAACCGCGTATTTTTGCGCGGCATTGGATGTGTAATGGCCGGAAACGCGTCTCTCGAGTTCTTCCCATAAGTGCTCTATAGGGTTGAGGTCTGGAGACTGACTGGGCCACGGAAGAACATCGATAGCCTCATCCTGGAGACATTCGCGAACAAGACGGCTAGTGTGTTTCGGGTCGTTATCTTGTTGAAACACCCAACCAATCGGCATGTTGGCACCAGCAAATGGTACAAGAACATTAACAATAATATCCTTGTAGTCATTGGCATTCATTTTGCCCTGAATCCAGTGCAATGGGCCAACGCCGTCGTAACTAAACGAACCCCACAACATGACGCTACCGCCACCGTGCTTCATCGTGGGCAATTGGTACCTAGAACTGAACCGGCTGTTGATTGGCCTTCTGACATACTTAATGCCATCGGAACCAAACAAACAAAACTTACTTTCATCGGAAAAAAGGATTTTCCTCCAGTCGTGGACGGTCCAGCTCAAATGGTCTTTTGCCCACTCAACTCTAGCCTTTCTGTTTTTCTCAGAAATCATTGGCTTCTTACAAGGACGTCTTCCAAATAACCCAGCAGCTCTTAGACGACGTTTGACTGTAGAAACAGAGACTCTGGCAACGTTTCCAGCGACCATATCCTTCTTGATGTCTTCTCCGGTCAGACGCGGATTGAGACGTGAATGGCGAACAATCAGTGCGTCGTCTCTTGCTGTCGTCTTCCGTGGCCGTCCTGATCTTGGCAACACTCCAAAAACTCCAAACTTTCGGAATCTTTTCAAAATTCGGGATACAGTGGTTTCGTGAACTTGAAATACTCGTGCAACTTGATTCTGTCGTATTCCTGACAGGACAGCATCGATGATCAGTTTCTGCTGGTCGGTGGGCACTTCTTTTCCTTTTCCCATTACTTAAAAAGTATTGTTAGTAGTATAGAAAGAAAAAAGTACAAAAAATCGGGAAAAAACCTTCAAAAAAAATAAAAAAGAAAGAAAGTGAAAAATCAGTTCAAAAGTCGCGGTTTCGTAAAAACGCTGTAGATCAAAATGTAGCTAGAGTAATCCTGATTTTTTTCAAAATTAGATTTCTCATGAGTTGATGTGTTCTCCGACAAAAAATCATGTCGATTGGTTAAGTTTGACAAGAGTTATGACCAAAAATAAAAACTTTCTAAACTTTTGAACGCTACTGTATGTCCTTGATCTGCAATCTGCACCCAACAGTAGTTTACCTTTTTTATTTTGTACTTGAGTAAGGTTGGAAAAACAAGTTTTGTGAAGATAACAAAAGAAAATAAGATTCACTGAATATTAGACAAAATCGTCGGAATTTTAACAACTTAGTTACTGAACTTCGCAAGATTAATTTTACAGGTGGTTGAAGAAATCAACAAGATTCGTGAACGTCGTGATCTTGATGATGCAGTCGATTTCACCAACGTTCAGGATGAGGAGTACGATCCGGAGATTGAAGAGCCGAGACCTTTTGTTAGAGTGAGCTTTTTTTTTTACAATATATCAATATGGTATTGATATGAATTGAGTGAAACGTTATTGGGTGAGAGTGCAAAATCTCATTTTTTAAACCATTTTTCTGTTTTTTTCGAGATGAAACGCCAAACAAGCTAAACTTGTGACTATCTACATGATACGCGTTAGAGAGAGAAGTTGTGAAAATTGTGTTCAGGGAGGAGTCGGATCGTCAGCAAGATCATCAACTCTACCTCGCAAAAGACTCGAAGTGAACGATCAGAATCCCGGTGATATGTCTAGCGTGTAAGTTTTTCATTGCGAAACTCAGAAAAATCTAAAGTGATTCTATCGGAGCTTCACAAAACGTACTTTTGTGGTAGAGTAAGGAACTATTCATTTTTCATACGTTTTTTCTCGGATTTCAGAAATTCGATCAAAATTGATACTTTTTTTCACGATCTAATTCTTTTCGATTAATCAATTTGTTTGTAATATTGGGCATTTAGTAAAATGCATCCAGTTTTTTTTTTCAAACGTAAAAAACGTGATGTGGGTACTATGAAAACCTCTTTTTTAGGCTTAGGTTAGGTTGGGGCTAGCTTGTGGTTCAACCTAAGCCTAAGAACAAGGTGATTGGGATGTTCTGAGTAAAGTTTTTAACGTTTGAAAAAACGGGATGTTTATTAAATGCCATAATATTGAAGAAGATAGTTCTGTTCAAAATTATAAAAATTTAGAGATTCAGGCGCACTTTTTTTTAGTCTATCCGAGAGAATCCCAGATCTTCACAAAAGCTGTTTTTCCCAACTGACCTGAGCCCATAAAAAGGGTAAATTACTGCTGGTTGCAGATTGCAGGTCGAGATAAAAACATAACGTGTAGTTTCAAACTGTGAGAAGTAAGAAATGTCAGTGAAAAATCGTCATATTTGTGTTTAATCGAATTTCCGAAAATCCCTATATTACAGAAGCTTCGGTCGTGGACACGTTGTGGTGACGGCACCAGGAGTCAGCAGTACCCTGCGCTCATCAGGAAGAAACGCATCGCCGTCGAAACGAGAAGAGCACCGAAGACAGGCGAGAGCTCTTCTGGAGAAATCGGCCATTTCTACGCCGTCCACATCGAATGTGAGATTTTCTTTTAGTTTAGGATTTTTCAAACTATTTATTATCAGAAGGCCAGAGTGATATATAAATTGAGAAACAAGTCAGGTTCTTTATATACAATGTTTGTGAAAAATGAAAGTTACAGAAGGATGGTGAAGAGGAACGTCGTCAAATAGCTCGAAAACTGATTGAAAATGCAACTGGAGTCGGAACGAGAAGTGGTAATTTTCGTTTCTATGTTTTTTTTTCTAAATTGAATGTCACTCGTGTGACGATAGGTTAAAAAACAGAATCAAGGATGTTTTCTCAACATTTTTAATCAAAATTGTCTTTTTATTATTTATTTTATGTGGTAAGATAACTTTTGTGAAGAACCAAGTCTTGGATACCAAAATCAAGCATTTAATCAAGCAAATATGATACCGTGAGGGTCGACAGATTATGCCGTCTGCGGCGGGACTGTGCACGTTATTGATTTTCAAGTTTTGGAACTTGAAAGTGAAAAAGAGCGGGAGTTGGAAAACCATGTAACTCGGATAAAAAGTTTACGGTTTCTCATCAATAATACTCCTGTTGTGCCTGTGATTGTGATTGTGATCATCCCTCACCGTTCTTTCAGCATTTTCAACGCCCCGCAACCAGTACCGTACGTCTGCCCTCAGAACCTCGTGTACCGACCTTCGTCGTGCAGGTCCGTAACCTTTCATACTCCCTAAACTTCGTCTGTAAGCGTGTTGTGAAGTGATGTGTGCATTTTCAGAAGTTGTCCGGCCTCAAATCGACGTTCACCGTTTCCGCAAACGGGACCCATCACCGACGCTTGTCAGGAAACCATGTTATTTTTTTGAATTTTAAACCGGTTTTTGAGTGGTTTTAATATAATTGGCAAAATCATCGGATCCGTTACATCACTCATGATGGATCTTGACGCACTAACGAAGCATTCGATTTGACGAAAAATGTTGAACAGGGGTGAACTGATTATGGTCAAATTGAAAAGATTTCTAGAAAAAACAGTAGAGGATTTCTGAGAAAACGGTAACATTGAACAAAAACAGTTCAAGCTTTCATGAAAATTCATAAAAATAGACACGTTTCAGACAACCCACAAGATCAGAACATCATACCAGCAATCAGCAAGTTTGGTGGATCCCAGGTGAGTATTTACCTTTTTTTTGAACTGAGTAAATATGTATTCACTCAATAACAGTCTCATGTCGAGTACCGTTCAAAAGTAAATGATCGATATTGCCTGTATCAGTGCTCATAAAGACATGCTTAACCTTGGAAAATGTGAAACCTTTATGATGTACTTAGGAATAGACTGACTAGATGAGAGCTTCATTGTCTTGTTGTCTTAAATTCCACTTTTTTGACAAAATTTATGATATGGAAATGAAATTTTTTGAATGTCCTCAGAGAAGGCAACTCAGATTGGATCCGACCACATCTAGTTTGGGAAAAACTGGAGTCCAATCTGATTTTTTTTGGATCCAATCAGAGTTGACTTTTCTGATTACTTTTAAATGCTCCAGATGTGCTAGAAACTTGAGTTAACAGATAGATCATGAAAAAAAGTATTATGGAATGAATCATCCTGATGTGTCATCATGGTTATAGGTCCATTTTACATCAAATAAAAAATTGTTAATTGGATCCAATCTGACAGAACTGGATCCAATCTGATGAAATCCTCCGAATAACTATAATGCCCCGGAGAATTATTTTCTCGTCGAACCCAAACAACACGATGAATCTTTGGTCAGCACGAGTATTTCGAAATATATTTCATTCTGATTGGAAACACAACTCTGGATCCAATCTGATTTTTTCTGGATCCAATCAGAGTTGACTTCCCTGAGTCGAAGTTCTGTGCAACTCGCGTATCGATCATTTACATTTGATCTTCAGCTCATTCCCGCTTCTTTCTTGCTAATAATTCTCGTGGTTGTGAGGTAACGTGTATTGTGTGTCGTCGTTTCCAGAATCGTCTAGCGGAAATCTCAACTTTTGACCGAGTCAAGCGATATGGAAGCATGCGAAGTGCAGAACTCAAAGAGTCTTTGGCCGATCTGGCAAGACAGTACGGATACCCGGTGAGGCTTGCACTACCTGTACAAATCTCGTGAATTGAGTTTTAAAACAAACTTCTTCTTACGTTTCTTTAACACTTTGAGCACATTAAGTTTCAAAAGTCACATTGTAACGATGTTGTCACCTTTGTTTCTGCTTCTATCATTATTAATTGTCAAATACGCGTGGAGAAGGAGTCCTCGGGATATACTTGGACCCGTTTACAACGGGTCTCTGGGGGTTTCGTGCCAGATAGGGAGAAAAATAAAAATGAGTTGCGTTTGTGGAATCTGTATGGGTGCAAAAGACGCGGCATTGTGGGAACTAGATTGATCGTAGTAGGTTGTGGTACTGCGACTGTTAAGCAGGAAGGGCAAGTGATTTATATTGTAGAGCACAATGATTATTGTCGCGGTCAACCACAGAGAGGAAGGATCAAAATTCAAATATCAAAATCGGAAATTTTGAGTGAATCAACCTGATAATTGTCAAAATTTTGCTATTCCGTAACGATTCTGAACGTTGTTCCGTTGCATAGTGGTGTTGCGAGGTGAAAAATGGTGAGAACTGTGAAAAATATTGATTTATTGATCGACCGAATTCACATAAAGTTTGGAATTGATTTTTGTAGTGATCTGTCAGAGATAACGCTGTGATACACAGATTTTAAGAGTATTGAGGGAGATTGTTTGAAAAAAAAATTAAAGAAAGCTGGCTGTCAACTCTGAGTTGCATTTATCTTCAAAACATCTCCAAATTCCTATCTTTTTACAGAACTTGACAACTTCACAAGAAAATATCTACAATGAGCCGAGGAGAAACTCTTCTTCCCAGTGGCAGGTACCATTTTCATTTCTTATACAGCATCATGAAAACTTGCGTTTTGACTAATCTCATGTAAGAAACCTTAGTTTTCATCAATTACCAAGTTGAAAATAGACTATTCTTGATAAATCTTAGGTAAATTACAAAAAAAGACGCTTGACTTGTAAAAAAATTTTCGTCATTCTGATAGATTACGACAGAGTTTTCTTGTTAGATTCAATAGTTTTTGCAGAATGATGTTGACGATGTGGAACAAACGACTTTAGAACAAGAAAGGATTGAACAAAGGCTGGCGGATGTGGAGGAACAGTCAGAGGTGGGGCTTTGAATTTAAATAGAAAAAAATGTATTTTAAAAAATCGGTAGTTAAATAATTCTGTTATAATTATTTTTCTGTTATAAATTTTTCCCGAAACTTCATTGTCTATCAGTAAAAACTTAAAATTTTCAATTTCTTCTGTTAAATTTGAGTGATTTTTTTTTGAGTTTCCCGAAAAAATACCTATTTTTTTCAGGCGATCCAAGCGAAAATCCGAGAAACAGAGCAGGGAGGAAACGAAGAGACAATGTTGATGGTGACGTTCATCGAGCTGACAGAGGAGAAGAATCGACTGGTCGGCAGACAAGACTACTTTAACATCATCCAGAAGATTCGAGAAGTGGTGAAAACGATCGACAAGCTGTCACAAGACCTCGATGATATCACCCGAGATCAGGATGGTTTGTTTTGCACAGTTGTTTTAACGCAGTGCGCAAAGCAAGGGCGGGGTAGTCGATAAAATATATAAAATTTCAGTTATTTTAGTTTGAAACATCCTTTTCCAACTTTTTTCATCCAAGACTCACAAATCGAAACGATTGTAGTAGGTGAAACTACCGTTGGGAACACTCTGCAACGTTTATAGAGAAAACCAAGAAAACAGGTTGAAACATTAGCAAAAAATATTCGAAAATACAATAATGAGGTGAATGCGCTCTGCTGAGGGGATTGGATTTATCCACTTATTCTTAGAATGCAGTGTGTGCTTGGGGTATTTCGATAACGAACAATACGAAAAGCCAAAAAAAAAACACGCGAAACGCCTTAGCGAAGCCGCGAAGGGGGAACAGCTAGCTAAATTTTTCTCGGGCAGAACCAGGCCGCAAAACGGACCTGGCATTGGTTGCGACGCCTGGTCCTTTTCTCCAAAACTTTTCGTGAACCGGCATTGGACCGTAGATGGGCGACAGTCGTCCCGGACATGTGTCGCCCAATTACAGTCCAATGCCAGCCCATTTACGGTCCGATGCCGGTCCGGTCCATGTGTCGCCCGGTCCTTCTGTCGCCCATCCGCAGTCCATATGTCGCCCATTTACGGTCCGATGCCGGTCCGGTCCATGTGTCGCCCGGTCCATCTGTCGCCCATCCGCAGTCCATATGTCGCCCATTTACGGTCCGATGCCGGTCCGGTCCATGTGTCGCCCGGTCCATCTGTCGCCCATTTACGGTCCAATGCCGGTCCTCCAAAAGTTTTGGAGTTTTGTGCCTTGTGTGCGCACCACTGTGGTTTTTTTCGAAGCGTCGGCCCGCGAAAATATTTGGAGAACGATAGAACGATAGTGTTAACAGTACGTTTTTCAATAATTTTTCTTCCAATTTCAATAATTATCCAACTTGTCGAAAAACCACCAACGCCAGGTCCGTTTCGCGCCCTGTGTCTGTCCGAGAAAAATTTTGGAGCTAGCTTTTCAACATTCGCGGTTTACCCAAAGTTTTTTCTGCAAAAAAATGGCTATTGCTGTTCGTTCATGTTAACTTCAAAATTTGAACCTCGAAAAAACACGGGTGGGCGCGCCCCCAGACGTTGCCACCAAGCCCGAGAAAAATTTTGGAGTAGTTGCTATCACTTGCTGTAACCGAATATGGGGCATAAGATGTTTTGACTTGCTTTCACCGGCAGTTTTCAAAAAATAGTGTACCTTCACCATGAAAAGTTTAAAATCGTCATCATATCATCATACTTTCGATTTAGGGTTACTGTAACTGAGAAAACATCGATTATTGTAACTAACCTTGGGAACAGTTGTAGAGAATACTGTTAAATGTTTTTTCAATATTTCATCTTCTTTCATATAAAAAACGTCACGTTCAGATTACATGAAATCTGCGGAAGAAAAACGCCGAACAGATCGATTGATGTCAGAATACACAGATGCTCTGGACTTGAAGAGCTCCCTTGTTCAACAAGCAATCGCGAAAGTGGAAGAAATGTGAGATTTTCATTTTTTTTACTTGTTTTCACAAGAAATCATGAAATTTCCATGAATTGAGAAATTTGGAAAAAACGAAATTTTCAATTAAAAAAACAAACAAAATAATTTGAAAATTGAAAAAAATTTTTAAAATTTTTTTTGAAGTCGAAAACTAATTTTTTTTTCGAGATTGGAAAAAAAGAATTTGAATTTTGAAATTTAAAATTTGAACAATATAAATCGATTAATTCTCGACATTCGAGAATTAAAATGTGAAAAATTTTCGAAGTTTGAAAATCAAAACTTATTTAATCAAACATTACTCAGAGAAGGCAACTCAGATTGGATCCAACCACATCCAGTTGGGGAAAAACTGGAATCCAATCTGATTATTCTGGATCCAATCAGAGTTGACTTTTCTGATTACTTTTAAATGCTCCAGATGTACTCGAAACTTGAGTTAACAGATAGATCATGAACAAAAGTATTATGGAATGAATCATCGTGATGTGTCATCATGGTTACAGGCCCATTTTCCATCAAATAAAAAAGCTGCTAATTGGATCCAATCTGATAAAATCCTTCAAATAACTATAATGCCCTGGAGAATTATTTTCTCGCCGAACCCGAATAACACGATGAATCTTTGGTCAGCACGAGTATTTTGAAATATATTTCATTCCGATTGGTAACACAATTCTGGATCCAATCTGATTGTTTCTGGATTCAATCAGAGTTGACTTCTCTGAGGAGGAGGCTACAGTAACTCATCAATTTTTGTATCTTTCTTTCATTCCAGATAACCGGAAAGTTGGAAACACAACTCTGGATCCAATCAGAGTTGACTTCTCTGAGTACAGTAAAAATTTAAATATGCTCTTATTCCAGAAAAGACGACGATGCACGCCTGAAGAACTTGACACTGGAAAGAGCTTCAAAATTTGTTAGAGGCAACGAGGAGCCAATCTCAGCGTCAAGACGGATTATCCAGTGGTGGAAAAAGTGATTTTTTGAATTTTTTTTTTATTTTCCTGCTCATCTTACCATAATTGACAATTTCTGTGTTGCCGGTTGCGTCAAGATTTGATTTATTCCCGGTCAGATTTATTCTTGAGAAAATTTGATTGAATTCGAGAGATTTTCTTATTTTCACCATTGATAGTTTTTAAAATTGACAGCTAAACTGAAAAATTGTGGATATTTTGTGATTTCTCTCGAATTTTATAACATACAAAAATGATTCAATTCTAGGTTTCTCGAAACAATTTGATTTTTTTCTCTTTTTTCTCTCTCGCTGATTCATTCATTTATTCAACATTCACGTTTGGGTTTACGAAGCCTCGCAGAGATGGTGAAAAAGTGAGAATTGATACAAAAAATGATTTATCCTCTTTTTAATAAGCCTATTCTCATTTTAGAAAGGGGTATACAATTGTGAAAATTTTTGTAGAAAATATGTAATTTAAATCCTCAAATTTGAAAAATTGAATATATTTTGATTCCAATGACGGTTTTTTATCCAATTTAGATTAAATGTTTTTTCTAGAAAGAGATAAGGCTAAATGGAAGAGATTGCATATTAATGTAAAGAATGTATGATCAAAAATTGAAGATTTGAAAAAAAATGGAATATTTTGATGAATAAAAGTTGTGTGTAGGGCATGTGTGATTTAAAGTTTTCAAAAATGTTAAATGAACATTGCACTTTTTTGAAGTCATTCACCATCCATCGGGAATTCTTAAATTCTTATCCTTCCTCTCAGGAAATTGGAACTTTATAAGACTTGGTAAACTTTACATAAGATCCATGTAACCTTGTAGTAAGATCCCCATAACCTACGTATAAGACCTGAGTCAGTATAAGACTTGGTAACTTCAACATAAGACTTTATAAGTTCATATTAATCTCACATTAACTGAATCTCAAAAATGAGGAACTTCTGAGATTTAACTATAAGACCTGGTAAATGTGGTATAAGACTTGGGTATGGTTCATGAGAGTCGGAGTAGTATAAGACTTGCTAACTTCTGTTCAAGACCTGCTAACTTCCATATAAGACTTTGTAACTTCCAACTATTTTAGTAAAGTCTTATAAAGTTTCAATTTCCTGAGCTGGTCACAAAACTAATAAAAACTCAGTGTCGATTGTAATCAGCTTTATGATTTCCTTTTCGAATGCCACGTATACTCTGTCCCTTCCTTCCCTCTTCTATTGGTCCCATCACGCTCAGACTACTGTGTACATTGAAGTCTGCATTCAGCGGATCGCTCTGTGATTCATATTTTAGTCCTTATGTTTATAAATTTTTCGATTTCTAGGTCTCCCAGCAGAGTTATAAAAGTTTAAGAAGGGCTAAAAGGTCAGAAACAAGTAGCTTATGGGAAAGTGTTCGAAAATCTTTCAAAAGTTTATTATGGATGTAAAAGCCTTCAACTAGACCTGACTATTGACAGCTCTGTTGCTGAAAAAGACGAAAACAGTTTTAAATTAAATCTGTTCGATTAAAAAAATTGAATCTGTTGTATCACAAAGGCACTGTTGTACGCCAGTCATTACAGATGCGAAGAATATACAAATCGTAGACATTGTAACCTAATTAGTAGGAGAAATTACTGTAGTTCACTTGTATTCTCATGTTGACAATCAATAGAAGTTCTTTACATTCAGCATATACTCATTTCTCTCTCTCTCTCTCTCTCTCTCTCTCTCTCTCTCTCTCTCTCTCTCTCTCTCTCTCTCTCTCTCTCTCTTCTCTCTCTCTCTCTCTCTCTCTCTCTCTCTCTCTCGCTCTCTCTCTCTCTCTCTCTCTCTCTCTCTCTCTCTCTCTCTCCCTCTCTCTCTCTCTCTCTCTCTCTCTCTCTCTCTTTCTCTCTCTCTCTCTCTCTCTCTCTCTCTCTCTCTCTCTCTCTCTCTCTCTTTCTCTCTCTGTCTAGTTGAACTACTCTGATTGAAAGAACCAATGATTCTTAAAAGTCAATGCTCAAGATTTGACGCTATGACCACGTGTTCCAGAAAACGCCAGTTTAAAAGGTCAACAGACTCATTTTTTACCAGTCATCTAGAAAGGATGTCTTCCGAAGTTGGTTGCGATTCGCTTGAATTCTTCAAATTCGAATGATTACAGGGGAAAATACCTAAAAAACGAACTAGTAACAAAATTGAGAGTCCTACGTCATCTGGCGCGATTCAGAAAAAGAGTCGGAAGGTGGGGAGAGAGAGAGAGAGAGAGAGAGAGAGAGAGAGAGAGAGAGAGAGAGAGAGAGAGAGAGAGATAGAGAGAGAGAGAGAGAAAGAGAGAGAGAAAGAAAGAAAGAGAGAGAGAGAGAGAGAGAGAGAGAGAGAGAGAGAGAGAGAGAGAGAGAGATAGAGAAACTTTCAGAGAGAGCCCAAACGGGTCCTGTTGAAAATAAAACGAAGTTTGACCAAAATCGACAGGAAAAAGTCGAGCACCAAAGAACCGAAGAGACATGATACAGAGAAAAAGAGGAGAGGGTGAGGCGTAGGTTCATCAGAATTCGAAAACCAACGTCAGGCATATCGTTTCCAAAGAGAATGCAAAGAAGGCAGGATTATCCGAAGATCTTACCCCATCTAATAACCCCAAACCTTTTCATCAAAGAAGGAGGAAGGGTAAGCAGATTGAGAGAGAGAGAGAGATCACTGTGCGCGACGCAGACAGTCAGACTGTATCCATTTTTGGATTTCGTTTTTCTAGAACCCATCGCACATAGCTTCCTCTACCTGTAAAAAAGTCTGGCCTCCGTAAATCGGGTACTTAGTACCGTAGAATTTTCGCCTTTAAATACAAGAACACATAGCTTCCTCTACCTGTAAAAAAATCTGGCCTCCGTAAATCAGTTACTTAGTACTGTAGCAGTTTCGCCTTGAAACACAAGAACGGTTAAGTGATGCGCCTTTAATTTCAATGAACTGTAAGTAAGAATAATAAATTAAATCCACAAAGATCTAACTCTTCGTTGTGAGAGTTACCGTACTCATTCTGCAAAATTGAGATTAGAGCGCGTTTGAAAACGGCCATGCTTCTAGCGATATATGTGAAATGCATTTCTGATAGTTTTTGAGCGTTTTTGACCCCAAAAATCACATGAGGCTATAGCCCATATATTTTTCCTTTTCAGATTCTCATTGGAATCAATTCAGATTGTTTGAGGTTCAGAATAACCCCACTTTGACGCGAATCTGCGCCTCCTCACTAGTGTTACAGTACTCGAAAGTTGCGATAGCCTACGGCAACTTCTGCATTTTGTAACTCGGGAAAGGTCATTGGAATAGCCTAGGCCTGGAATTTGCGACTTTGTAAAACACTCTAGAACACTCTAGAAATGATATTGGATAGTTTCTTACAGAGATTTTTGACCAGTTTCACGATTTGCAATTTTTCAACAGCAGTTGGCGAAACAAATTCGCTTGTGAGAAAAATAGGACGAATTTAGCTCGGTGCACAACTCCCTGTTTACGCTGCCACGTGAGAGGGAGTTTGAGGTGGAGGGTGCTAGAGAAAGAGTGGAAAAGTCCTTGTCGATTTACGAGCGCGCTCTTCGCAACGAGACCCATATATTCGAAACCTGCATTTCTTTTTTTTAAATTCAATTT
This sequence comes from Caenorhabditis parvicauda, assembly GCA_963978915.1. NCBI lineage: Eukaryota > Metazoa > Nematoda > Chromadorea > Rhabditida > Rhabditidae > Caenorhabditis > Caenorhabditis parvicauda. Next base: position 16,119,906 of record OZ022250.1, on the reverse strand, counting down.
CACTCTGTTTTCATGATTACATTCACTCATCTGAATTTCGTTCGGTATGAAAATAGAAAAAAAAAACTTGAGAAGAAAACTTATGATTATTTCAGTTTCAAGCGTTTCATAACAGAAAGGACGAGAAGTCCACACAAAAATTAAAAGTAAAATTTGCGAGTTACTGTAGTTCCTGCGAGGGGTGCCGGGGTACGCGGGGCCAAGACGCAGAGGAGAAGGCGAGACAGTGTGACATGGTGTGGAGTGGTTAGAGTTCGTTCACGTCTAAGCAGTAAGCAGGGAGATGTGCGGTGTGCTATTTGTCAATTTACAGGCAGAACCACAACAACGACGGCCACAACAACGTCGGTAGAGAAAGATGAAGCGCCGAGATACCTCCAATCGGCTCCAGACAAACGATCAGCGTCGCCATCGACTGAGCCATTTTGCATGACAGTGACGAGCACCAGATCCATGAAGGAATTCTTCTGTGAAGCTGCGATATCGAGACGAGCGAAGCGACGTGACACACTTGATGTTCGTTTTGCAAAAGTTTATGCCGCACAGAAGCGCGCGAATCTCAGCTCCGCGCAAGTTGAGATGACGCACACCGTGGCAAACGCAGTTGAAATGTGTAAGCAAAGCAAATTGATAGAGTAGATCCCATTGAAATGCATCCCATTGAATCCTTCATCCCGTTTTTTTTTCAAACGTTAATAACTTTGCTCAGAACAACCCAATCATCTTGTTCTTAGGCTTAGGTTGAACCTTAAGGTAGCCTCAACCTAACCTGAGCTTAAAAAAGAGCTGTTCATAGTAACACACATCGCGTTTTTTACGTTTAAAAGAACGGGATGCAACGAGATGCAGTCGAAACGGGATGCATTTTACTAAATGCCGCACTAGATGCACTTGAAACTTTTCTTTCTCTGGTGTCTGTGGTGTCTCGTGCTCTTTGAACGGCCCTTTAAACACCGAAGTCGGCAAATTAGATCCGTAACTTCGGGAAAAGGATTGGCT
>OZ022250.1:16099039-16118707 GCA_963978915.1 Caenorhabditis parvicauda | reverse complement strand
GCGGTGTTTGAAGCCGCGACGCAAGTCAACAGAATCCTTATTAGCTCGAAGGAAGTATTCGGTCAGTTCGGTTTTGGAGATGAGCCCGTCGTGATCGACATCTGAAACTTACAATGTGTCAGAAGAACTGCTGTTTCTGAGAAATATATGAATTTCTAAAGCTCTACTAACACTAGTATTCAGTTTTTTCTCTGGTTTTTCGCAGTTTTCTCCTCATTTGTTTTTTCGAGCTTTTAGCGACAATTGCTTGATGAAGCTTATGTATTTTACATTTCCAGTGAGTCAATATTCATTAATAAAGTCATTAGGGCCTCTAATCAAGACGTTAAGACACACCTGGTTCAAAATTTCAACCGGATTCTAAGATAGCGGAAAAAAGTATAGGGGCTAATTATGATTTTTTTTTGCTTTATAAATGATCAAATCAAATCGGTAAAACGAAGTTTAGGTATTTTATGAACTACAATGATGGAAAAATTTGAATGATTCTAGACTTCCAACCATAGCTTCAACAATAGATAAGTAGACTAAGATGTTTACAGGGTGCGGCAGAATTCTTCATCTTTCGTGATGAATATGAGATGTAGTTCATTGTAGTTACCTTCACATGATAAGAAAAGGAACAACAGTCCCAAATCCACTTAATAAATTATACATCTATCGTTCAACATAAAGTGACAGCAGTTCGTCACCCAGAGATGGTGTAAAAATCAATTTTCTGAGTTTGAGTTGGTAACACAAAAAACTGTTTCGTGGTTTGATTTGAACTCGATCGATTACGACTCAAAGATATTTTAAACCCAGATAGTTTCTCTAAACATTGACAAAAAATGAAGCTCTCTGAAGAATGCTATTCAAAAAATCTGATCGTATTTTGCCAGCGATGACCTGCGTTCAACCGTCGACGTAACGCAACTATTAGGTTGTCGATTAAGTCCCCGAATTTTTTGGGGTGTTTTTGAGTACACATCCTGGCTTTCCAAGACCACAACCGCCCCTCTCCTTCAGTGGATTATTATTGTCGAGTCTTCCCCTTGCTAGTAGTCTGAGTGAGTATTCACTCAGTTCCATTGATTGGAAATGGTAACGCTGTTTTTCCGCGGACATTTTCGCGTCCGTCATGTTTTGTTATTTCTTCACGTTTATGACTCCAACCAAAAGGGAGCCAGGGATGGTTTTTACTAAACGTACGACTGAATACTCCTTTCTGCTGGTACATTCAACAAATTCAACACATAAATCAATGAAAAGAGCTACAACCTCGAACATGTCCCAAGGTCAGGTCGTCGGTCTGAGATGATTATTGACTAGCTACTTGAAGCCGTGGAGGCTGAGCCACGTGTGAGTATTCGTGAACTGGAGCCAACAGTTGGCTTCAACCATACCACAATTGCTGAGAGACTCAGGTCTATCAACAAGAAAGAGACGTTCGAAAGATGGATAATTTATGGTATCACCGATTTTGATCAAATTTGGAGGGTCGATATGCCGATGTCTCTGCTCACCTCTCAACGCCGTCTTCGATGGCAGGATCACATCATCACTAAAGATAAGAAGTGGATAGTCTACTCTGATGTTGTACGGAAGACCGCATGTTTGAATGCCGATTCCTCTGCTCCAGACGTTCCCAAAGCTGATTTTCATGGCAAAAAAGTGATGCTCTCCGTCTAGTGGTCCGTTCGTGGCACATAGTATTGGGAGATCTTGAAGGCTAGTACTATTATGAACAATGAACTTTATGTTCGTCAGCTACAAATCCTCAAAGCTCATCTCATTTCTACTCGCGGAGCCGATGCAAAAATCTATCTTCAACATGACAGAGCTCAACTCCATGTTAGTAAATTAACCAAGACTGAGCTACTCGATTACGGTTGGACCCTTCTACCTCACCCACCCTATAGTTTTGATCAAGCTTTTTCTTATTTCAATATGGTTTCTGGCCTCCAACGATGTAAAGATGGAAATAATTACGCTGATGTAGTCGAGGTCGAATCCCACCTCCGCAACTTCTTCCAGTCATACTGCGAGACCTGGTGTCGCAATGGCATTGAGAAGCTAGCCCAACGTTGGTAACAAGTCATAGATGCTGATAGCCAATATATATAAAATCACCATTGTGCATTGTTAAGATAATGATAAATGAAATTTTCTACAAAAAATTCGGATACTTAATTGACAACCTAATAGTTCTAGGAGTTGTGGCACGATAATGCAGTGATTGATTTTCAAAGTGTTCATGAAAAAGTGTTCACATATCAATCATCTATCTCTGTGCCAAACTTGTGAGAATTTCGAAAAGTTCTCGGATGTTTATAGCATTTTGAGTGTGTCCTATTATTTCTGCCGCACCCTGTACACTGATTATGAGCCGTTAACAACTTTCTCGGAATGAAGAAAACCCACCAATTTTAACAAACTCATCAATGAACGGAAAATTTCCGGCGATCTGGCGAAACTCAATCTGAGATATGAATCCATCCCTGTCGTCGTCGTAGTGTTTGAAGACGACGTCAACCATAGCAGACACATGTTTCATAACTGTCATGGAGTCTAATGGAACAGATACTCCTGATGCCCATTCTGCGAATACTACTCCTCTGGTAGGTTCGAACTGCAAAATGGACTTGTAACTTGCAGTTCAATTATATTGAACTCAAATTCGCTATAGGGCACGATCGCACATCAATATTTTTTTCATTCTTCTGTCTTTTTTTCTTATCTTAACAAGCGAATTTATCACGCCGATTGCTATTGAAAACGTGCAAATCATGTAGCTTTCCTTCGTAACCTAGCTTTTTATCACGAATTTTGAAAAAAACGTCAGAGAAGAAAGTTTTTTAATACAGTAACTGTACTTTGATATACAGCGGTGGAGGATTTACGAAGGGGCGTGGTTTGTGCTCGCCGCTTATTGGTTGCCTCCCCTCGCTGCTTGGTCCGACACTTTTCTACTGTCCTTAGCGCAGTTTGCTTTTAGTGGAATGACCCAAAGTGGTGTTTAACAACATTTTCGATATCATTACTAAATATCTTCCTCAAGAAACATCACAGTAACTTTTTGAAAAGAAATAAATAGGAAAATACCAATCACCAGGAGAGAAAAATTGAAGGTATTGATTTTTTATATTTTGTTACACTGTTTTTGTAAATTTTGACCGCACATGTTGAAAACTTACATTCATGAATGTCTTGGGTTCCCTTCTCAATGATAGGTCGTAGATGTCCGCTTCGTTATACCGAATATCCAATGCCACTTTCAACGTGTTGATCAAGTCTAGGTTCACATCGGACAAGCAATGTGATTTTTGATTGAAGACAAGGAAGTTCTTCAAAAGTGCTGCTAGTTTCACGACTCTGAATGTTTGTTTGTAAGAGCAATATTACAGTAATTTTTGAAAAATAGCACACGTTTACATGTGATTTTGGAGATACCATACCTCACTTGACTTTTTTCTACCTGACCGTGAGAAAATGACAAAGTTCATCACAAAAATTCAAACGGAAGTTGGAAGAAATCGAAATTAAAGCGTTTTTGATTTTCTCAAAGTTCTCAAAAAAGAAGAAAACGAAATTTCTATAGAAAAATCTAACTTACGTCTTCTTTCTTATCATCTTGTTTTTATCAAAGTCTGCTCCGGCGCAGTTCAGAGCCATGAGGTCTTTCAGGTGAACCCCACTGTAAATTCATTTTTAGATTCATTATCCTTTTTTACGTCTTACACTATAGGTATTTTAAAGCTATGGCATGATTCCAAGGCCTTTCTGTACTCGCTGAAGTTGTGGTGAACAGAAACTAAGGAGGTGAGCTGGGATAGTTCCTGAAAATGATCCTGAGAGAAAGAGAGAGAGAGAGAAAGAGAGAGAGAGAGAGAGAGAGAGAGAGAGAGAGAGAGAGAGAGAGAGAGAGAGAGAGAGGGAGAGAGAGAAAGTGAAAGGGAGAGAGAGAGTGAAAGAGAGAGAGAGAGAGAGAGAGAGAGAGAGAGAGAGAGAGAGAGAGAGAGAGAGAGAGAGAGAGAGAGTGAAAGACGTACCTTCTTCAAATCGCTTGAAAGGTATCCGTTGGTCTTCACCAATCTGGCAATGGTTGAGTGTGAAACACCACCCAGCACGGCCATCAAGGTGTTGAAATTGTTTATCTTCCTCAGATGCTTTGCGACATTGACGAACTTGACCAGAACTTCTGCCCTCTCCTTGGGTGAATTCTTGGTGAGAATCATACATTGCACCCAGTTGGTGAGATTCTGAAATGATTCTCTCTCTCTCTCTCTCTCTCTCTCTCTCTCTCTCTCTCTCTCTCCCTCCCTCTCTCTCTCTCTCCCTCTCTCTCTAGAATTCACTCACATTGAAAACACAAATACTGCGCTCCAACATTGGACAGTTGCTGACATTGCCATCCCGAACGTACTGTTTCAGTTCTGTTATCTGAAATAGGAAAAAATATGAATCAGATTCACGAGCCGTGTCCTGCAGGTCATTGTTAAAGTAAAAAGTAGACACCAGAATTGCACAGAAGTAAAAACATTTCTAAACGAATGTCAGAAGTTAGAAATCAGGAATGCCAAATCACAAAAAAAAAGTCGAAAAAAAACTTAGCCGCTCATTATTAGAAGAACTAGAGTAAATCATGAGTTTATCGTCTTTTTTCTTGGTTTTTCATGAAAATAACTTTTTTGAACGGAATTCGGAAGTCGGATTTGGAATTTTTTCAACGGAAACTTACCGAGATTCTGCTTAAGTGTCTGAAGTCAATGTGAGACAAAGAAGTTGCGATATCAGCTGCCGAAGCTTTTTCAAAAGACAAAGATACATGTGTCTGTCTTGTGTTGTGATTTCGAACGGATACAGAACGAAGCCAGGCAAAGGACGGTCTGAATGGAGATAACTTTTCAATTTTCAGATTTCATTGATTCCATAATTCAAGTTTTACTGTACATGTTAGACATAGCGTGAAAGTGGTAACAAGAAGGCCGTTCATGCAAGACTTAGCCATGGCAGGCACACACTGCGCTAAGCGCAGTAGAAAAGTGTCGGATTCGCGACCAATAAGCAGCAAGCACAAACTCCGCCCCTTTGTAAATCCTGCACCGCTGTAAATCAAAGTACAGTTACTGTAGTTCGAAACTTTTTCTCTGATGTTTTTTTTTTCGAAATTCATGATAAAAAGCTAGTTGCGAAGGAAGGTAACATGATTTTAAATTTTTCAATAGCAATCGTCGAATTAAATTCGCTTGAGAAAAATAGGAGAAAACGATGAAAAAATGTTGATGTGCGAACGCGCCCTATAGCGAATTTTTGTTCAATATAATATGCGTGCAACGCGTCTAATCGATAACGATCAACTTTAGCTCGGTGTGAGGCATGCGCTGTGACCATTGTCAGTGGAAAAGGTATTTTATGTCTTACATGTATTGTTACCATAGCCATGTCAGACATGTACTGTGACCATTGACTCTGAGAAAAGTCTTTTATGTCTGACATGTATTGTGACCATTAGTAGTGAGAAAGATACTTTATCTCTAATAATAGATATTCACATTCCTTTCGAGATTGAACGGGAGAAAAGAACAGTTTCGTAACCCGCAAAACAAACTTCTTGATACAAGTTCAAATAAGGTTGGTAAGGGCCTCAGTCACTTCAAAGTATCTCGCAGCAAAAAACAATCAATTTCATGCGATTCAAATTTGATAGTTTGAAATTCCAGGAAACATTCCAGGAAGGAAGGAAATTCTACGAAACGAGTAGAAAAAAAAACATGATGACTTTCTTGCGTTTAGAAATATTCCGCGAAGAAAATAAGGTATCCCCTTCTCTGCACTATTGTTGCTCTGCTCGAATTTGAGAAAAATAGCTTTGAGCATGAAAAAACGCGAGATTTATCAGTAAATTTCGAATTTCTATTTTGAAAACTCAAGTTACCGAGAACATTTTCCCTAACCCATCGTAGAAAAAGCAACTCACAATCGGCTGACATCCAGTGACTCTCGCAAGGAGTCTGGAACGCCTTCGGCAATGGTTCGCAGCAGAACAACCTGAATTCTCATTTAAACACAAAAACTCTGTTTCAAAAATACAAGAACACTTGTGTTTCAAAATAAAAAGAACATTTTTACAAAAACTTGTTGCAAGATAATAAGAACACTTTTGAATTTTCTGTATTCCTAGTTTTTTATTTTTTTCAAAATAACAGGGACAGTTTGAACACCTTCTATATTCTTGAGTTTGTTTCAAAATAACAAGAAAATTTTTTCCGTTTTTTCACACTTGTTTCAAAACGAAAAGAACCCTTCAGTTTTTTAAGTTTTTCGTTCTCTCACATTTGTTTCAAAATAAGAGGAACACTTTTTGAAATTTTTGTTTCCCAAACTTGTTTCAAAACAACAACAGCACTTTCAAGTTTTTCATTTTCTCAAGTTTTCTCAAGGAACACTTTGAAAGTCACTTTTCCTTACAAAATTGTTTTCAAAACACCCGGTTCTGGACAACTGGTTTAATCTCAGGTTCATACTACATTTTGAAGAATGGATAGATTCTGAATACGCTTCAAGATATGTAAAAAATATTCCACCTGAGAGCAGACTTGAGGCTGGGCATCAAAGTGCATCGGAAAATTGTGGATCCAGTAAATTACAGCATTACATACGGCTTCTCTTATCCTATCTTCTTTCCTCTCCTGCAGAACAAAGAAAGTTCTGTACTACAAAAAGTAAGCCAAACCTGGAAATAGCTTATGAAATGGCCCATGAGTTGGGCCGAGTCTACGAGCCATTGATGAGCCAGGAAGAAACTATGGGCAAAGTCCATCTCGGCTTGTTCTCTTGACGAATCACAGGTCGTGTCGGTACCTGAGTTTTGTGACTAATCCGAGTGAATGTAACAAATAACTTACAAAAGCTCTGCACACATACTGCCACCAATTGTGGAGTGGTTAATGATTTTTCGCGGAATGATGCAGATAGTAACATTTTCGACCTGAATCTTTCTCTCTCAGTTTCTCTCAGTCTCTCTCAGTCTCTTTCAGTCTCTCTCTCTCTCTCTCTCAGTCTCTCTCAGTCTCTCTCAGTCTCTCTCAGTCTCTCTCAGTCTCTCTCAGTCTCTCTCAGTCTCTCTCAGTCTCTCTCAGTCTCTCTCAGTCTTTCTCAGTCTCTCTCAGTCTCTCTCAGTCTCTCTCAGTCTCTCTCAGTCTCTCTCAGTCTTTCTCAGTCTCTCTCAGTCTCTCTCAGTCTCTCTCAATCTCTCTCTCTCTCTCTCTCTCTCTCTCTCTCTCTCTCTCAAACATATAATTACGCATCACTCACCAGTTATGATTATTCTCCCTCTATCTCTCTCTCGACTATCCCATTCTTAATATGCACTGTTGTTTTCCGTTTCGCCCTTCTAGATTTTCTGAAAATGAAGCGACAATTAGACGAAAATTCGGAAAGGACAACATGAGTTGAGACACGGCACATCTCCCTGTTCACATATATCGCTAGAAGCATGGTCGTTTTCAAACGCGCTCTAATCTCAATTTTGCAGAAGGAGTACGGTAGGAGTCGGGACTCTCACAACGAATAGTTAGATCTTTGTGGATTCAAATCATTATTCTTACTTTTAGTCCATTCTGAAATCAAACGCTCATTACGTAAATCGTTCTTGTATTTCAAGGCGAAACTGCTACGGTACTAAGTACTTGATTTACGGAGGCCAGACTTTTTTACAGGTAGAGAAAGCTATGTGCTGTTTATTCGCCAAAGTGAGGACAGCGGCAAAAATGAGAGATCATAGAGACAATTCGCAGTTGGAGAGTGTTTTGTGCAGGTTTACGGGTCAATCGATATTCTCTTTTCATTTCATCGTAGAACTTTTCATTTCCAACGATTATTTGTTCTTTTTTCACATTCGTATGGTTAACCGAGTGTTCAAATTATTTTTCAGATGTCCTGTACACAATTCATGCTCGAAATGAGAAAGGTCAAACAGTCCACATAAAAATTGAAAGTAAAATTCGCGAGTTACTGTAGTTAGGTGGGGCGAGAGTACGTGAGGAGGCAAGACGCAGACACGGCGAGAGAGCGTGATACTTTTGGAGTGGTTAGAGTGCGTAAACCTCTAAGCAGTAAGTAGGATTATGTGCACGGCACTACAGTACACACTGCGGCAAACGCAGTTGAAAAGTGTGAGCAAAGAAAATCGACAGAGCAGATCAAATTTCAGTTACTGTAGATCACAAAATTTTACTTTCCCTACTTTTTTTCGTCTTAATCAACATTTTTGATTTTGTTTTGTATTATTTAAAAAAAATTGAAGAGATAAGAAGCAGAGATAAACAAAAATAAAATGTTTCTTAACGGAAGTTCGAAGTAAACTCCAGGTCGTTAAATTTGGTAGTAATTACTGTAGGAGTTGTAGAAAATTACTGTGAAAATTGGAGCACTTCTTGGAAACGGTATAGAATGTTCTGCGCGGTCAAAAGTTAAGAAATGTTTGTTTTTTTTTTAACCCAGAGGGAAGTCTTCTCATTTTTTTTGAACATTTATGAAGAAGCTAAAAATAGTTCCAAAAACAACCGCAGTCCTAATGATAGTCAGAATTTGACAGTAGTCGTGCCCTTTGGAGATATTAGCTTCATTGCAGTTACTGCGTGTGATCTAAAGGGCAAGTTCTAGTAGGGAAGAGAAAAATGTTTGCAGATTCGCTCAATTTGAAGCCATTCATTCGCTCTTTTTTGGATCCAAAACCCTGCTAAGTTTTGGAGCTTTTTTTGAGTTGATTGGGTAGGAAGCAAAAATGAAGAGGTCAAAGTTCTCGACATGTCCCAATCCCTTCACAGTACTTATTTCAATTCAGCAGTAGGTTCTAGACAACACTACTCAACTTCTGGGAATTAGTTTGTTTCTGAACAATTAAGTATGCTTTTAAAAAATGAAGGAGTACTCTTTTGCTTCTATGGGAAAAAAGTTAACTTTTGGGTGAAAAATGACCACAGTATGAAATAACCACTTTTAACACTATCTACAAAGTTATCGCTAGAAAATGAGAATTTCGAAAAACCATGGGAGAATAGGAAAACATTCAGGATGAAATAAAACAACCGGAATCAGAATTTCTCTTCAAAGGAATGAACAAATAAATGAGGTCGCACGATTTTCGTGGAGTGAATCTGTGGACTTCCGTAACTTGCAAGGGATGACAACTTTCGGTCTCCAAATCGCTTGAAAACAATAGAATAATTCAGAAGGGTAGTGGGATAACAAAACACAGCCTTTCAAAATTGAAAAAATCAAGTAAGGCGGTCTGAAAAGGTCGAGAAACGTCTGTCAATTATTAACCAATACATTCAATTTTTGGCTCCGGTTGAAATTTTTATAAAAATATTATTAAACGTTATTTTCACATTTTTGAGGAGAAATTGATATCGAAAACGACATGTCCACATATATCGCTAGAAGCATGGTCGTTTTCAAACGCGCTCTAATCTTAATTTTGCAGAATGAGTACGGTAGGAGTCGAGACTCTCACAACGAACAGTCAGATCTTTGTGGATTTAAATTATTATTCTTACTCTCAGTCTATTCTAAAATTAAATATTGAAAAAAGTAGAAAAATCTGCTCTGAAACTGTCCAAACTGTTTTCCTGCTGAACAAAACCGCGAAATTCAAAATTTTATCTGGGAAAAATGGAGAAAATCAATAAAAAAGTAAAAATTTTCTAAACGAAAGTCGGAAGCTACAAATAATAACTTCATTCATCAAGAAGAAGGTCATAAGCTTTGTGACCATCAGCAATAGTCGCTTCGAGCAGAAATACGGAGCTATAAGGAGAACCTTTGAAAAAGCTGATCCGGGTAGTTCCGCAATTTCTGCGAAGAACTTTGGACAAGTTTGTCAAATTAACAGAAGGAAAATAACTGAATAGGACTGTTCGTAGTGGTAGAACATTAGTGTGAGTAGTTCGATCAGATCGATTAAGCCGATTTTGAGGGTGAAAAAGGAAGGTAATGAAGAAATTATTAGAAAAAAGACGATTTTCTCAAAATCGAGAAAGAGCACCAAAAGACAAGAAACACTTCCGCGCGAGCATTCATATAAACAAATAAACATTGTCCGAAGGAAAGGGTGACCTACACCCACGCGTTCAGCGACCACCCTGGCGATAACTAAGAAACTTTGTTTTAATCTTCAATAATTCAACGAGATTATTCCATTTGGTTGTCGGGAAAGTCAGTTAGCTCTCGCAGGTAGGGTTGACCTTGAGATAATATTGTAATAGGGCCACAAGCTAAGGTGTTGTTACTAGTGAAAACTGAAGAAGCCCCTTACATTTTCAATGCTAATTAAAATATAAAAAAGGTCACTACAGAGTTAATGAGTAGTCAAATCATTAGCAAATGCTCGTTTCTGATGCATAACATCGTTACTTAATGAATATCATTTAACTTGACAAGATTTACGGAAAACTTGGTAAAGTTCAACTTGTAATACTGAAATTACAGTCATCTGAAGTGCGTCCTACAGAAGATCTGAGACGGTCTTTACTGCGTACAATCGATAACGCAGAGACCGATTTTCCAGAAGCTCCAGTTTGAGAATAGGGATTCTGATTTGGAGAATCACTATAGAACACTGTTTTATGCTTGTAAGAAAGAAATTTTTTTGGTTTTGAAAGAAGTTCATCTGTTTTCCAACGAGTTACACTAGTTTGCACCACCATGTAAAGGCCATGAAGATATGACCGCAAACATTTTCTGGCTCATCTTAAGCTAGAAATGTCAGATCGGTCTTATAACTTGAAATGTCTTAATGGGAACACTTTTGATTACTGGGTTAAAAAACAATGTAAAATAGGTTAATTTTTCAAAGATGAAAGCTAAACTCCGCAAAACTATCATACTGAAAGAGTTCGATCTACTATGAAGCCAGAGGAATAAAAAAATCAAGTGAATGAACCAATAATAAAAAAGGAAAAAACAATGTTGAATAAGTTATACTTTTAGGAAAACTAGACAAGTTTTCGGAAACAATGAAAACGGTGTCATACATTTTTGGCAGCTACTTCATAATTTAGGTTGTAGTTTCAAAAACATAGTCTTCTTTTCCAAGTTTGAAGAGGAAAACTTTAAGAGTGAAAGTAACTTGGCCAGTTCAATTAGTAACGATTACTGGCCACGGTCGTGAGGTTTTGGAAAAGAAAAGAAGAATTGACCGAATCGAACGGGCTAGACCATTCACACACAGAGACATGTTTTGAATTGGCCTTCGATTTGAATACATGAATGACAGGTAATTACCGAAAGAATTAACTATTTTAAAGTTGCAAATATTCCTATAGTCATCTCAAAAATCTAAACATCGTTTCATCAAGTTTGACGGGAGATAAACACAGTATATTTTATCCGTCCTACTGTAACCATAATTAAGAATCACATTAAATCTATCTTGACATAAAATTGGAAAGTTTCACATTAAATTGGTTCGAAAAAGAGCCTACCTTGATGCTCAATGTTACAATGACAAAATAGACAAAAAACAGTTTATCATGAATGACAGTTAATTACCGAAGGAATTAACTATTTTAAAGTTGCAAATATTCCTACAGTCATCTCAACAATCTGCATTTCGTTTTGTCAAGTTTGAAAGGAGATAAACCCAGTATATTTCATCCGTCCTACTGTAGTCATAATTAAGAATCACATTAAATCTATCAAGACATAAAATTGGAAAGTTTCACATTAAATTGGTTCAAAAAAGAGCCTACCTTGATGCTCAATGTTACAATGACAAAATAGACAAAAAACAGTTTATCATGAATGACAGGTAATTACCGAAGGAATTAACTATTTTAGAGTTGCAAATATTCCTATAGTCATCTCAAAAATCTGCATTTCGTTTTGTCAAGTTTGAAAGGAGATAAACACAGTATATTTTATCCGTCCTACTGTAACCATAATTAAGAATCACATTAAATCTATCTTGACATAAAATGAAACCGAAATGACATGGCTGAGGTGTGGAGGGGAGGGGGTATGTGATCGTTGTCTCTTCAGTTCTCACGTCTCCGTCGTCTCGAGAATCGATAGGATGGAGCGCGTTACTCCGTGAATAATGCAGCCATCCCCCTCTGCGTCTCAAAAGCGATTGAAATGAGCAGGGGAAAGTTTGATGACTTCCTGCACATGGACCTGCTATTTCTAATGCGAAAATTGAGGTCGTTAGAACTGCTTGAAAATCACTCAAGATTTCAATTTAACGGAATTACAAAAAAGGAACCGTGTTTGTGTAGTTGAATGGCTTGCAAACTTATCGAAAATGCTTCCCGATAGGTCCCAGAACAATGGAGGCAGTGCTGAAAGATTAATTTCCCAAAGCCAAACTTGAGAAAATCCATAGCCTCATGTGATTTTTTGAAATCTCTTGAGAACTACTTGAAATCGTTTATAAAGTTATTGTGGTTCACATAGCTTCCTCTGCCTGAAAAAAGTCTGATCTCCGTGAATCGGGTACCTAATACCGTAGCAGTTTCGCCTTGAAATACAAGAACGATTTACGTAATGAGCCTTCAATTTCAATGGACTGAAAGTAAGAATAATAATTTAAATCCACAAAGATCTAACTGTTCGTTGTGAGAGTCCCGACCCTACCGTACTCATTTTACAAAAAAACGAGACTGGCGCGCGTCTGAAATCGGTCAGACTTTTTGCTAAATATGTATGGTTGTTGACGGATCGTCAAGATATATTCATTTCCCAACGCTTCGGTTATCAAGCCATCTTCAGGTATATATACCTATAATTATTCACGTGAGATATTTAGCATTAAAGGGTAGGTATGACAGACAGAAGTATTGTGAAAATAAGAAATGAGAAATATTAGTGTATGGGGACCGTTTAACGGCACACAGGTGAGGTAGTCGGTCAAAAAGCAAAGTCAAAATTTTTTGAAGCAAGAAACCCTAGCCGAGGTTGTTTGAACATCAGTCCAAGGGAACGAAATATGCCATCATATCATTAAGCCTTTCTTTCGTGTTGAGTTTAGGGTTAAACAGCTTAATGTAAACTCCCTCTAAGATCCTCCATCGTTCATAAAGTTTTTCGGAACAGCAAAATTTTAGTTCCAAGGCTTTTCCATTGACTCTCTTCCAGTTACAGAATGCAGAAGTGGCCGTGGGCTATCGCAAATTTCGAGTTCTGTAACTTGAGTATGGAGGGAAATAGGCTTTTTCTGATTCCAATGAAAACCCAAAGGAATCACAAAGCCCTGAAAGATTTTCTCTGACTCCAAAATCGATAAAATCCATGTCTTATGTCATTTCGAAGATCAATATTTTTGTGTCTCCAAATCGCTCAAAAACAATCCAGATTTCTTTACAATAGGTCTCAGAACAACGAAATCACGAAATGAAGCCAGTACTGAAAAAAATTTGAAGTCGAGAACGAAAGAATCCATCGGCTCTGGTAAACGAAATCACATTCATATGAGTGGAAATGGAATTCATATGAATTCTGGTTACGACCCTAAACGGGACCCATCTCAATCTGATTTCGCGTCATATGAATCTCCCTTCTCATATCAATGTGATTACGACTCATATGAATTTGATTTCGACTCATATGAATTTGATTTCGAATCATATGAATTTGCCTCCTCATATCAATTTGATTTCAACTCATATGGATTTGATTTTGACTCATATCAATTTGGTTTGGACTCACATGAATTTCCCTACTCATATGAGTTTTATTTAGGCTCATATGATTGTGCCATCATCTAATATGAAAATATTTTTTTCTCAATAATTTATTGGTAGAAAACAACAAATATCAATGTATAAAGTCCGGCGTCGTGATTCATTAAATCGTTGCTCGTCTTCTCTTCTGAAGCTTCTTGACATCGTGCTGCAATAAAAGTTTAAAAAAAATTAAACATAGAAAGTTTGCGTTCTCCATTATCACTTTAGAAAGGAAGTATTGTTGCTATGAATTTCATAGGCTGTAGATACCACCATCACACTAACAGTACATTAAAAGATTACGAATTTCATATAGAATGTATCACAAGTAGCACAAGTATATACTTCGTTTTCAGCGCAATCTCTGTTTTTTGAAGCGGAATTTCGTATGACAATAAGTATCAAATTTTATTGTCGTTTGCAATTTTTGCAACCGTCTAAAATCTACAAAACTACTGTTTTTAAAACCCAGCGAAATGTTGAATGGAAATTGAGGATTGTGAAACGTATCATCATTGAGCAGTGACAGAGAACTAAAAGACGGAAATGAGGAACTTTGTACAATATAAAGTTATAAAAATCCCGCGTTCATTATTTTCATGTTAATCCTGAAATCCGTAGCCAACTCTTTCATTTTTCATTCAACGCCAAGTGGGCAAGTGAGAGAATAACTCTAGAGTTGTTTGAGATGAGCTGAGTCTCGAAAACGCAGGTAAACTGATCATTCAACGATATACAAAGTTCCTCACCCCTGTCATTTTGACACTGAATTTGAGATTGTTACCAAAACAAAAAAACTAACTTCGAGTTCTCAATCGTACTCCCGACGCGCGACTTGAACTGATTTTATAAGTGCACGATAGACGTATGCCCGTTGTGACCGGAAGACGTCGACAAGCATCTAGATCTGCAATAGTACGCTTAATGAACTTATTTTCGCGAAAACTCACCAGCTTGTTTCTGTTCACGACAGGCTTATTTTCTTTTCAAGTCTTTGATGCATTTACCGAAGATAATGTAGCGCGTCTCATCGCAACCGTCTAGGCCGAATACTCGTAAGCCTCAAACAATAGTTCGAAATTCTGAAAAATCTTGCAAAGTTATGTGCTGGCATTTAATCAGGTATGAGATTCATCAATAGGAAACCATGATCCTCCAAAACTTTTCGTGGACCGGCATTGGACCGTAGATGGGCGACAGTCGTCCCGGACATGTGTCGCCCAATTACAGTCCAATGCCGGTCCATTTACGGTCCGATGCCGGTCCGGTCCATGTGTCGCCCGGTCCATGTGTCGCCCGTCCGCAGTCCATGTGTCGCCCATTCACGGTCCGATGCCGGTCCGGTCCATGTGTCGCCCGGTCCATGTGTCGCCCATCCGCAGTCCATGTGTCGCCCGGTCCATGTGTCGCCCATTTACGATCCAATGCCGGTCCAAACTAATATCGGTTCAAAAAATTAAAATCAACAAATTTATCAGTGAAACAACGAACAATATGTACTCAGAGCTAAATATAACGGGTCAGACTGAGGAGGCGGTCGTTGTAGTAGCATTAGAGGTTGTAGTAGTATCGGTTGTAGTAGCAGATGAGGCGGCGGTTGTAGTAGAAAAGCATGGTTCCGCATCTTCTTGTCCCTCAGCTAGGTTGTTCACACTTCGTAAATCTGAAAGTCCACAATTGTGTGAGAACCGGAAAAAGATTGTCGTATTGACTTTTTGCAAAATTTACAGAATCGACTGTCGAATTGAATCGAATTCTTCTTTGAAAACAGTTTTGTTCATTACGAAAAATTAGACCGCGCGCTGCTGCGCCGTACGGATTTCCTTAGTTTTGAAAATCAAACGTGTCCTCAACGTGATCCATTTATCGCCTAGCATTTTAATTTTTAAAAATGGAGCTTTTAAGAAGTTCCATGTTGAAGAGAGCTTGTATGTTAAGTATAATGAAGAAATGCAAAAACTCACTTTCTGGTCGGGTTCATCGATGATTGTTTTGCTTCTTGCACGACGATGACCTGAAACACACAACGTTAAACTCTCGGTTCTTCTGTGAAAACAGTTTCGTTCATTATGAAATTCTAGACAAGCCGCAAACGTCATAATCTGCCGATCCTCACGGCATCATATTTGCTTGATTAAATGCTTAATTTCGGTATGCAAGACTTGGTTCTTCACAAAAGTTGTTCTCCCAACTTAACCTAAGGCAGATTATGGCGTCTCCCACAAACTTTGAAAAACTCGATTTTGAAATAATTCACAAAAAAACGAACCGAATTAACTGCTGGTCTACGTGGTAGTCAGTGCCGGACTAACCAATGATTCCTTGGATCCATCGCAATGTTCTTGGTCCTCTGCGAGAAGGAACACTGAAATATGTCCCATTTCCTATGACAATTGTAAGAAAAGACTATAAACGATTGTCCTTAGATTTCTCTATTTGGTCTTTACGGCCAGTGTTTCCTGAAGGAAGTATTCAATATCTTTTCAATATAACTGGGGAACAAAAAAGAGCAACTTCTAATCTTAATTCAAAAAGAATTGTTCCATATATTTAGTGTCCCAGGTATCTATAGGGAGAAGTGGGACAGTGAAACAAATAAGAAAACATACCAAGCTTCTCTGAACATCCACGGAGATCGTATCGATGTTAACGTCGACCGTTCGCTGCCTTTGTACCTAAAATGAATCCGAAAATTACACGAGTTGGCTTAATCTTCACTGATAGATAGATGAATATGATTTAGAAATTTTTCAAAAAGTCATACAAAGAAACTGTTGACATAAACCAAGTTACAATCATGAACTAATGGAAGAAAAAAATTGTTTGAAAAGTTTCGAAAACATGTTTACTGAAGTAGTGACTCTTCTCCACGAGACCTATGCGCCTTTATACTTTCATGTAAATTTACGAATTAATTTTCTTTTCTTTTTTATTTCAACTATACGCGTTAGAAGAAATCAAAGTAATGGCGGGAACGACCTGAAGGAATGGTGAAATGATTGAAAAAAAGTGAATAAAAACGGCTAAAAACAACACTCCTCTTAACGACCCCAGTATGCTTTACGAAGGACGATTTTATTTTTTTATTTCACTGATTTTTCGTGTTTTGATGCGAACATCAGTCCTTCCTTACCAGAAAACTTCAAAATAATTTTTATAGACAGGTCTACTAATTTGGCCGTTTGGTAGTGGTTAAGATGACAGTAATATATACAACTGATGAAAATGAAATTTTGAAACGTCAAAAAAATATCGTGACAACTGAGTATCCTGTAATACTGTAAATAGAACGATAAACTCGTTTCTTATAAGATTCATATTCTTTCTCCTGCTAGAGAAACTCTAATTGATTCTAAAAAAGAGTTGTAAAAACCGAATTTTCTGGTTTACAGTGAATTGTGATGTGAAAATGTCAAAACTGTAGCGAATTATTATCGGCGTTTAGGTCTAGTCCATATGTAAAATGATTGGAACACAGATTGATCGGTAAACTTCTACGGTTGAATGAATTCATGCTTTTAAACATACCAAAAGTGATGAGAACTAACTTTGACGGGGTAATATCCCTCCCCACTGACATAATATTAAACCTTATGGCCACGGTATTCCGTTTTTAGAATGGGAAACGATGAATAAATCGTCAAAACCGTCTACATTAGTTAGGGCTTAGGCTTAGATTGAAATTACAGAGTAATGAAACGCAGCGCACTCTCCCCGCCACCGGTCCATGTGTCGCCCATCCACAGTCCATGTGTCGCCCGGTCCATGTGTCGCCCATCCGCAGTCCATGTGTCGTCCGGTCCATGTGTCGCCCGGTCCATGTGTCGCCCGGTCCATGTGTCGCCCGATCCATGTGTCGCCCGGTCCATGTGTCGCCCATTTACGATCCAATGCCGGTCCAAATTTGACACGCAGCGTACTCTCCCCGCCACCGGTCCATGTGTCGCCCATCTACAGTCCATGTGTCGCCCGGTCCATGTGTCGCCCATTTACGGTCCAATGCCGGTCCGCCAAAAGTTTTGGAGATCACAATTTAGCGAATTTAACTATTTATTGTGATCGAAAAATTCGGTGAATTCGAAATTTTCGACGTTAACTGTTCTGTTAAAAGGAAATGAAGGTTGTTAACTACCAACGTTGGTTTAATAACTAGAAGTTTCATGAAAAATCTTAACCGCTCATGTGATACATGCACACGAAGAAAGTAAGCAAAACAAACGAGAAAAGTAATGTCTAAAAATTTTAGGACTAGAAAAAAAAAGCTTCTAGAAGGAAAAATCAATGATCCCCCTTGGCTCTATATGAATTCATATGAATTCCATAATAGACAGTGAATTGATCTGAACTCATATGAATGTCCCTAATCATATGAATGTGATTTTCTTTACCACAATTCATATGAATTCATATGAATGTGAAAACCGCATTTTGCATTCACATGAGTCCATATGAATTTCCCTACTCATATGAATGTGATATCGTTTACCAGAGGGCTCAGAAATGTTTCGTCTCCAATTCGCTTGAAAACATTCCAGACATCTACAAATGTTGTATAAAACTAAAAACCCTGGCTGATGGATTCTGGCTCAACGGAATCATAAAACTTGCGATATCCGTGTCTCATGAACACGAAGTACAGAAGACTTTGTTCTATTTCCGTCACACACCAAACTACATACACTTTGGAATCAAACAAGGTCGATGTCTACTCATTGAACTTTCGAGTACTTTGTTAGCGGGATTTTGTGATTTGTAGTTCACTTGTACATAATATCTTTTTACAATTCTCATTTCAAGTATATCTCCAAAACTTTTCGTGGACCGGCATTGGACCGTAGATGGGCGACAGTCGTCCCGGACATGTGTCGCCCAATTACAGTCCAATGCCGGTCCATTTACGGTCCGATGCCGGTCCGGTCCATGTGTCGCCCGGTCCATGTGTCGCCCGTCCGCAGTCCATGTGTCGCCCATTCACGGTCCGATGCCGGTCCGGTCCATGTGTCGCCCGGTCCATGTGTCGCCCATCCGCAGTCCATGTGTCGCCCGGTCCATGTGTCGCCCATTTACGATCCAATGCCGGTCCAAATTTGACACGCAGCGTACTCTCCCCGCCACCGGTCCATGTGTCGCCCATCTACAGTCCATGTGTCGCCCGGTCCATGTGTCGCCCATTTACGGTCCAATGCCGGTCCGCCAAAAGTTTTGGAGAAATCCACAAAGATCTAACTGTTCGTTGTGAGAGTCCCGACCCTAGAGTAGGCCTACCGTACTCATTTTACAAAAATGCGGCTGGCGCTCGTTTGAAATCGGTCAGACTTTTTGCTAGATATGTGTATCTTTTTTTCGAGAAGTTTTCTGACTCCTGTGACCAATAAGAAGCGAGCACAAAAATCCTGCACCGCTGTAGATCAAATTACAGTTACTGTAGTTGAGGAACTTTTTTCTCCGCCGTTTTTCCAAAATTCATGATAAAAAGCTAGTTACGGAGGAAAGTTACAAGATTTGCAGTTTTTCAATAGCAATCTTCGAGAAAAATTTGCTTGTTAACTTGAGAAAAATAGGAGAAAAAATATTGATGTGCGAACGCGCTCTATAGCGAATTTTCGTTCGCAATAATTTGTGAGCAACGCGTCTAATCGATAACAATCACCTCGAGCTCGGTTTGTGAGGTAAGACCCTCAACGCGGCTGTACTCACTTATCCACAGTGTGTTAAATCGTTCATATTCTACTCAACTTTTCGGTTCAGGTTGCATTTTCTTACGAACAACACCTATACCTCATAATGTTCTACAGTTTCAAGAAGGAATATCCAAAACTCGGCGTGCTTATAGTCGGTTCGTATCTTTGTGGGCCCTTTGATTTTTGGAACTTTCAGCTCTTATCACTGCATATTTTGCGATGATTATTTGCTTTTTGGTAGTTTTGTTTATAAATCGCTATTTTATAGTATGCAGGTGAGG
>OZ022250.1:16075629-16098839 GCA_963978915.1 Caenorhabditis parvicauda | reverse complement strand
GGGAGGTAGGGGGGGGGGGGAGAAGAGGAAGGGTTGTGCAAAAAACGGCCGGATGGTTGACGGGATTCGAACTCGCATTACTCAGACATGACGAGTAGCATCAGATCTAGCGAAAGTAGCATCAGATCTAGAGTTTTTCGAATTAAGAAGGGGCACGATCTGACGCCACTTTTGCTCGATCTGATGCCACTTTTGCTTGATCTGATGCACATTCCGGCCACATGACATTCAGCATTCCTTCACTAATTCTGACTTTTTTCTATTTAGAATAACACTTATCGGTATAAGAACTTTATTTTTTCTCAAAAAATATACAAAAAAAAATTAAATATGACGCTGTTGAAACTGGTGTAGCTGTCTCGGGTGCACACGGTCCTAGTGTAGTCGTCTTGGGTGGTGCTGGTGTAGCTGTCTCTGGTGGGGCTGGTGTACTCGTCTTGGAGTCGATGGCAATGTGACCTACTGTGATCGTGGTGGTAGTTGTGATATTGTAGAATCTATAAGATAACTTTGAGTCCTTATTTAATGTGCCTTTTAAGAATTTTCAGTTATGATCTGGCTAGTGAGACACATCGTTGGTTACTCTGACAAACAAGAACTACTCTTAGGTTCAAGAACAATTCGAGAGTTCTAGAAAATAGAATAACGAAATTCATCTAAAATTTCACAAAACGGAAAAATTCCGCATTTCTTGATTTTTGGTCTTCTGCCTCAGGAAAAAAAAATCTAGTTAGACCTAGAAACTTAGGTATAAGACCTGCAAAAAGTGAAAAAATAAATGGCAAGACCTAATTCAGAGGTTAGCAAGTCTTATACCAAGGTTACAAGGTCTTGTATAAATTTTACCAGGTCTTACATGAACTTTAGCAGGTCTTATATGAACATTACCAGGTCTTGTTTGAATATTATCAGGTCTTTTATGAATATTAACATGTCTTGTATGAATGTAACCAAGTCTTATATGATTATTCCCAGGTCTTGTACATCATGTATGAACATTTTATTTTTAAAAAAACGATGAACAAACATATAAAGAACGAAAATTCTAAGAAAGTAAGTTAACACGCGTTATCTACTCTACCATAAATACAAGATTTGGTCAACGGCGTACTATGTCAAACCATAACTGGGTAGCCGTACTGCCAGAGCTCGGTTGTGCGTTGTTCCGCAAATGTCTCCAGATGAGGTAGGCATGTATGCTGAAAGATGGTTTTATCAAACGGTTTGACCCCGACCCCTAATCAAGTATCCATATCAGAGTTGCACGGAAGTAAAATTTTTCAAAACGGAAGTCGGAAGTTGGAAGTTAATTTTTTAAACGGAAGTCGGAAGTTGGAAGTGAATTTTCAAAAACGGAAGTCGGAAGACGGAAGTGAAATTTTTTTCACGGAAGTCGGAAGTCGCAAGTGAAAAAAGGGCAGAAGTCGGAAGTCGGAATTCCGTGCAACTCTGATCCATAGACACAAAAGTGAAAAACTTACATGATTTAACTGTGTTACACTTGACGTTCCTGATCGCAGAACCAATGTTCAACGTTATGTTCTGGAACTGAAGATGGCATAGGTAGGCTTTTATTACTTCCTGAAAACATTTATATTCAAAATTCATGATGTTAAAAAAAAAACCTTATCAGTTACATAGTCAGCTTGCTCCTCGGATTCGAACGTGACAAATCCAAAACCTTTCGACTAGCCAGTTGATTGTTTTGACTTCCTTGACCGTGAAAAACTGCTCAAGTGCTTCTTTAGTTCTCTTTCCGTTGTCTGAACGCATATTCTACTCGATTTTATGTGATTTACATTATGCGGAAATTTCGAACCAGCCACAAAAATTCTGTTGTTGTGACTAGGTAAGTGACCGTTTCGATATGTTTCGAAGAACGATTTTAGTGAAGATCTGAGCATTGAAAACGCATGTAAACTTTCAAAAATTGAGAAATGAATGAGGTGCAAGATTTTCCATTTAAATTTACAGTCTAGAACTTTTGGAAAAATAGAAAAACAGAAAAAAGAAGGAACAAAGTAATGAGAAGGAATGAGGAAAAAAAGAAATTTGAATCCTAAACATTATCAAGACCTGAAAACTTAATAATAAGACCTAGTAAGTTAGGATCAAGACCTGAAAACTTAATCGTAAGATCTTATAAGGTCTTATACGGCAGAATACCAGGTCTTATACAACAATATGCAGATCTTATGTGGAGGTTACAAGGTCTTATTCTTAACTTATCAAGTCTTATACAACTCAATGTCTTATACCAAGGTTACAAGGTCTTATATGAACATTATCAGGTCTTATAAAAGACCTTGGTGATGCAAAAATTAGATTCCTGAGAATACTCCACGTTTACTAGGTCTTATACCAAGGTTACCAGGTCTTATAATATTCAAGGTCTTATGTGGAGGTTACCAGGTCTTATTATTAACTTATCAAGTCTTATACCAAAGTTGCCAGGTCTAACCAGATTTTTTTTTCCTGAGTGCAATATTAAATGCTTACATTTTCTGCCCCGACACATGACACAGGAACACGTCAAAGTTACTGCTTATGGACGATGGTGTTGATCTCCACCGGTTAGGTCATCTGCAATTTTTTTGTGAGACATTGTAAAGAAATGTATTTAGTATATAGAAATTCAGAACTGCTTTTAGTATATAGAAATTCACGCGAGGTTATTTTTACTACGCCTGGACAACAGGAGGTTTCTTATGTGACTAATGAAATTGGCGATGAATAAAAAACATACTTTTCGTGGTAGTGAGGCCGATCTATGAGCGGTGAAGCTTCTCCCGGTGAGAGGTGTCAATATTCACGGTTTAACTGTAAATTTGTTGATGAAGTTAAACTTATTTAGAACCATTAGGGTATTTGGAAATTTACTTTCACTAATGCTGAGTAGCGGACGTAAATACTTTATAATTTTAGAAAACCGCGCAGCACTATTGTGATGTGTATACTTTGAAAGATAAAATTGAAATATTTTTTCAATGAAAACTGACACCATGAAAACAAACTTCTGATTGAACAATATAACGGAAACTCTGTGATATCCATTTTTCGAATTAACTGCAAGTGATTAAGAAAAGTTTCTTATTCTGCAAGTACAAACCGATATTGTTTTTTTTTCATTTTAAGTTCAGAAACGATTCAATACATGAAATCTTACCTTATACGAACAGAAACATCTTGTCCTAAACTTCATTGGCAGGTGATGTTGGCCCGAGCGGAACCCCATAGCGATACCCTGCACATGTTCATGTGAACCATCATCATCACGCTTTCGGTTTCAAGTGGCCTGAATGAGTAGTTAGCTATCAAAAATTGTGTGTACAATTTTGGTGAGTACAAAACAGAGTTGGCAAGCGGAACGAAACAATAGAAGGAAAATTCGAAGTAGAACATATAAAAACTTGCGTGGCCTAAATTTTAAGAACACTTTTTGCTTGAAAACAGACGGAAAATAGTGAAAAATTTGTTTTTTTTTGATTTTTCGAATGGAATTTATCCTACGGATACTTCAGAATACAAATATTAGAATTTAATAAGAGCAACTCACGGAAATAGGCAATAGAAAAATTCGAAAAAGAAAAATACAACAATGATTGAACCATGCACCCCTTGCAGAAAGCTTGTGCGCACTCCTCAATACGGTGTTTTTTATTTTTAATTCATTTTTTGATTTCGCTGATGCTTCGTGTTATGATGCGATTATCAGTGATTCGTTTCTACGGAACATTTTAAGATAATTTTCTGGTACTAGTTGAATCAATTCGGCCTTTTCGTAGTTGCTTACATGACGATAATGTATGCAACGGTTGAAATATTATTATGAAACATTTCAAAATCATCTCTGAAAATCAGAAGTTTTGTATTACTGATCTAAGTAGCATGAATATCATCACAATATGTCTCGAGTTCATTGAACTCATGTGAAAACCCGATATAATGGAAGCAAAGCAAAGAGCCTTTCTCACATTCAGGTAGAACGTTGAAACGAAATTTCGTGTCTGTACAGTTAACGGTGTCTGAAACAAGTGAAAACCATCTTCATATGAGTACACCGAGACACTGATTTCAAATTAGTTGTCCATATGATTTACGATTCCTATAGGAATAAATGCAGCTGCAGATGAGTAGAAAGCGTGTCTATGTGAGTTTATCCAGACACCGTACGTTTTACTTGAATTGTAAAATTCGAGAATTCTGACGATGCTGATCAAACACATCTCAACCCGCAAAGATATGGCCACAGTTCATCGACATTATTATTGAAAAAAGTTCAGAAAGATTTCAGTACATAGTTATTTATGTTATTTTTCCTCAGTAAATTAAACCTATTTAGTTAAATTTTATTTTCCTGAGAAGTATTCTTAAAGTTTTGGTACACACCAAGTAAACTAGTCCAGGGGATAAAGTAGCCCATCAGATCTGATCAGATCTGACGCCACTTTGGCTAGATCTTATGCCCATTTTCGTTCTCTTTTTATACCGATTCAAAATGAAGTGGTAACTACTTCCAATATCTTGAAAGCCACTGATCGATATGAACGGTGAAAAAAAAGTTGGTTTCAGCAGATATTTTCAACAAAAATATTATCATTTTTTTCCGATTCGAGAAGTGGCATCAGATCTGATCAGATCTGATACACACCTACATTCACTTTCACGAAAAAATTGATTTTTATCAATGTAGTTGACGGAATTTTTTCGTGAAATTTGAACGAACATCTAACAAGGGGGTTTCCATTGTAGGAATATGCTTTTCAAAGTGATTGGTTACCACTCGCTAGATCTGATGCTACTTTCGCTAGATCTGACGCTACTCGTCATGTCTGAGTTAAGCGAATAACGATCGGACGCGTTAACCACTCGGTCACGTGACCGTTGCACATTTTTTGCTAGCGCTTCACGTGTGACCACTGGGGGCCCTCGCAGGTTGTTGCATTAGTTCTAGCCACGCTTGCATTAGTATTTGTTGCGTTTGGATTGTACAGGGAGTGTGAAAGCGAGCAGCGAGGAGGAAGGGATAGAGGGAGAGAGATAGATAGATATAAAGAGAGAGAGATAGAGAGAGAGAGAAGGAAAAGAGAAAAGGAGAGTGAGAGAGAGAGAAATAGTAAAGATCTTGCTTCTAAAAACTACTTTTTTTCAATTAAAAAGTATGAATATGAGATTTTGTAATGAAAAAGCGAGAGAGGGGCTCTGAGCGTAGCGAGGACTCTCTGCTTGTTTACATATAATACATTCCAATCTGAACGAAACATTAAGAACATTTGTGGCCAAATGTTCTTTACAACTTCTTCTCTGAGTTTTTTCATGATCAAAGTTTTTTCAAGAACTGCCGTTTGCTATCATTCATTTACACGATGTGTAAACCTATCAAATCACTTTCCAGGGCTTTGAAGACTGCTTCATCTTCAACGAATTTCTCCAGAAGTATCCGGACAATATAGGGAAAGCAGTGGTTGAATATTCCAAATCCCGAGTCAAAAATGCTCACACGATTAACGATCTGGCTATGTACAATTATGAAGAGGTGTGTTTTGGGTAAATTTAGTTATTTAAAGTTTAATTTTCAAAAAAAGCGTTTGGAAAAATGGAAAAAATTTAAAAATAGAAGTCTTTAGTAAATTAAATCAAGATTCAGCAGAAACAGAAGAAGTCGAAATTGATTTTTGCATTTTATTCTAAAAGGATTTTTTCAAAAAATCAACCAAAATCAAATAGAACTGAATTTCTTGTTTCGGGGAATTTCCTGACCTATTTTTATTTCCTGACCTATTTTACCTAAACCTATTCCAGCTCAAAGACCTCGTGAACCACACAAGCTATAAACTCCGGAAGAAACTTGACGGCTACCTCTGCAGAATTTTCCCAAAATCCTGGATACCTTTGTATTCTATGGTGACGTTCACCAGAATACCGTACTCAGAAGTCGTCGAAAACAGGAAGTGGCAAGACCGTCTAATCAGAAGATCTATCACAATTACTGGCCTCACAAGCATCTTGATCCTTGCAGTGATTGCATCGAAAAAGTTTATTAGATAAATTTTTTCACATTATTAATACAAACATGGGGACCGCCCCTTGGCTCCGCTCACTTTTCGTGAGGAAAAAAGAGAGAGAGAGAGAGAGAGAGAGAGAGAGAGAGAGAGAGAAAGAGAGAGAGAGAGAGAGAGAGGAGAGAGAGAGAGAGAGAGAAAGAGAGAGAGAGAAAGAGAGAGAGAGAGAGAGAGAGAGAGAGAGAGAGAGAGAGAAAGAGAGAAAGAGAGAGAGAGAGAGAGAGAGAGAGAGAGAGAAGAGAGAGAGAGAGAGAGAGAGAGAGAGAGAGAGAGAGAGAGAGAGAGAGAGAGAGAAAGAGAGAAAGAGAGAGAGAGAGAGAGAGAGAGAGAGAGAGAGAGAGAGAGAGAGAAGAGAGAGAGAGAGAGAGAGAGAGAGAGAGAGAGAGAGAGAGAGAGAGAGAGAGAGAGAGAGAGAGAGAGAGAGAAAATCCCCGTAGCGGGGAAGAACGATGGATAAAAATCTTATTATAACAATAGCAACACAGAAATAAATACAGACATGAAGCACAAAACATTCGAACTACTTACGATATCTTCTTTGTGTTGTCTCAAAATCTTCAACTGCGTTTCGGCTGTGTCAAACTCGACCTGCTCGTGGTATAGACGATCAAACTGAAAACTTACTAACTTTAATATTAAATTATTTTCACACATCCAGTTTGGGAATAACTGGAATCTAATCTGATTTTATGAATCCAATCAGAGTCGACTTTTCTGATTATTTCTAAATGCTCCAGATGTACTCGAAACTTGAGTTAACAGATAGATCATGAACAAAAGTATTATGGAATGAATCATCATGATGTGTCGTCATGGTTATAGGCCCATTTTCCATAAAATGAAAACACTGCTAATTGGATCCAATCTGATGGCACTGGATCCAATCTGATGAAATCCTTCAAATAACTATAATGCCCCGGAAAATTATTTTCTCGCCGAACCCAAATAACACGATGAATCTTTGGTCAGCACGAGCATTTTGAAATACATTTCATTCCGATTGGAAACACAACTCAGGATCCAATCTGATTTTTTCTGGATCCAATCAGAATTGACTTCACTGAAGACCGCAGCATTTTTTACACAGGTTCTCAGAGTTTTTGTCACTATTCTTTATTTCATTCAAGTTTTTAGCGACTACTTCTGGTTGTCAATACTTTTACAGTGCCAGTAAATAAGTTCTTATTGATAATCGGCTTTCAAAGGTCCTTTGTCAAGCCGCAAAAAGTCAAAGCTTTTTTCCATTTTCTCCTTGTTTTATGACCAATTTTACTTTAAATGCATCTCTGATGCCAAAATGAATCAGACAAAAGTTTTTGCATCCACTTTTTCTTGATAGAACGTCTCAAAAAAACGAGAATAAAGCTTAAGAACTCGAGACCATCCTTGAATTCCTTTCAAGTGTTTCGGGGAGACTTTTGATCTATTCATCCAGATTCTGACAAAACAGTACAACTCTATCCTTTAAAACCTAAATAACCCTCCCACTGTACCTCTATATCACGGGCTCCTGCGAAATGAGCAGACTTCTTGTCGCACACTGTGTACCCGATCATCTGGTCCTTCTTCGATGCTAAACTGTATGAAACCATTCCTTCGTATCTCTCTCTGTAATTGGTATCTTTTAATGAAGGGGTCTTTGAAAATGCAATTATATTCTAACTAGGAACACTTTTTATTGCATAAAATGTTCAATCATGACGGTGAATCGCAGAAAAAAACAAGCAAAACGAGTGCGCTTGATTTCAGACTGGCCTTCAGACTCACTTCGCTCACACTTAAAATGGTGCTTACACTCGCTTCGCTCGCCTTTAAATTAGTGTTGCACATATCTTCCTCTACCTGTAAAAAAGTCTGACCTCCGTAAATCGGTTACTTAGTTACCGTAGCAGTTTCGCTTTGAAATACATGAACGATTAAGTAATGCGCCTTCAATTTCAATGGACTGAAAGTAAGAATAATAATTTAAATCCACAAAGATCTAACTGTTCGTTGTGAGAGTCCCGACCCTACCGTACTCATTTTACAAAAATGCGACAGCCGCGAGTTTGAAATCGGTCAGACTTTTTGCTAGATATGTGTGTTGAAACTCGCGTCGCTCGCCCTCAGAATGGTGTATGCCCTTTGGCTATCACCATGAGGTTATTCTAACGGGCTACCACGACGTTATGACCAATGTAGTTGCCGAAAAAAATGCTTTTGAATGAAAAAAATTGAAGTCAAATCGAGGTAGAAACTCGAGTTTTTTGTAGTCAAAATGATTTCGACTTTATTAATTATCAAAAAATCACTTTTCGAAGGTTTATATAATTGTTTTTTTCTGTATTCTTCTAGAATCATACAAGTAGTATTTCATGATCTGACTCAACTGAAATACAAACTTCTCTAGGATGTCTAAAAGTGCCGAGAACCGAAAAATGACGAGGAACCATTCAAGTCAAAGTAAGAGCAAAAACACTGGAAAATTCAGATTGAGGTAAAAACATTTTTCAGTACTGTAAAAAAACCAATTGTTTTGATAAAGGAAAAGAGTTATAAAAATGACATAAGTTTTGTGCAGTACCTCAATTCTTTGAATATGTGAGGGCTTTGAAAGTGAGAAAAATATTCCAAACCTTGAATTAATATCATTCAGGAAGTCTGAACCACACACAAGACCATTATTACTGTTGCAGATCTCATAATCATCCATTTCCATATTGCATAGTTCTGACCCTTGATTTGGCCCTGCTACCGAGATGTAGGTATGAATTATGTTTGATAGAGCAGGTCCCAGATCCTCATTAGTGTCGACACATTTCCCTCCAAGGATCGCCTGAATGTGATGATAATTGTGAAATTAGACAAGTTTAACTTTCAGATGAGAAGCATGGTCGTTTTCAAACGCGCTCTAATCTCAATTTTGCAGAACGAGTACGGTAGGGTCGGGACTCTCACAAGGAACAGTTAGATCTTTGTGGATTCAAATTATTATTCTTACTTTCAGTCCATTCCGAAATTGAAGGCTCATCACGTGAATCGTTCTTGTATTTCAAGGCGAAACTGCTACGGTACTAAGTACCCGATTTACGGAGGCCAGACTTTTTCAGAGGTAGAAGAAGCTCGAATTTTGACATTTTTGTATTTTTTATTCACAGTGAATGAATAATTATCATTCTGGATTTTTTTTTTGGTACAAACCAATGAAGCCGTTTCTTACCTTTCTACTTATGGGAGCGCCCATAGAATATCCTATGACGTCGACCTTCCTCTCACTGTATGCGGCGATAACTTCGATGAAGGAACGGATCTGAGGTATTATTGAAGTCTCAGTCTTTTTCCTACGAATGGATGAATCTCCATGAAAAGAAAGAAAAACTAGAGAAATTTTTTGAAGACCAAAAATATTGTTTAAAAAACGAAGATTTTTTCAAAAATATAATTGTTCGATAGCAGTTCGCATTAAATTATTTTTGAATATTTTCGCATGTTTTTAAACTTGTTTTCCTCGTTTTCTCATCTTTTTAAACGCTTCGAATTGCTAACAAGGTTAGTTCTACGTACTTCAAACAATTTTTTACCTGTTTGACGTATTCACACTTCATGGCATCTCCGAATCCCAGAAAAGACGACGCTTCACCTTCTCCATAAGTTGTAGCGAAAATCTTCGCTTTTGGGAAACCTTGAAACATATTTTTCCGAGAATTCATAGCGATTTTTGATAGAATCACCTGCAGCTACGAAATCTCTACGAATCTTCCAAAAGTTCCCGGCTTGGTTGCTCAGTCCGTGAACCAGGACCACAGCTCGGTAGCTGAATTGTGTGCTTTCGCTCATTCTCTCTCTCTCTCTCTCTCTCTCTCTCTCTCTCTCTCTCTCTCTCTCTCGCTCTCTCTCTCTCTCTCGCTCTCTCTCTCTCTCTCTCTCTCTCTCTCTCTCTCTCTCTCTCTCTCTCTCTCTCTCTCGCTCTCTCTCTCTCTCTCTCTCGCTCTCTCTCTCTCTCTCACCCTCCCTCCCTCCCTTTCTCTCTTATTCTCTCTCTTTCTCTCTCTCTCTCTCTCTCTCTCTCTCTCTCTCTCTCTCTTTCTTTCTTTCTCTTTCTCTTTCTCTCTGTCTCTCTCTCTTTCTGTCTCTCCCTCTCTCTCTCTCTCTCTCTCTCTCCCTCTCTCTCCCTCTCTTTCCTTCTTTTCTTTCATTTTTCTTGATATTTGCGTTTTAAGAAAGATTGTGGACAACATTTGGTTTCTAAAAAGTTTGAATCAAAGGTTAGACCATTCAACTGACAATCAGGAAAAGAGGTCGATCGTCGAGAATTAGCATGAATGTGTTCTTTTTTCCAACTTTCGCTTTTATTATGAGGGACGGTCGAAGGATGGAAATGTTCCCAACCGAGAAGAAGTTATGTAACGGTTTTAACAGAATGTTAGAGTCTCGACAATTTTGACTCCAAAAATCTGGAATTATTGTTGAGTTACCAGAGTTTAAATACATCCATGGGAGAATACTAAAAAATTAAAAAAAAATTCGTATACATAATTACTATTCAAAATATCTGAAGGTCGTGAAAAATTAGAACTCAAATTATCTGATATTTGCTTTCTTTGACTTTTTGAAGAGATAAACAGTTTTGGCTAATTTTTATGACAAAGTCCTAACGTTTTCTAGAAAATATTTTGAAAATCTGAAATGTTTCAAGCCAAAAATGAACTTATTTCGAATTCTCGTTACTTTGATGTTTTTTTTGATTTCAGAAAAACTGAGTGATTGCTCGTGTTTTCATCACGAAACTTATAATAAACTGCCACACAATTATAATAAAAATATGAATATTATAGAAATATGTAAGTTATAGATTTCGGCAAAATAATGCTCTGAAATTTTTCATTTATTATAATATTTTTATTTTTTATTATCATTTTGTGACATTTCATTATTATAATACTCGTATATGGGTATGGCCAAAAAAACTTGCTAAACTTTTTGACTGCCTATTACTGTAAGTTTTCAAACCTTTCATTCGTAATTCCTCCTCCAAAACTTCCAGTGTTTTCTATGTCGTCGCGAGCAAAGGCTTGAAGAGGCTTCACTCCATAATTCTTCATCAGAAACTTCTTGAAGTGATGGTCAAAGCCTTCAGAGTCGATTCGCACAAAGAGAAACCAAAGGATCGCGAAGAAAAGGGTTGAAGGCATGTTTGAATGAATGAGAGACTGTCAAGATCCTCAAAAGTCGTTAAGGATTAGGGCGTTATGTAAGGGTTTGCGATGTGTGGTAACGTTTAAATAGAATTCTCGAGTGGAGTAACCGTGACTATATCACACCCCATTGAAACAATGGCTTGATTAATGGATAATGGGTAAGTTATGAAGAATAAAGGTCAGCGGTTACGCTTGACAGGAAATGAAGCTTGGGAGAATGATAAATCTCCAAAACTTTTCGTGGACCAGCATTGGACCGTAGATGGGCGACAGTCGTCCCGAACATGTGTCGCCCAATTACAGTCCAATGCCAGTCCATTTACAGTTCATCTGTCGCCCGGTCCACCTGTCGCCCATCCGCAGTCCATCTGTCGCCCATTTACGGTCCGATGCCGGTCCGGTCCATGTGTCGCGCGGTCCGTGTGTCGCCCGATCCATGTGTCGCCCACTCATAGTCGCACTGTCCAATTCATTCACTGTTCAATATCAGTTTGATACATTATGTGGCGATTCTTGATTCGTGATTAAGTCTACTTTTTTGTATGAAATAATACAGAAGTCGCTCATTCTACTGACAATAATTCATAGATACATATTTAATGTTTGCTATTATGATCTCAAATCATTAAAAAATCTGATTTCGGTTATTTTTTGCCACCTCATTCTTCCACTTTACGACGAATCCTCTAGAAAACAAATGATGCAATTCATAGGCGGTTGATATCAACAGCGCATTAGGTCATAGGTCATAGATATCTACAGCCTATGAACTTCATAGAACTTCTATCATAAAATCTATCATGAGCGCATGAACTTCATGCAATCTATCAACAGCACATGAACTTCATACAATTGATCAAAAGCACATGAACTTCATAAATCGTCATTAACACAGCCTATGAACTTCATATCAAAGGAATTTCGTTTCTAGAGTCGTTATGCTTCATTCTAACGGCTTGCAATGGTCTTGAAGCCCTGGAAACATCAGTTATTCAGTTTATAGATACATATTAAATTTTTGCTGTTATTAACCACTCGTGTTTCAGATTGAAAATAAATGTAAGGATTGTTTTTCTCTTAAGTTGGTTTATAGGAACGTACCTCCAAAACTTTTCGTGGACCGGCATTGGACCGTAGATGGGCGACAGTCGTCCCGGACATGTGTCGCCCAATTACAGTCCAATGCCGGTCCATTTACGGTCCGATGCCGGTCCGGTCCATGTGTCGCCCGTCCGCAATTCATGTGTCGCCCATTTACGGTCCGATGCCGGTCCGGTCCATGTGTCGCCCGGTCCATGTGTTGCCCGGTCCATGTGTCGCCCACTCATAGTCGCACTGTCCAATTCATTCACTGTTCAATATCAGTTTGATACATTATGTGGACACACATAACTTTTTCGGGGGTATGACACATGAAATATTTTCCTTCCATATCCGGACCCCTGATATACGATAGTGGGTACCACTTTCAAGCCAAAACTGAACCTAAGTGGACAAATATAGCCCAATGTTCATGAGTTCAAAAATAGTCCAATGTTGGAACTGACATGTGCGAACACACATTACATGCTATAGTTCGGCTTACAATCGTTCCTACTCCGAAGTGCAGAGAAGAAACGATCTAAAAAGTCGTCGAGCGCTAGATAGGTCATTGCAGCCACTCGCGGACATATCGCGGGTTTCGCCGATTTGATCATCCATCGGCCAGTCCATGTGTCGCCCATCTACAGTCCATGTGTCGCTCGGTCCATGTGTCGCCCATTTACGATCCAATGCCGGTCCAAATTTGACACGCAGCGCACTCTCCCTGCCACCGGTCCATGTGTCGCCCATCTACAGTCCATGTGTCGCCCGGTCCGTGTGTCGCCCATCTACGGTCCAATGCCGGTCCACGAAAAGTTTTGGAGTACTGTATAAATAAGAAAATATTGAATTTGAATCAAAATTTAAAGTTTGAATTCAATTTCATTGTCATATCGCAGTTCCGAAGAACTATACTATATTATTCTGCAAATGTTTCAGTCTTCTCTGTCTTATACAACTTCTGGTGAGCGTATTTTATTGGGACACGCTGGCTTCTTTTACAAGTTTTCTCAAATGAATTGTGTCCGACAAGAAAAAGGCAAGCATTTTCAAAGTTTAAAGCAAGCAACTTGTCATCATAACTTCATAACGACCTGTTACATTACTTGGTTAATGTTCTGGTTTGGTCGGGCATGCGAGAGGTTTCCCTACATGACTTCACGGAAACTAATCACTTTTTCGTAACCATGAGGAATTCTGGATTCATCCAGTACAAATCTTGAATCAGAAAATTTTATAATAAGTTTTTCGATAGAGAATAAGTTTCATACGCTTTGCAGGTCACCTGAAAGATAAACTCTGAATTGTGGTGTTTGGTGTTAGTAGTAGTGAATATTTCACTTCTCATAATATTGAAAGACAAAAAGAAGTCTTGATATTCTTGGGAGACGCAAAACTTTTGATAACTAAAATCAAATGAGGCTATAGCCCGTGGATTTTAAATTTTTTGTCTCCAAAAATCTAAAAAGTGTTGATTCCATTTGGTGATTCAAATGTTCCAGGACCCCTGGGAATCATTTTGTGTAGTTTTCAAGCGATTCAAAGATCCGAACTTATTGACATTGAAAATCACTTCAAATAGTTTTTGTTCGGTCGTTTTCCTTGAAAAAAATTTTTCAGGACTACCTTCATTTTGTAGTTCCATTGTTCTAGGATCTATCAGAAAATTTTTTGGATAGATTTCGAGCGACCCTTATATTGACCTCAAAAATCAAATAGAGGCTCTAAAAATCTTTCAGTACTTTTATGGTTCACATCGCTCTAAGCGCAGTAGAAAAGTGTTGGATCAAGCAGCGAGGGGAGGCGACCAATAAGCAGCGAATACAAACCCCGCCCCTTTGTAAATCCTGCACCGCTGTAGATCAAATCACCGTTACTGTAGTTTAGAAACTTTTTTCGCTGACGTTTTTTTCAAAATTCATGATAGAAAGCTAGTTACGAAGGAAAGTTACACGATTTGCAATTGGCAAAACAAATTCGCTTGTTAAGATGAGAAAAATAGGACAAAAGATTGAAAAAAAGTATTGATGTGCGAACGCGCCCTATAGCGAATTCTCGTTCAATATAATTTCAACACGCAACGCGTCTAATCGATGACGACCTCTTCCTTGCTCGGTGTGCGACACAAAGTATTCGACCACATAAGATCATAGCTATAAAACGTAACAGCATCTCTCAACGTTGTGGTTTGGTCGGTCATAACCGCTCAGCATAATGAGAACCCTACACAGATTGGAATCTTCCGACCAGAGAATGAGAGAAAGTTGGGTCTCCTCGTTCTGTTGGCAAATCGAGGGAATTCACTTCTTCCGACTTTCCGAAAACGAAAACCCTGTGCTTCAGTAGTTAACTCTGACATCAATACATAAACAATGGCCTACGCAGAAAATCCACTCTGACTTGTTGCTTTGATCTCTGTGATTTCTGACTTTACTGTAATTGTGAGAAAGAGTGAGTGGTCACTGATTGGTTCGGGCTAAGGTTGCCAGCGCACACCGAGCTACGGGTGATTGTTATCGATTAGACGCGTAGCATGCAAAACTATATTGAACACAAATTAGCTATAGGGCGCGTTCGCATATCGATATTTTTCTCATCTTAACAAGCAAATTCGTTTCGCCATTTGCTTTTGAAAAATGCGAAACATGTAACTTCCTTTTGTGACTACCTTTTTATCATTAATTTCGAAACTACAGTAACTGTAATTTGATCTTCGGCGATGCGGATTTCACGAAGGGGCGGGGTTAGTGCTTGCTGCTTATTGGTCGCCTCCCATCGCTGCTTCATCCCACACTTTCTACAGTGTGCAGCGTCATCACTCCTGGACTACGGACTTGTTTGACGTCGTACATTGTACTCCATCGGAGGATTACATCAGAGTTTCACAGAAAGCGAATTTTTTCTTAACGGAAGTTGGAAGTCGAAAACGAAAAGAATAAACCCAGAAAAATTGTATAGCAATTCATTCTAATGGTAAGACACACTTGACTGAATGGACAAGGTTCTTGATGTATTTTCCTTATAAGGTTTTTTTATAGAAATTCTTCTCGTTTTAAGCACTTCCTTTGTCTTATTCTGAAAAACTTAGAACTTCACTCATCCTCCATTGAATGGATCGTAGTTCTCTCCCTAGTGACACACAATGGTCTCGAATATTTTAAAAATTCTTTCTTACTACTTTTCATTCGCAACCCCTTGTTTCAAGATTTGACTCAAACTTTTCTTTGTTACAAAAATCGCATCACTATTTCAACCATCAAAACATATTTTCACAAGCTTGACTATTGCAACAGCTTTAAAAAAAGCGATTCCGCTCACAAAACTTGAAATATAATAATTCTGGTGTCTCACAAAAATACAGCACACTTTTTAACATCAAAAATCACCGAAAACGAGCAGTCAAAAATCGCTTACTTGTAAAGTGATCAACTTCATGGATTTTTTGATTCCTGAGTAATTTTATCACCTTTCTCACTCGTACGCATAAAATCAACATACAATAAATAAATTCATTCCTATCTTGTGAAAATCAAACAAAATCATTGTTTTTCTCTGATCAGTCGCAACTGCAGATCCCCCGTTTCGAACATGAGATTTTCGTGGTTTCGATTGTCAACCTGTAAAGTTGGAATTTTCAAGGTGGTGATACAGTAAACATACCGTAACTTCTCTGGCACTAGGGAACATGGAGGTCTTCTGGCCACAGGAGTATGCTCCAACCACCTCGTCAGACGTCGACCAGAGACTTATCCGATGAGCACCTTCGTAGCCTCCACTAAAATTCTTTTTTCAAGAATGAACGTTGCTATCAGGCTGTTGTGAAAGTCTATTTGAACTCAATCAAGAAGCCAACTATCTTATCGTTCATAATTAGTAATGTCAAATGAGTCGCGAGTCAGTCGACCCCAATCATTACATTCAATTTTTCGCTCCGAAAGACTGCTCTGCAGCCTCTTATCGGCATTTTTCCAATTTAATCCATGTTTTGTGATCGATTTTAGCTTTGATTGAATAAAAAACAGAGTTAGTGTAAAATTCTTCGAGGAGACTAAACAATATCGATATCGAAAATGTGGTTATTAATTTTTCGATATTACTTATGCCTTTTGAGAGAGAACCTTTTACTCTGGCGCGGATGGCTTCTACAAGCAGGGAACTTTGCTAGTCATATCAGTTTGTTTTAAAAAAATAAGCAAAAGACTCTCCCGGCAACCTAATACTCTCAGGCTTCCTAGTAACTCGACCTGAAAACGTTTAGAAGCCAACCAACCTCGAGTTAATATCAGTAATATATTCTGAGAAGCAGAACAATCCATTCTTCACGGAGCAGATTCCTTGCAATGATGGAAAGCAGAGGAAAGATCCTGCAAGGTCAAAGTCAATTGATTTGTGTTTCAAGTTAAAGTGAAAACCTATTTTGCAGAAAAAAAAGTTGATTTTGGCTTCCCTTCCATTGATGATTTTCCTAGCGCATAGTGGGGGAGACTCTTTTTCACATCATCAGAAACAACATAAACTTTACGATCATAGCGGCGCCAGCTTGTCACATAAAGCTTTAGACTATTACCTTAATCGCCAAGTACGGCAAGAAATTTAATGTGGAACTGAATCGTCATTTTTTTAGTGAGATTCATCAATTTTTTTTTGTTACTCTCAAGTGAACAGAGCTGAAAGAAGATGTGTTCCATGAAATCGTTATCTCAAGACCAACAGCCAAAGGTTATCACCTGTTGAGAATGCGCGGAAATATCTCTGGAGTTTTTTCAGAATTTTTGCACTCCCGACTACAGTTGAAAAAATTCTACTTCCGACTTCCAACTTCCGCCTTCCGTTTTCCGACTTCCGCCTTTTCCCATTTTCGGGACTTCTGCTTATAAAGGATTTTCATGTTTGAAAATTAAAAAAATTTTCGCTGAAATTAGGACGCATAAAAATTATAATCTCAAATTCCATAAAATTCAATTTTTAAAATTTAAAAATTGTCGCTAGTGCACTAGAATTAGGGCGACTAAGATCGATTGCTCATTTGAATTAAATTATAATCCTACCATGATTAGCTCCAGCTACCGACAGGAATACCTGTACTTTGTCAGTGATTGGTGGACCGAGGTCTTCACCTGTATCGACACATCGACCTCCTTTGATCGCTTTTCGGGCAATGGGAAAACCCATCGAGTAACCGATCACATTCACTTTGGTCTTTGTGAACTCGTTGACCGAAAGGATAAACTGCCGGATCTGCTTAACGTAAGCGCATTTCATACTTTCGTCGAACAGGGGGGCACGAGTCGCCCCAGGCCCATAGGTCGTCGCGAAGATTCGTTCTCTGGGAAATCCTGAAAGGTTGATTTCGAGTTCTGAAGAAGAATAAATTTCTGATCATTTAGAGTGATCAGAGAAGGAAACTAAGATTGGATCCAACCACATCTAGTTTGGGAAAAACTGGAATCCAATCTGATTTTTCTGGATCTAATCAGAGTTGACTTCTCTTAGTGTGTTTCAGAGATGCAAGGAATTTCGGCTTCCGTTTGAAAAAATCGAGTTATGAAGTTTGTCACAAATTCCCGAATAAAAGAAAAATGGAACCTTTACTCCATCTAGTTTGCCTGAGAAATTTTTCGAAATTCGAAATTTCGACTTGGGTTTGAGAATGAGAAATAGTGAGAAAGAATTGAAAAAACATTCGAGACCATTGTAAGCCACTAGGGAGAGAATCACGATCCACATATATCGCTAGAACCATGACCGTTTTCAAACGCGCTCTAATCTCAATTTTGCAGAATGAGTACGGTAGGGTCGGGACTCTCACAACGAACAGTTAGATCTTTGTGGATTTAAATTATTATTCTTACTTTCAGAATTTAAAGGCTCATTACGTAATTCGTTCTTGTATTTCAAGGCGAAACTGCTACGGTACTAAGTACCCGATTTACGGAGGCCACACTTTTTACAGGTAGAAGAAGCTATGTGCGATCCATTCAATGGAGGATGAGTGAAGTTCTAAGCTTTTTAGAATCAGACAAAGAAAGTACCTAAAATGAGAAAAAAATTCTATTCTCGTGGTATGAATTTCGTCAAAAACCTTATAAGGAGAATACATTGAAAAAACTTGTCCACTCAGTCA
Organism: Caenorhabditis parvicauda; assembly: GCA_963978915.1. Classification (NCBI taxonomy): domain Eukaryota; kingdom Metazoa; phylum Nematoda; class Chromadorea; order Rhabditida; family Rhabditidae; genus Caenorhabditis; species Caenorhabditis parvicauda. Next base: position 16,080,393 of record OZ022250.1, on the reverse strand, counting down.
AGTGTGTCTTATCATTAGAATGAATTGCTATTTTTTTTCTTTTTTTTCTGGGTTTATTCGAGTTCACGACTTCCAACTTCCGTTCAGAAAAGTCCTATTTCTGTGAAGCTCTGATGTAATCCTCCGGTGGAGTACAATTTATGACGTCAAAAAAGTTTGTAGTCCAGGAAAGATGACGCTGAAAACCTTAGCCCGAACCAATCAGTGACCACTCACTCTTTCTCACAACTACAGAAAAGTCAGAAATAACACAGATCAAAACAACAAGTGATTTCTGCGTAGGCCATTGTTTATGTATTGGTGCCAGAGTTAACTACTGAAGCACATGGGTTTTCCCGTTTCAGAGGAGTAGGAATGAAAGAGAATATCCTTTTTTGAGTTTGTTATATCCTCTGTGAAAAAAATACTATCAGTGAAAAAAACGTACCTTTCTCCACAAAAGTCTTCCTAATATTCCATAGATTTCCCGCTTGGTGTCTCAGCCCATGGACCAGAACGATAGGCCGCTCCCTGAAGCAAACCCTGCTCGAATCGAAAAGTAAACCAACTCTGACTCGAACTCATCGACATCACCTCCAAAACTGCTGACTCCGTTGATATCAGATCTCACGAATTTCTTGGCAGTCACCTCGTCGTACTTCTCCTCTACGAACTTCAGAAACCTAGTCGCCAGGATTGTCCGCTGTCCTGCATCGATGAAACAGACGAGGATAGCAATAACTAGACAGCAGAAGTAACAATCCATTCTGATCCCAATGATGCCTCGTTCTGACTTTTATATGAACCGTTCGGGAGGATAATTAAGTACAGAGATCAGGAATACGCCCAAAACCAATCTCTTTTTTGTACCTTGCCAAAGGCAGATGGGGGTGTTTTGGTCTGATTGGGTTGTCTGGACAGATCTGTAACGGACATGAAGGTTACATATCCTATGCCAGCATCAGAGAATTTGTGAAGTACGGCTTGGGGACGAGACCTCGCAAGGTCCCATTTCCAGTTGACAGTACCCTTTCTCTACTCTATGTTCAATTGAAACTCCATTGTTTTCAATCGAATCATCATAAATCTGTTTTAAGTTAATATATCCTGACAAAATTTGAAAAATTGGTCGAAAATAAAGAAATCTGGAATCCGTTGCGGTTTTTTGTGTCCACACTGTATGTGGGTTCCAGAGATTTGACTAAACTGGAATCATCAGAACTTTGAGAAATAACAAGTAGGTAGTCCTCGCTACGCTCAGAGTCCCTTTTCCCCTTTTCTGAGCAAAATCGCACTGTTTGAATTTTTGATTGGAAGAAGAAGTGGTTTTTAGAGGCAACGGTTTTGCTATTTCTCTCTCCTTTACCAATCTGATTGCGACCATAACTAATGGTAGTGTTGTTAGAACCAATGCACTACGGCGCGTTGATCCCCGTAGCCATCAGTGGTCACGCGAACGGTTGCCACAAAATTTGTGCAGCTGTGACCGAGTGGTTAAAGCAGACAACTTTCACGTGCTCGTCGCGGGTTCGTATCTCTTCTATGGGCACTTTTGCACAACCCCTCCCTCTCCCTTGACCCCAACCAAATCCAAAAAGGACCACCCAAAAATTTGCCTCACGAAAAAGGGGGCGGGGCAAAGTGGGCGGAGGATTTGTCGCTTATATTGACTCATTTTGAAAAATTGCCGTTCACCTGGATGTTTCAGGACTACGTCTTCAAAGGGCATCGGGAAATTTTGATTTCTCATTTCAGAATATAATCTGAGGGTTCATTCGGGACCACTTAGATCGCCTTTTTTCTGAAAAATAAAATATTTCTAGTTAAGATTCGCGATTATTCAATCATCATTATGGGAAATTTCAACACTCTCTTGTCGGTCGTAACTGCAACTCATGTAAGTTGTCCGTAGTAGATGAAGCTCACTGAAAACGATTTATCGAAAGATGGAACTTCTTCTGATTGTTTTTCACTGTTCAAATCCCTTATTACTAAGCGTTTCTGAAAAGTCCCCAGCGACTTCTTAAAAATATTTGCAACTTGCAAACAACTTGTTCCCATGGTGGAGATTGTAATCAAAACAACAGGAAGAAAAGATTTATGGTGGTGATTCTGAATTAAAAGTACCACGCGGACTCGATGAAGTTAGAACAAATAGAATGAGAGAAGAGGAGAGAGAGAGAGAGAGAGAGAGAGAGAGAGAGAGAGAGAGAGAGAGAGAGAGGGGAGAGAGAGAGAGAGACCTCAGATCACAAAAGTTAAAGAAAATTTCAACTCCACATAAATTCCAATTTTTACCTCAAAGCTATTGTATCACTCACTCTCGACAAACTAGACTGACGAGACAAGGAGTTTCATTGTCTCAAATTCCATTAACTTTTGACCGAATTCACAACACGAAAATGAAAAAAAACGGAAGTCGCAACTCTGTCTGACACACACTGTATAGCCAATCTTTGTGATTCTTCACAATCACAAAATCTCTTTTCAGACATGTTAAACGCCGTAATGAATGCAATAACCGGCATATTGGCCACATGGCATTTGAGATTACCTAACTTCTTCCAACCGAGAAATAACAAGGTTGAATTGCAAGTTAATGTATAACATGAGCCGTTTGTGTTTGATTGCGTTACTCTTTGTTTTCGGTCGCTCCGATACCACGTCTAATTTATGCGTTTCTGGCCACCTTTTTGTCGTTTTTTCCCCGCAGATTTTATGTGTGCATATTTTTTGGGACGTCTGCAACTTTCTTGGGCCTTCTTGCTCTGGAGCACCTACAAACTCATATAAGCTTGTTTCTTCTGTACGTCCTATGAACTGATCCTATGAATATGAAGGAGCACATAAACGTCATAGGCCGTAGATATCAACGACCTATAAACTTCATAAACTGCTATCAACTACCTGTGAACTTCATAAACTGCTATCAACGACCTATGAACTTTATAAACTGCTATCAACGACCTATGAACTTCATAAATTTTTATCAACGACCTATGAACTTCATAAATTTTTATCTTGGAGAAATTTGAATCGTTTCCATTTTTATAGGATGTCTACAAAATTTCGTTCGTATTTCTTTTTCTGAAACGTCTACAAACTTCGTGTGTGATTTTTTCTTTGGGACTTCTTCAAATTTCATGTGTGCTTATTCTTGTGACTTATTGACTCATTTTGAAAAATTTCCCTTTGTTTTGTTGAAGTTTCTCCAAATTGCTAGTTTCTCATTTTTGTCAGGAAAAATTATTTCCTTGTTTTTCAAAAACTGAACCTCAGATGGGAATATATTAGGATCTCTCTCTCTCTCTCCATCTTTCCCTCTTATATCCTTCTCTCTCTCTCTCTCTCTCTCTCTCTCTCTCTCTCTCTCTCTCTCTCTCTCTCTCTCTCTCTCTCCATCTCTCCCTCTTTATCTCTCTCTCTCTCTTTCTCTCTCTCTCTCTCTCCTCTCTCTCTCTCTCTCTCTCTCTCTCTCTCTCTCTCTCTCTCTCTCTCTCCATCTTTCCCTTTTTTATCCTTCTCTCTCTCTCTCTCTCTCTCTCTCTCTCTTCTCTCTCTCTCTCTCCTCTCCATCTCTCCCTCTTTATCCTTCTCTCTCTCTTTCTCTTTCTCTCTCTCTCTCTCTCTCTCTCTCTCTCTCTCTCTCTCTCTCTCTCTCTCTCGCTCTCTCTCTCCATCTCTCCCTCTTTATCCTTCTCTCTCTCTCTCTCTCTCCTCTCTCTCTCTCTCTCTCTCTCTCTCTCTCTCTCTCTCTCTCTCTCCATCTCTCCCTCTTTATCTCTCTCTCTCTCTTTCTCTCTCTCTCTCTCTCTCTCTCTCTCTCTCTCTCCTCTCTCTCTCTCTCTCTCTCATCTCTCTCCCTCTCTTATCTCTCTCTCTCTCTCTTTCTCTCTCTCTATCTCTCTCTCTCTCTCCCTTTCTCTCTCCTCTCTTTCTCTCTCTCTCTCTCTCTATCTCTCTCTCTCTCTCTCTCTCTCTCTCTCTCTCTCTCTCTCCCTCTCTCTCTCTCTCTCTCTCTCTCTCTCTCTCTCTCTCTCTCTCTCTCTCTCTCTCTCTCTCTCTCTCTCTCTCTCTCTCTCTCTCTCTCTCTCTCTCTTCCTTCATCCCACATTCATAAATAATATTCAGATGGATGGTAAAATCTTAATAGTCACGATATCAACCATAAGTGTGTCACACTGTCAGTCAGAAACCGTCACAGAACCTCAAACGACCTCAGATAACGGTAATATATCATCTCAATTTTACACGTATCATTCGGCATCAAGACAAAAACACAAAATCTGTGTGATGGTAGGGGATCGAACCTACCAAAGTCATAAGTGTGTAGAGCACATTGTACGAACAAAATTTTAGTGTTTTTTTTTTCACACATTTTGTTACAACTTCGAATTTGGTTCGAAAAGCAATTTTTCTTCAGGCTAAAAAATATTTTTTCAACTTAACACTGTTCAGTAGTTCGCTCTGACATCAATACATAAACAATGGCCTACGCAGAAATCACTTGTTGTTTTGATCTGTGTTATTTCTGACTTTTCTGTAGTTGTGAGAAAGAGTGAGTGGTCACTGATTGGTTCGGGCTAAGGTTTTCAGCGTCACCACTCTCGGACTAAGAAACCTAGTTCAAGTTATTTTTGAACAATACTAACAAAGTTTAAAAGTTAGAATAATATTAGCAAACAATTCTAGAAAACAGTTTTTGTATCGTTTTCAGTTCAGGAAAATGACCATTCAATCTGAAGACGAAGAGTAAAGTGTCCGGGAAAAAAAGCTGCGAGAACT
>OZ022250.1:16070100-16075429 GCA_963978915.1 Caenorhabditis parvicauda | reverse complement strand
TGAACTTCATGTCAACGGTATTAAGTTCATAGAGCTATACGGAGTGGAAAAATTTATAACCAGTTGACGTATTTCATGAGCCAAAGCGAGTTTAGAGATGTGACCGAGTAATTGTATGGATTTAGTACTTCTTGACGCACCGAACGAGCAAAGCGAGTGTGGGAGTATAAATGCTGTAACTTTATACACCATTTGAGCATGGTCGTTCAAATTCCTGAGGACGAAGCAATGCGTACATCAAAATGACGATTCAAATTCCTGAGGACGAAGCAATGCGTACATCAAAAACATGTTTCAGATAATCTTCAAAAGACAAGGAGTTACTCCGCTTATCTTCATACCGTCTTATGTTCGCTCTAGGATGTTTCGATGTTGTTCAGTGTTTTCCTCATTTTATGACAGGGATATTCACAATTTACCAGTCAACCTTTTCCTACATCTTCGGAAAGGTTAATTCTACCTTGCTTCTTGGAATTAGGCAAAGTCCTGGCCAGGCCTGGTAAATCCAGGTCAGATTAGATGAAATTCTGGTGAATCCATGTTATTTTCACTTTCCCAATTTTCAATTTTTGACGTTTTTGACCAATTTTTGACGATAATTACCAGAACTAGGAGTAATTAAACGGGATTTTGGCGTTTTCAAATTCCATGTTTTATCATACCTAAAAGTCAACAATTTCAGTGTATGGGAGTCATCGCAACCCCTTTCTATGTCGCTTATGCAGTTTTGACAGTCATTTTATCTTTCAATCGTCTTGTTCAACTCGCAAATCCATCGGTTGAGAGTCTTCTGTTTGGTGGGAGTAAAGTTTATGTAAGTAGTTTTATTTTTAAAAATACTCCAAAACTTTTCGTGGACCGGCGTTGGACCGTAGATTGGCGACAGTCGTCTCGGACATCCAATAACAGTCCAATGTCTGGTCCATTCACAGTCTATCTGTCGCCCATCCGCAAGTCCATCTGTCGCCCGGCCATTTACGGTCCAATGCCGGTCCGCCAAAAGTTTTGGATATGCTAACTCAAAGGGAATAGACCCAAATAACGACATTTTTTTGAAGTTTCCAGTCTTGAAACTTGAATATCAATGAAAAAATAGATTCATCTCGTTCATTTTTCGAATTCGGCCAAAAATAACCATGAAAAACACCAAAAATCGTTCTTTGATTCTAAAAATAACAAACAATTGTTGGATTGAGAATTTTTCCGACTCTAATTTCTCTGAGAATGTGATTATTTTTGTAAGGACGCCTAAATTAGCTTACGGGTGCATTGAAGTTTTATTGATCTCTCTCTCTCGCTCTCTCTCTCTCTCTCTCTCTCTCTCTCTCTCTCCCTCTCTCTCTCTCTCTCTCCTCTCTCTCTCTCTCTCTCTCTCTCTCTCTCTCTTTCTCTCTCTCTCTCTCTCTCTTCTCTCTCTCTCTCTCATCTCTCTCTCTCTCTCTCTCTCTCAAATATCACTCTTTCTAGATCTGGATCGGCATCTCAACCTTGATCTGCACCATGTTCATGGTGGCCCTAGCCTCACCATGGGGCCACCATAATCTACCTTCCTGATTGGTACTCATGGGAGTATGACAATACACTCCGCTACTCTCACATAGTCCAAGAAATCGAGATGTTCATCGAAATCGGAGGAATTTTTGTCTCCCGCTGCTTTCTATGCTGTCATTATCGTGTTGTTGTTTAGAACTGTGAGTTTCATGTGCAAAAATGGTACTCAGAGAAGTCAAGTCTGATTGGATCCAGAAAAAATCGGGCTGGATCCAGAAAAATGCAGATTGGATCCAGAGTTGTGTTTCCAATCGGAATGAAATTTATCTCAAAATACTCGTGCTGACCAAAGATTCATCGTCTTATTTGGGTTCTGCGAGAAAATAATTCTTCGGGGTATTATAGTTATTTGAAGCATTTTATCAGAATGGCTCCAGTTCTGTCAGATTGGATCCAATAAGCAGTTTTTATTCGATGGAAAAAGGGCCTATAACCATGATGACACATCATGATGACTCATTCCATAATACTTTTGTTCATGATCTATCTGTTAACTCAAGTTTCGAGTACATCTGGAGCATTTGAAAGTAATCAGAGAAGTCAAATCTGATTGGATCCAGAAAAAATCAGATTGGATTCCAGTTTTTCCCAAACTAGATGTGGTTGGATCCAATCTGAGTTGGGGATAGAATTGCGGGGTACCATTCAAATTCTGTTTTTATATGACAAACGACTAATTAGTCATCATGAAATTAACTATTCCAGAAGAAACGCTTCATGGTATCAAAGACCCATACGATGGAGATAAAAGTTCTCATCCAAGCGAGTGTAGTGACCGTCTACTGCACTGTTCTTAACGTTTTTGGCATAATTATGAGGTAATTCGCTACAAAAAAAAGAAATTAAAAGTTGCAGACACTTACTTCCTGTCAGCCTATGGTCTTATATGGCGTTGAACTTTATGTGGATTTTCAATTGTGGTATTTATCCTATGATCTACTTTATTGTTAACAAAGTGAGTATCACTACAATTCCAAGTAAATCGTCAATAATGTTTTGAGAAGAAAAAAAAACCTCAGTTTCGAGTGGACAAGTTTGATGTTTTTCAACGTTTGATATTGGATAAAACAATGAGAGTTGACGAAATTTTGTGTAACTTGAGTTTTTTTCAATTAAATTGTTCAGACCATAGTTATTTTCAAAAAGAAAACTAATGAATGATGAAAATCTCATTTCATTTTTTTTTACGTATTTGAGAAAGACTAACTAAAACATTATCGAAATATTTGGAGTCAGCCAACATTATTCGAATTACACCATAATAATAAAAAAAACTTCCAGGTCTTTCCGTGAAAAGCTCGTCAAGTCGAGAACAACCACTTTGGATGCAGTGAGCGTCTTTATAAGAACGAACAGAGTTTCTACCGTTATGTAACGATTGAGTTGTGTTTTTCATTGGAATTCACTTATTTTCAAGGTTTCTGTACATAAAGATTTTTTTTATGTTTCTGATGGTTTTCACAATTATCTTTAAAAACATACAAAAAACAATATTTACTCTATAAACTGAATACCGTTGATATGAAGTTCATAGGTCGTTGATAGAAATTTATGAAGTTCATAGGTCGTTGATAGCAGTTTATGAAGTTCATAGGTCGTTGATAAAAATTTATCAAGTTCATAGGTCGTTGATAGCAGTTTATGAAGTTCATAAGTCGTTGATAAAAATTTATGAAGTTCATAGGTCGTTGATAAAATTTATGCAGTTTATAGGTCGTTGATAGCAGTTAATGAAGTTCGTAGGTCGTTGATAGCAGTTTATGAAGTACATAGGTCGTGATAGCAGTTAATGAAGTTCATAGGTCGTTGATAGAAGTTTATGAAGTTCATAGGTCGTTGATAAACATTTATGAAGTTAATAGGTCGTTGATAAAAATTTATGAAGTTCATAGGTCGTTGATATGAAAATCATGGGTCGTTGATATCAACGGCCTATGAACTGTGAGATTTTTCAATATAATGAAGTTGATAAATGAAATTTCAACATTTGATAGTTTATTTTTGATCAACAAACATTAGTAATCATTTCTGAATGTTCAGACACATTAAACTCATTGTTTTTTATCGTTTGTTTTCACCAAAAGCACTTTTCTTGTCTAGAGCTCAAAGTGGTTATTCAATGTGACGGGTCTCATAAAATTAAACCTATTATTATTGTTTTCTTTCATGGGTTTTTCACTAGCTTTCAGACAAGATCATACGAAGATTTAACTCCAACTGGATCTCTCTCTCTCTCTCTCTCTCTCTCTCTCTCTCTCTCTCTCTCTCTCTCTCTCTCTCTCTCTCTTCCTCTCTCTCTCTCTTCCTATCTCTCTCCCCCCTCTCCCTCTCTCTCTCTCTCTATCTCTCTCTCATTCTCTCTCTCTCTCTCTCTCTCTCTCTCTCTTCTCTCTCTCTCTCTCTCTCTCTTCTCTCTCTCTCTCTCTCTCTCACTCTCTCTCTCTATCTCTCTCTCTCATCACTCTCTCTCTCTCTCCTCTCTCATCTCTCCTCTCTCTCTATCTCTTTCCTTATTTCCTGTTGACCACCATGTATCTTCGAAAATGAAACCTAATCGACTTGTAACCAATATCCCTAAAGCCCTCAAAAACAACCATATTTTTATCAATCTTAATTTTCAATTTTAACTCTTTCAAGAATGATCACTGTCCTGACCGGAGGACTCGTTTTTCTTTTAGGTTCTCTCAGTACGATTTCACTATCTTATTTCATTTTGCCTGTATGAATTGTGAATTACTATTACTTAAACTGGTTTGATCAAATCTGGAATGTCGATTCTCAACAGACGAAATTTGAAAATCACAACATTTCAGTCTTTTTGCAGAAACGATAATAAACTTGAGAAGTATGGCTTGTAATTTTACATAAGTATTCTCAGTGAAATCTTAGTACATTGGGTTTGGGTTAAGGCTTAAGCTTGAAACGGGTGCAATAACACTTAGGCATCGCTTAGGCCTCTAGATAAAATTATACATTATGAGCCATAAATTTACAAAAAAAGTATCATTGGACTTTCAAAATAAAAGAGCTAGCAGTTCATTCAGATTTTGAACGATTAAGCTCCCACAAGCCAATATGAAACAATTGTTTCAGTGCGTGGACCTACAACAGGACCTCTTTTCTTTCAGATGTTTAATGTTTAAAAACACCCATTATAATAATAGTTTGGTGAGGGTGAAAAGTGTAGTTTGCTCGTCAAAATCACACCATTCATTGATTTTGTCTGGGACATGGGGTGGCTAACAAACTGAAGCTTTCAGAAACGGGGGGTTCAACTTTCTTACAATGAAGTTTTGCAAAATTATATAATAAAGATGTCTGGCCCACCCCTCCAAGGTTCTTGAATAATCTGAAAGTTCGGAAAACTCAAGGAAAACACCGTTCGCTTGTTGTATTATTTCAGTGCGCGGACCCGCAACAGGACCCTCTTTATTTCAGATGTTTGATTAGACACAAACAAGTATACGTAGAGATCATCTCGCCTAAAGACATTGCAAGTGCAGACGATCGGTTCCAGTGTCGGAGGGTAAAAAATTGTTGACCAGACCACCTAGTGGAACCGCTACGACTCGAAAAATGTTATTAATGACCGGATGAGTCGTTGAATTCTTCCCAATTGCACGTTGAAGAAATTGTGAAGATTAACGGATAACTGGAATATGTTCTATCATAGCTTTCTCATTTTAGTTGAGAATCGAGGGACCCTGAAAGCTTGGGAACCACACCTCGGCAAAGGCATAAGACAATAAAACCGCTTCGCAACCGCTGCGGCCTGTTC
>OZ022250.1:16060100-16065100 GCA_963978915.1 Caenorhabditis parvicauda | reverse complement strand
GGGTTCAACTTTCTTACAATGAAGTTTTGCAAAATTATAGAATAAAGATGTCTGGCCCACCCTCCAAGGTTGTTGAATAATCTGAACGTTCGGAAACTCAAGGAAAACTCCGTTCGCTTGTTGTATTATTTCAGTGCGCGGACCCAAAACAGGACCTCTTTATTTCAGATGTTTGATTAGACACAAACAAGTATACGTAGAGATCATCTCGCCTAAAGACATTGCGAGTGCAGACGATCGGTTCCAGTGTCGGAGGGTAAAAAATTGTTGACCAGACCACCTAGTGGAACCGCTACGACTCGAAAAATGTTATTAATGACCGGATGAGTCGTTAAATTCTTCCCAATTGCACGTTGAAGTATTCTGGAAGACCAAACCAGAACATACTTTTTCACTATTATTCAGTTTATCGTTTCAATTCATTTCCAAAACCTCCGTGGTTTTTCCTCTTATCAAATCAAACTCCAAGTGTTATTAAAACATTTTGTTTTCACTCCGCTAAATCAGTGTTGAAATTAAATTAATCTACGATCTAGGCTTCCCTTGTATTCTGGTCTGTAAATCGGCTGTTAATCAGTATTTAAGAATCAATCTGTTCGATTCTACTTTCTACATGCTTGTTTTTTTCTTCACTTTTTGACGTCAAAGTGAATCTAATTCAATCTATCCAGACTTAGGCCTAGCGAAAAATACGTAAGCCTAAGCCCGAGTTTTCACCTGAGGAATGACAACACTCTAGTTCTGTGTTCTCAGAATTCGGCAACTCCCTCAACATAAATCGCAAAATTAAACTTCAGGCCTAAGTTCTCAGAAATAGGAAGATCCCTAAGCATGGACCTGAGAAAACCCTTAACCTAAACTTTTTAGAAAAGAATCCCTAGGCCCAAGCAATAGATACACTGAAGATATAAGACTATAGAATTAAAATAACTTTTGAGCCTAAATTTTCTCCTAAAACACTAAGCTAACGCATATAAAAATCCTAAACCTGAGGCATGAAAACACTTTAGTCTCATGTTTTCATGACTAAAACCTGAACCACAAAAATACACTATAAGCCTAAGTCATCAGAACTTTAGGAAAAGCCCGTAGCCTAAACCTAACCTAAACTTGTAGGATAAGAACTCCCTAAACCCCAGCTTTGATTGAACTCTAAACCTACTCCAAATTTTTTCTCGGGCGGACGGGCGCACATATATCGCTAGAAGCATGGCCGTTTTCAAACGCGCTCTAATCTCAATTTTGCAGAATGAGTACGGTAACTCTCACAACGAAGAGTTAGATCTTTGTGGATTTAAATTATTATTCTTACTTTCAGTCCATTCAAATTGAAGGCGCATTACTTAATCATTCATGTATTTCAAAGCGAAACTGCTACGGTAACTAAGTAACCGATTTACGGAGGCCAGATTTTTTTCCAGGTAGAGGAAGCTATGTGGGGCGGTCTCACTGTCTCGCTAGATCTCGCGCGTCAGCAGTCTCTCCTTCTGCCACACTCTCTCACCCATCCGTGAGCAGTGATCTCTACAGTAACTCGCGATTTTACTTTAAATTTTTGTGAGGAATGTTCGAACTTTTTGATTTCGAGCGCTCGTTAGTGACAGTTAACATATTCTAAACACTCGAGTAGTAATACGGATGTAAAACAATGGAAAAATAAGCATTGAAAATGAAATTTAATACGGAACAATGAAACGAGACTATCGACTAGCTCCCTGCACCGTAAACCTACACAAAACATTCTATGACCGTGGGTTTGTCTCTGTGCTCTCTTATTTTCGCTACTGTTCTCACCTCGCCGTATAAACAGGGAGATGTGCGATGTGAACTAGGGATGGGCAAATCGCCGACTTCCGCCCTTTTTTCACTCCCGACTTCCGACTTCCGTGAAAAAATTTCACTTCCGACTTCCACCTTCGGTTTAACAAATTTTACTTCCAACTTCCGTCAAAAAAATTTTTTTCGTGAAAAATGACGAATAGACCGTGAAATCGTTTCTACTCATTCAGGAATTGACCTTCACCTGTTGAGAATGAGTTTTGGGTTGGGTTTTTTCAACTTTTTTGCACTCCCGACTACCGTTGAAAAAATTCTACTTCCAACTTCCGAATTCCGTCCTTTTTTCACTTCCGCCTTCCGTTTTGAAAAATTTTATTTCCGTGCAACTCTGGTGGACACCCACCGGACTGTTTTGCGCCCTATGTCCGCCCGAGAAAAAATTTGGAGCTTAGGCTTTGAAATTGGACAAACTTATGAGCCTATAGAGTAGATCAAATCTATAGAGTAGATCAAATTTCAGTTACTGTAGTTTGAAAAATTTTTCTTTTCCTACTTTTTTTCGTCCCATGTTCACAAATCGTAACGTAAAAATGGTTGAAGTAGGTGAAACTATCGTTTCTACCTGTAAAAAAATCTGGCCTCCGTAAATCGGTTACTTAGTACTGTAGCAGTTTCGCCTTGAAACACAAGAACGATTAAGTGATGCGCCTTTAATTTCAATGAACTGTAAGTAAGAATAATAATTTAAATCCACAAAGATCTAACTGTTCGTTGTGAGAGTTACCGTACTCATTCTGCAAAATTGAGATTAGAGCGCGTTTGAAAACGGCCATGCTTCTAGCGATATATGTGTAACGTAAAAATGGTTGGAGTAGGTGAAACTATCGTTTCTACCTGTAAAAAATCTGGCCTCCGTAAATCGGTTACTTACTACTGTAGCAGTTTCGCCTTGAAACACAAGAACGATTAAGTGATGCGCCTTTAATTTCAATGAACTGTAAGTAAGAATAATAATTTAAATCCACAAAGATCTAACTGTTCGTTGTGAGAGTCCCGACCCTAGGGTAGGCCTACCGTACTCATTCTGCAAAATTGAGATTAGAGCGCGTTTGAAAACGGCCATGCTTCTAGCGATATATGTGCAACGTTCGATATGTCTAGTGAAACATTTTTTGAAGTATAAACACTTTCAAAGTGGAGGTCGGCGAAGCGGTTGCAAAGCGGTTTTATTGTCTTATGCCTTTGCCGAGGTGTGACTGCTGGTTTTCGAGGCAAAAAGTTGTTTGTGAGAAACTTTGAATTCGATTAGAATTTGGGGTACAAAATTAGGATTTCTATTCGGTTTGTTTTCCAGAAGACCGAAGCTTATTTAATCGTCTTTTTCGAGGGCGAATCTAATGCTTTTTGTGTTAGCATAGTTTTCTGGTCTCTGTGTCATTTTCCAATAATCAATTATTCTCGAAAAAGCTATAACAGGGTCTAATTCAGAAATTCTACCGTTTTGAACGATTTCGCATCGTACAAGCCCTTACTCAAACTATTTGGAGCCAAACAGAAAGTGTTTTTTTTCAAAAAACCACAATTTTTCAATTTTTGCGCTTGAAATGCTCGAGGCGGAGGAAGCGGAAAAATCGGAAGAATTCAACGTTAAAAAAAACTAAAAAGTTTCTGGGGTCTCAAGCACAGTTAATACGAAAAAGTGTACTGAATCGTTTTTATTAAGAATCATTTTTTCATTTATCTTTGTCGACACCTCAAATTTTAGGCTTAGGTAAGGTTCAAAGCACTAGTTAGGTACGATGATAAGATTTAATCAAAGTTTAAACGTGATTATCACAAAAAAAATTTTCACCTTGTAAGCCCTCCTTGAGGAAATGATTCTTAATAGAAACGATTCAGTACACTTTTTCGTATTAAGTTCTCAAGCACTGCCACTAATCAAGCCTAACAGTCTATTCAATCTAACTAAGCCTAAGCCTAACCTAAGATAAAACACGCGTGGTGTCAATGGTGTCGTTTACTATTTGCCCTCATAAAGATTTTCAAAGAATTTCCCTACAAAAAACCTCGGCTCTAAATCAACTTTTCTAAGGTTTAATTAATTAATTCTCAATGGGTTCAACGTCTTTTCAGACATTCTAAATTCTTGTTTTTTTTCTTTTGGAAGAATTTCCAAAAGCCTCTAATAATGCATGTAGTTTCTGTTTTCGCTGCCCACTTATGCTCAAACACAGGTGGTGGCTGGCTTCCATTGTTCGGGAAAATTTGACGGTTCAAAACAACAGCGGACAGGTTCTATTCAGAATTTTGCTAGAAGAATTGATGGTAGTATCTTTATGAACGGTTCTATCTCTCTCTCTCTCTCTCTCTCTCTCTCTCTCTCTCTCTCTCTCTCTCTCTCTCTCTCTCTCTCTCTCTCTCTCTCTTTCTCTCTCTCTCTCTCTCTCTCTCTCTCTCTCTCTCTCTCTCTCTCTCTCTCTCTCTCTCTCTCTCTCTCTCTCTCTCTCTCTCTCTATCTCTCTCTATCTCTCTCTCTCTCTCTCTCTCTCTCTCTCTCTCTCTCTCTCTCTCTCTCTCTCTTTCTCTCTCTCTCTGTCTCTCTCTCTCTTTCTGAGATTTTTTCGCTCATAAGTCAAGCTTCAAAATTCATATTTTTATGGTCCGTCTATTTCATTTTGGTCGGAACAAAATTCTATGATCTTTAGCTCTCTGGAGTTTGAAGGTCTAGAGTTATTTGGCTTATCCTTTTCGTTCAAACTACTGTCCAACCTTCAACTTGCTTCACTGAATATTCTTATGGGAAAATTTCAGGATATCCTTCTCAAAATTATTCATCATTTCTGCACGAAGAGAGAGTGTCTTGCTTTTCATTGAGCAGAAATCTTAAAATTGTTTCGGATTCATTGGTTGAGTTTTAAAAGCAAAAAAATTGAAAAACAACATTTTTTTTCTTAGTTCTGGAAACAAATTAAAACCTGAATCGGTGTTTATATTATTTTGAGACACTTATCTCAATCAGTTTGAGAATCGGAAATTTTTCAGAATTCAGAATTCGGACTTTTTTGGTTGTTAATTAAAGAATGTCTGATCACAGTGGGTGCTTATATTTTTCGGGACACTTAAAAAATAAATTTTAACTTCTAGGCCACACATAGCTTCCTCTACCTGTAAAAAAATCTGGCCTCCGTAAATCGGTTACTTAGTACTGTAGCAGTTTCGCC
>OZ022250.1:16030100-16055100 GCA_963978915.1 Caenorhabditis parvicauda | reverse complement strand
TATTGAACTCGAATTCGCTATAGGGCGCGTTCGCACGTAAATACTTTTTTCATTCTTCTGTCCTATTTCTTCTCATCTTAACTTGTGCATTTGTTTTGCCAATTGCTGGTGAAAAGTGCAAATCATGTTACTTTCCTTCGTAACTAGCTTTTTATCATGAATTGTGAAAAAACGTCAGAGAAAAGAGTTTTTACACTACATTAACTGTAATTTGATCTACGACGATGTAGGATTTACGAAGGGGCGGGGTTTCTGCTCGCTGCTTATTGGTCGCCTTCCCGGGGGTTGTGCTCGCTGCTTGATCCGACACTTTTCTGCTTTCAGTATTCTCCACAGTACCAGCCACAGTACCAACCACAGTACCAACCACAGTACCAGCCACAGTACACGCCACATTCGCCGATACAGTACTACTATCAACAACAAACCCAGCTGCAATCTAGTGACAACCCTGCATTGGCGACAGGACCTCATTACAGTACTTTCTACAGAGTACCTGGCTTCGGAATTCCTATCTATAGAAAGGGATCGTTTGTGATTCCAATGAAGCCAAAACCACCGCCACCCCCACCAAGAGACTACTGCAAGGAAGATGAATATGGTAAAGTTGGGGTAAAATCTTCTATTCTACAACTTCCAGGTCATAAATGCTGTCACCCAGAGCTTAGAAGAGTCGTACATGAGAATATAGTTCTGAATTTGAAAGAAGAATGGAAGAGCTTTAACACGAACAGATTCGCCATTGGGATTCAGGTGTGTGGCCGCAAGTCGACCGAAATTTGACCAAAAATTTTCGTGCAGTCATGTCCGAGTGGTTAAGGAGATTGACTCGAAATCAATTGGGCTCTGCCCGCGTAGGTTCGAATCCTGCTGACTGCGAACGTTTTGCGAATTTATCTCTAGACATGACTTCAGGGAGTTGTACAACAACATTTCAACTCGTCCTTTGAAGCCGTTGTGGCGAACAGTCGACATTTCCGCAACAAGACCTACTATACCGGAGAGCTGATGTGTGTTATGGAATCGGCGAATAAAAAGGTTTTACCTTCTGAATCTAGATAAATGTTATATTACAGACGGTAATGGTCTACGAATCAATGGAGAACTTCGAGGAAGAGGAAGTGATCGAATATATTGATGAAGAACTTGAAGAAGACACTGCGCCTTGGAAATCGAAGTCGAGAGTTCGGCATATCGTTAAGAATCGATGAAAATGTTAAAATAAATATATTTATTGAAAGTTGTCGATACAGAGAAGAGAGAGAGAGAGAGAGAGAGAGAGAGAGAGAGAGAGAGGGAGAGAGAGAGAGAGAGAGAGAGAGAGAGAGAGAGAGAGAGAGAGAGAGGGAGGAGAGAGAGAGAGAGAGAGAGAGAGAGAGAGAGAGAGAGAGAGAGAGAGAGAGAGAGAGAGATGGGAGAGAGAGAGAGGGAGAGAGAGAGAGAGAAAGAGAAGAGAGAGAGAGAGAGAGAGAGAGAGAGAGAGAGAGAGAGAGAGAGAGAGAGAGAGAGAGAGAGAGAGAGAGAGAGAGAGAGAGAGAGAGAGAGAGAGAGAGAGAGAGAGAGAGAGAGAGAGAGAGAGAGAGAGAGAGAGAGAGAGAGAGAGAGAGAGAGAGAGAGAGAGAGAGAGAGAGAGAGAGAGAGAGAGAGAGAGAGAGAGAGAGAGAGAGAGAGAGAGAGAGAGAGAGAGAGAGAGAGGAGAGAGAGAGAGAGAGAGAGAGAGAAGAGAGAGAGAGAGAGAGAGAGAGAGAGAGAGACGAGAGAGAGAGAGAGAGAGAGAGAGAGAAGAGAGAGAGAGAGGAGAGAGAGAGAGAGAGAGAGAGAAAGAGATCAACACTCTTTCAAAATACATTTATTCATGCATACCCGTAAAGAAATCGGACAAAACGCTTATTTTTTTATTTCTTCTGCGGCATAGCCAGTTCATTCTGAAACGCATGATATGAGTCAATTGCTTTTGAAACCCACGTCCAAATAGAATTTGAAGCTCCGAGTGCTGTAATACTTATACATCATGAAGATGATCGTGTAAGTCAGAGAAAAGATAACTCCGGAGACGGAAAATCCGAAAAGGAAGATGCTCAGGCCACTTTCTGAAGTTTTTAAAAATTATTTTTTGAATTACCTTAAGTTTCTTGAAATTGGGTTTCAGAAAGCAATAAATAATTTTTGCTTTCAAGTTTTGAATCCACAAATGTGGTAAAAAAAAATAGCAGAAAAAATAATTTTTGAATAAAGTCAATAGAAAAACATTTTTAAAAAACACACGACTCCAAGGTTGAGTATGAAACTATGATCATAGCGTTTTTTTGAGGAATGAACGGAACTTATACCAAGAAAAAATCGATCATCTAGCTTTTCAAAACACATGTATATCGCTAGAAGCATGGCCGTTTTCAAACGGTCTCTACTCTCAATTTTGCAGAATGAGTACGGTAGGGTCGGGACTCTCACGACGAACAGTTAGATCTTTGTGGATTTAAATTATTATTCTTACTTTCAGTCCATTCCGAAATTAAAGGCTCATTACGGGAATCGTTCTTGTATTTCAAGGCGAAACTGCTACGGTACTAAGTACCCGATTTACGGAGGCCAGACTTTTTTCTTGAAGCTATGTGTAAAAGATGAAAAGACTTACCCCAACGAAGACCGACAAACTCACACTTTACCATGGTAATGTATGAAGCAACTGGGTCAACGATATGGTTAGGTAGTGCGACTAACTACAGTTAATCACTTGGTATGACTAAAAAGGAAAGCCTCTCATCGCTTGCCGTGAAATTACCTATTGGCTGTTGTAGGGAAGATAACGGGTCTGGCGGCCGACTGGGATAATTCGATGGGTTGTTTTTGTTGCTGTTTTTAATGGCGTCGTGATTATCAGAAAGTTTGCAGTCCAGGATGGGTACTGTAGTTTAGAGTAGCTTGCAGTTCAGAAAATCCTGAAGTTACCTACTGTCTGTTGTCAGTTCTATAAGACGGTTGGGATGTTTTTGTGGCTGTTTTTAATGATGTCGTGATTATCAGAAAGTTTGAAGTCTTTTGCAGTTCAGTATTGGTACTGTAGTTTAGAGTAGTTTGCAGTTCAGAAAGTCCTGAAGTTTCCTACCGTCTGTTGTCGGTTCTGTAAGACGGTTGAGAAAATTTGATCAGATGTTTTTGTCGCTGTTCTTAATGGCGTCATTGAACGTCAGAACGTTTGCAGTCTTTTGCAGTTCAAGTTCGTTACTGTAGATCTGCGGTAAGTTGAATCCCGAAATGTATACTGTAAATTGGTTGCAGTTCGGAAAACATACTAAGGTTCTCAATCGATTGCAGCATGAGACATCCATTTGTACGTATACTGCAGTTTAAAGTCATTTGTAGTTCAGAAAAGATACTGTAGCTCATGATCGTTTGTAGTTCAAAGAAGATAACTGTAGCTACACATCTTGTTACGTTAGCTCTGAATCCTTTGCAGTCCAAAGAAGATACTGAAGCATAGAATGTCACAATCACTCGCAGTTCACGAAGGATACTGTGGGTCTTTGTAGTTCAGCATTTTAGTTCAACGAGTTCAGTGAAACGCGAGTAACACCTCAACCATGTAGCCTCCGAAACTAGCCAGAGCAAAGCAGAAAACGAGCTGATTGTTAGGAATGTGTGAAAATCTTGGCGAAAAGGTTCTTTGAAACTTGAGCCAGTTTTACTTTTCCTCCGCCAACCTATCGGTCATTCACGGGCTGCTCTTCATGTGAAACTCTTTTACTTTACTGAAGATACTTTGATTGGGAGGCTAGCTCCCAACGGTCGCACTAGCCTTCCGACATTTTCAACTGAGCGTAGCGAAATGTAAAGTTGTCAATCTCACCAAGGAATTCCTCTGAGGGACCACGAAATTGTTTGTATATTCCGACTGGTCTCATAGGTTTTTGAAAATGCTAAAGATGATAGATCGAGCCACAAAAATTTTGGAACCGACCTGGTCTTTGAGTTACGGTGGATACCAGTTTCACATGAAAATTTGGAAGAAATCGCGTTCTCCAATTTTTCCGCCCATCAACGCAAGGTTTATCCTAAAAAATGTATGTTGCATCGCCTAGTGGTCAGGATGTACTTACATTTTTGAGGATAAACCTTGCATTGATGGGCAGAAACATTGGAGTACGTGAATCCTTCTAAATTTACAAGTGAAACAGGTATCGACCGTAACTTAAAAACCAGGTCGGGTCCGCAACTTTGGACACCGGTTCTATCATCTTCAGCTTATTCGAAAACCTAGGAGACCAGTCAGAAAGTACAATTTCGTTGTCTCTTGGTGCCTGGTGTGTTTTCTCTACTTTTTTAGGTCGATTTAAAAATGCCAATAATGTCGAAAACTGAATTTTTGATAAACAATCAAAGGTTTTTCGTTAACAGTGTGAGAATAACAAGACCAAGGCTTCTAGGTCTACTATCAGTACTTTCAACGAAAAACGCTTCGTAAGCAATCATTCAAATTTCCACCTTTCGTATGAAAGTCACAGAGTGAGAGACAACAGTTGGACGTCTGCAGACTCACATGTGAAATCCAATCCTGATCTTCCCTTCGGTGCATTGCCCGACTCTCAGTCCAAATTGCCTACACTCTAATTGACTGCCAGCATTGAATGCAAACAAAGAAACCCACATCCGGTTTATCAGAACGTAATAATGTTCGGCCATGGGGCAAGAACACGAAGAGAAATGACCGGCTATTAGATTGCCGAGCGCCGTTCGATGTAAAGTGACAAGCTCTACTACTATCCTTGCAGCAAACAACAATATTTCTTGAGTCACGGACAGCAAGTCAATAAAGCTATGAATTTACAAAAAAAATAAAAATTAAATCGACATGCAACATGCAAAATTGAATATTTTATTCTGCAAAACTCGCACAAAATATTTTTCTTTATTTTTCAAGTTCCGTTTGTTAAGGGCAATTAGTAAAATGCACCCCGTTGCACTCTGCACTCTGCACTCCGTTTTCAAAAATGGAGTGCATGCACTTTTTTTTCATTGCACTCCATTTTCAAAAATGGAGTGCATGCACTTTTTGTCATTGCACTCCGTTTTCAAAAATGGAGTGCATGCACTTTTTTCTGCACTCCATTTTGAAAAAATGGGTTGGTTCGTAGTTTTACCTTCTGAAAAGGAATTTTTGAACTCAGGTAAAACGTTCGGTGTCTGGATAGAGTAAAAACGGTGTCCGGACTGAGTCCAGCAGGTTTAGCGAATTTTACCCATATAGGCACGGTTTATATTCTATCCGGACACGGTTTCTGCTCCGCCCAGACACGGTTTTTACTCTATCCGGACACCGTTTCCTATCCAGACACGGTTTTCACAGTATCCAGACACGGTTTCTATTCTATCCAGACACGGTTCATATTTTCTCCAGACACCGTTTTCAAGCAAAAATAATACAATATGCATTTAAATATTTATTGACATACTAAAAAACTTTAAAATCTGCTTCTTCTTCCATTGGTTAAAGGTCTTCTATTCTTTCCAACGCGTAGCGTGCCCAAAATCTTATTGTTCTATCAGTGTTGTCCACATGTTACGATGTTCACCGAGGTCTTCTTATTCTGAAATATTCAAATATAAGATATGTAGATTTTTATGCTTGTATTATAACAAAACATAGGAACAAGACAGTCTTGTTTAACTCGACGCAATGAATTTAATACAATATCAGTCAGATATCCCACAATCAGTATGCATGACATGAAAATTTGAAGGTTTTGAATTACGAAAATAACGACACTGGCCCTGAATCTCAGTGTTCTTGAAGCTACAGGAAAAAGAACTAGTACTTACCATTTCGAAAATAGAAGAACTTCGTGCGTCCAAAGCATATGCTCTCCTGACAGACAGAGATTGCAGTCCTCCTAGCATTGAAGTTGAAGGAAGCCTTTAAACTTTATACTTATTATTTGTGCAAGGTTATTTCGCAGAGAGAATATGAAAACAGGGCACAATCAATCTTTTTTATAGACAATGAGCATATTTTCGTTCGAAATGTAGTCTTTTTGAAAAATTGAGTCGCGTCAATTTGTTGAAACGGGATGAGAAGAAATTCTTTTTATTTTCAATAATCTAAGCCTGTGAAAAAATCGGGAAAAATCGTGAAAAATTAGAAAACAGAACGAAAATTTAGGATAAAAAACAAAATTTAAACACGTTCCGTAGAATTGTAAGTGGAGCGCGTTCCCACAAAAAAAAAATCGGTGTCTGGATAGACTCATAACAGACACGGTTTCTACTCGTCTAGGCATTGTAAACCATATGGACACCGAATTTGAAATCGGTATCTGGATAGTCTCATAATGGACACGGTTTCTACTCGTCTAGGCATTGTAAACCATATGGACACCGAATTTGTAATCCGTGTCTGGATAGACTGATATGGACATGGTTTTCACTTGTTTCAGACACCGTAAACTGTACAGACACGAAACGTTTTACCTGAGGAACGTAAGTAGTAACAGATGTTTTGATGTTCATGTCATGGAGGTTACTGATGTAAGTTTTATAACAATTATCAAGTCCGATTTTTTTTAGCAAGAAAATGTGTTTTCTTTATAAAGCATACTCTATTTTGAAAAATAATTTTTTAAATGTCAACACGTAAGAAACATTTTTAATTTTTCTTTCAGACGTGAAATAGAAACCATGGTGGTTTTGAAACGATTGAGAGAAGCCGTATCGACACGAAAAGCTATTTAAAACATATGTAAGTTTTTCGTTTCTATTTTTGGAATAATGTTGAGTGTGGAAGCTAACGAACATAGTCAGCTCATTCAAAGAAAAGAATTATCACGTCACACCGATAATGTGGATGACTTAAATGAAAATTGCTAAGCAAATTTTTGTTTATATGAAATATTCAGAGGCGACCTTGGACTTCATTCAAATTGACGTTGGTGATTATGGCGTGCTCGTGACGCGGGATGATGTTGATGGCTCGAAGGGCGCAGAATTCCAATCAGTGACTGATCAAGGTAATATTTGACTTTAAAGATAAGATTTCACTCAGTGGTTTGTCTATGGATGATTACAGGAATATTGCTAAGCAGAAATATATATGACATATTCAGAGGCGACCTTCGACTTCATTCAAATTGACGTTGATGATGGTGGCGGGCTCAGGACACAGGATGATGTTGACGGCTAGAAAGGCGCAGAATTCAAATCAATATTCAGTCAGAACCTTTGCACTGTAATAGAACAAGTTTACGACTTCTACCCAGAAGAAAAGTACGTTCATCTGAAAATTTCGTTGAGTATTGAATATTTCCCTCTCCCCAACACAAGTTGATCTTATTCTCTTGTACCGTTGTTCATTTTTTTTCATATTGTTGAAAATAAATTTAACATCTTTTACAGATTAGTTTTTCAGGAATCAATTTCGGAACTAAACCATGATGCATGTAAGAATATTCAAAGAGATACATAGAATGATAGGCGAATATTGAACTAACAGCTTGAAAATGTGATTTTACAAATTATCGTTTCAATAAATTAGCACTGTTCAATTGAATTTTTAGGTGTTAAGGAAATCAAAAGAATATTTAAAAAAAACATGTTTGAAATATTTTTGGTTAGCTCTGAAAAAGTGAAAGTGAAGACTTTGTTACTACTTACGTTCAAAAATTCCTTTTCAGAAGGTAAAACTACGAACCAACCCATTTTTTCAAAATGGAGTGCAGAAAAAAAAGTGCATGCACTCCATTTTTGAAAACGGAGTGCAATGACAAAAGAGTGCATGCACTCCATTTTTGAAAATGGAGTGCAATGAAAAAAAAGTGCATGCACTCCATTTTTGAAAACGGAGTGCAGAGTGCAGAGTGCAACGGGGTGCATTTTACTAATTGCCTTTGTTAAGTGATGCTTCCTTTGTTTGTGGTGAGTGTTTCATCTGTCTTTTGATTTGTTAGGAATGTGGTCTCGTGTACAAACATTGTAATCTGGTCATTAAGTGAATTCCCGAATATTTACCTCGTTCTTGAAACATTTGTCATTTCGTTTTTTTTATCCATTCGAAAACATTCTTCGAATAATCCAGTTCAATTAATGGGTTTTCCTCGTAGTTATTAAAAAATCTCTTCTATGACATCACTAAGGGTATCAAGAAGCGAGTCTCGCTGTAACGTATCGACTCGTTGGGAGCTCCAAATATGCGTTGAGCTCCAGTATGCGCACGTGACGTGCAGTTGCGCAGGAATAAGACAGGAGTGAGAGAGCGCAGTGAAGTGCGAGGGTACGAGATGGCAATATCGACTTTCGTCCCTCTTCTCCTCCTATCTGTTCATCTTTTCTCCATTTCTACTCGTTTTTGTTCAAAAATCAACAAAGTTTGAACAATCGAACGTTTTTATCGCTATGCACTATTGATTGATTGCATTGGCACGTGAAGAACAGCTGACTCGTTTCTCTGATTTGATAATTTCTTCAGTTCATTCGTTCAGTATTAAAGTCGAACGTTGTGATTTTGTAAAAATCGATTTTTTTCTCATAATTCGTGTCAATCTTCCGCTCAATATCAACGAGCAGCTCATTGCGTCTTTTCCAATTCTTAATTTGAAAATTAATTCCAATGATTAACTGATATTCAGCCGCTTGTAACATGTCCCTCTTCACAAAGTTATTATCGCATTGAAAAATGAAAAGTTTCAACGGTTCATTTTAACGTGAATATTCCCTCGGATTCATTAACTTGTTGAAAATCACTCGTTTTCACGTTCAACTATAGCTCCGCATCGGAATAGAATAAGAAATGAAAATGTTTTATTCATATCAACCTAAAAACTCATCATCCTGTTGGAATGTTTTCATTTTCACATTCCTACATTCTTGCTCGACTCAGATCAACGGAATTTCTTGCAGAACTCAGATTCATGCAAAAGTAATGGAACAATTCGACGATTTCGAGTATTCGAAATCAGATCTTCTTGGTCATGGTGCCTTCGCTATCGTGTACAAAGGGCGTTACATTAGCGTGAGTGTCGTTTTTTGAATTCGAAATATTTTTTATATTCAGCACCCCGAAGTCCCGGTAGCAGTAAAGGCTATAGCTAAGAAGAATATCGCAAAGTCGAAAAATTTACTGCAGAAGGAGATCAAAATCTTGAAGGTAATTTTTTCGAAGTTTTTTTTATAAATCCATCAAGTCATAGTTGTTATTCGAAGCTTTTCTCATGTTTTTATTATCACATGGAAATGTATTAAATAATATATGAATTATGCAAAAAAATTGTCAAGAGAATTATGTCAGCGAAACGACAGTACTGAACAGTGCTGCTAGATCTGATATATATAAATTATGCAAAAAAATTGTCAAGAGAATTATGTCAGCGAAACGACAGTACTGAACAGTGCAGCTAGATCTGATATATATATGAATTATGCAAAAAAAATTGTCAAGAGAATTATGTCAGCGAAAAGACAGTACTGAACAGTGCAGCTAGGTCTGATATATATGAATTATGCAAAAAAATTGTCAAAAGAATTATGTCAGCGAAAATACAGTACTGAACAGTGCAGCTAGGTCTGATATATATGAATTATGCAAAAAAATTGTCAAGAGAATTATGTCAGCGAAAATACAGTACTGAACAGTGCAGCTAGGTCTGATATATATGAATTATGCAAAAAAATTGTCAAAAGAATTATGTCAGCGAAAATACAGTACTGAACAGTGCAGCTAGGTCTGATATATATGAATTATGCAAAAAAATTGTCAAAAGAATTATGTCAGCGAAAATACAGTACTGAACAGTGCAGCTAGGTCTGATATATATGAATTATGCAAAAAAATTGTCAAGAGAATTATGTCAGCGAAAATACAGTACTGAACAGTGCAGCTAGGTCTGATATATATGAATTATGCAAAAAAATTGTCAAAAGAATTATGTCAGCGAAAATACAGTACTGAACAGTGCAGCTAGGTCTGATATATATGAATTATGCAAAAAAATTGTCAAAAGAATTATGTCAGCGAAAATACAGTACTGAACAGTGCAGCTAGATCTGATATATATGAATTATGCAAAAAAAATAGAACGGATAAATTTCATAGAAAACCATTATGTTTCCTGAAAATTAGTTGTGGGTTGCGGAAGGTGTTATTGTGCATCGTTTGTTAGATTCGTGTAAATGACAGATCGTCTCAGTGACCACGGGTTTAGCACAAAAATATTTATTGAGTCCAACGTTTCGGCGTCATGCCATCATCAGGGACAGTAAGTTACCTATAAGTATTCACATGAGATAGGTTAGCATTATGAATTAAGTTTGAAAACAGGTTGATGTAGTTAGAAATGAAAATGGAACATGTTAGTGGAAGGGACCGTTTAACGGCAAACAGGTAGTGTAGTCGGTCAAAAAGTAGTGCAAGGCGAGTTGGTCAATGTTCTGTGAGACCATAACCCCCCCGCCGGTGTTGTCTGAGCATCAGTCCAAGGGAACAAAGGACTCAATAAATATTTTTGTGCTAAACCCGTGGTCACTGAGACGATCTGTCATTTACACGAATTTTTCCTGAAAAGCTCAATTATAATTGTCTCCTTCCAGGAGCTCAGCAGTCTCAAACATGAAAATCTGGTCGCTCTTTTAAAATGCACAGAAACACCGGAAAGCGTCTACCTCGTCATGGAATTCTGTAATCGAGGAGATTTGGCGGATTACCTCCAGAAACAAGGGACACTCAGTGAAGAGATCATCAAGCATTTTGTAGTTCAGATAGGTATGTTTTAGTTCTTGGGATTTTTGGATATATTTATGTGAAAAATTTATCTAGTTGTAATGCAAAACCATGGTTCGAAACATTTATAATATGAAATCAGAAAAAAAACATAGTTTTATCTCAGGAAAAAATCTGATTAGACCTGAAAACTTGTGTGCAAGACCTGGTAAGTTGAGTAAGAGACCTGAATTTTCATAAGACCTAGTAAACAAAGATCTGCCATATTAACTTACCAGGTTTAATAAGCGCGTGGGTGCATTGAAATTCTGCCTGGTCATGTGTGCACTTAGACTTTTTCAAACAGTGGTATTGATGAAAACTGTGATAAGTCAATGCTATCGAGCAAAACCTGGTACTTTTCATACAAAAATATTCATATTAGACCTGGTTATCATGGAATTAGGTCCTGCCATGGTTTTGTTCAGGTCTAGTCAGATTTTTCCTGAGATATCGCTCACGATTCTTGAAACAGTTGAATTTTATTCACCCATTCAGCTTGTTGCAAACAATAATGTAACTTTTCTCTCTCCTCTCTCTCTCTCTCTCTCTCTCTCTCTCTCTCTCTCTCTCTCTCTTTCTCTCTCTCTCTCTCTCTCTCTCTCTCTCTCTCTCTCTCTCTCTCTCTCTATCTATCTAATATTCTCATTCAGCTCACGCTCTGGAAGCCATCAACAAAAAAGGAATTGTTCATCGCGACTTGAAACCACAAAATATTCTATTGTGCTCTGCAAAGAATCTCAAGTCTCTTCACTACAAAGACATTACCATCAAGGTGAATAATTTTTCGTAAAAAGAACTATATTCGTCAACTTTACTAATAATTAGGATTGTTTGAGCCGTTTTTATTCTGTCGTTGAAGAGTCCCTAATTTTTTCAACATCGAAAAGTTCATCAGCACCTATGTTGAGTCGTTACGAAGAAAATTCGCAAAAACAACATAAAACTCAAAATGTCTGTTGTTTACCACTAATTTCAATGTTCAAACATGACAGCTGATGGAAACTAATGAATTGCTAGTTATTTAGTAGTCTGGATCAGGGCTGTTTACGAAACTATAAAACTGAACTGTTAAACTAGAAATCAACAGTTTTTTAAAAATTTTAACAAAACAGTTAAACGTTAACTAAACGGTTTTCTAGTTTAAACAAAACAGCTGATCGTTTCATCGAATTTAACGATAAATTTCGTTAAATCGTTAAATTTCGTAACCAGCCCTGGTCTGGATGGGATGATCAGAAGTGAATTCAGAAGTACGATTACTAAGGAAATTACTCCCACCTAATAATTGATGATTTCTTAACACGAGTTTACTTTCAATATTATTCTGACGTAAAGTCAAGACCTGCCAGATGTGGTAAGCAGGTCAAATAATGAAGTTTTCCTGTAGAAAAATTTTGCATGTTTTTAGTTACAAGCGAATAATTTTAATTGTAAAAAATCAGTTTTAAAAACGCTACATGTAAGCGCCATGTGAAATTTTCGACCTCACGCACTACACAAATGGGTCTAACAGAGATTGAAATTTCATCAAACATTGCAATGAAATCTATGGAGTATAGAATCTATGCCTAGTGTGGAGGTTCTGCTTTTTAAAAAAAGTAACAATACCAATGATTACTACACAAATTAAGTACTTTCTAGTGCTGCAACGACACGCAGGACACTAGGGATTACTTACGTAGTCTGAACTTCAAGCGATAATTATAAAATTTCAGCTAGCCGACTTTGGATTCGCAAGATTCCTGAACGATGGGGTTATGGCGGCTACATTGTGTGGGTCACCAATGTACATGGCTCCAGAGGTATAGTTTTGGCTTATGGAAAAGGAAAATGATAAGATTTTTAGAAAAATAGGGAAAGAAAGATTCTTAAAACTTTAATTTCGTGCTGAAAATTTCTGGAAATGCGATTTCTCGAGAGTTTTATTAATTTTTGCATCGTAAAAGTTATATATTGAAGGTTTTTATTTAAGTTCCTCATTTGAAAATTTTTAAGAATCCGATGTTTCGGGAATTTAGTTGATTTTTCTATAACAAAAGTATAAATTTTAGGTAATAATTTACATTTTCCATTGAAAACTCTTTAAAAAAACAGGGTTTCCTTGAATTTCACTGATTTTTCTATCATAAAAATGATACATTTTTAGGTTATCATGTCAATGCAGTACGACGCCAAAGCCGATTTATGGTCAATTGGAACAATCGTCTTTCAATGTTTGACAGGGAAAGCACCCTTCCAGGTAGATTTTGGCTTATAAAATTAGAGATACTGACTAGCTGCCAGTTTAATCTCGCTACGCGCAGGCTCACTCGACATGATTCAGTGGTAAAATACATAGTTGAAGCGCGCATCTGTGTCTCGTGTCTTCTTATTACCTGGCGATGTTTTTTGCATTTCTCTCTCGTTACTCTCTCTCTCTCTCTCTCTCTCTCTCTTTCTCTCTAAAATTGTCTGAACATAAGTTAAATCTCGCTACGCGCGGGATCACTCGACATGATTAAGTGGTAAAATACATAGTTGAAGCGCGCATCTGTGTCTCGTGTCTTATTACCTGGCGATTTTTTTTGCATTTCTCTCTCGTTACTCTCTCTCTCTCTCTCTAAAATTGTCTAAACATAAGTTAAATCTCGCTACGCACGGGCTCACTCGACATGATTCAGTGGTAAAATACATAGTTGAAGCGCGCATCTGTGTCTCGTGTCTCATTACCTGGCGATGTTTTTTGCATTTTTTCTCTTCCTCTCTCTCTCTCTTTCTCCACCTCATTGAAAATTATACAGGGATCACTTGAGTATCACAAAAATTATTAGATGATTTCAGGCTCAAACACCTCAACAGCTGAAATCCTACTACGAGAAGAACCGTGAACTGCTTCCAAAGATTCCAGACTGGTGCTCGGAGCATCTCAGAGATCTTCTCCTTCGCCTTCTGAAGAGAAATGCCAGAGATAGAATCTCTTTCGGTAATTTTTTGATTCTCTACTGAAATTCTTCAATATTTCTTAGATGTGAAGATAATTTTTTAGTAAAACGATTGATTTCCAATGGTAAAAGAGCTCCATTTCTTTTTTCTTACCACAATTGATTTTATCAGTTTGAATTCTTCGTTTTTTCGCTGAAGAAATGAATAAAAATTTAATTTTTCATCAAAAACAGTTGGAATAAATTCAATATTATTCCAGATGACTTCTTCCACCACCCATTCCTACTCGCTCCATCAATGCCGTCACCGTCAAGAAGAATTCTGGAGAGTGCTTCTCAGTCACCGATTGCGTCCAGGTACTTTTGTTTTCAATATTCTGAAATTAACAGACAATCATTCGAACTAATCAATCGTTTTTTCTTTTTTCTCACGGAAAAGTTTTCCACTAAATAGTCAAATTTTCGTTCACTACCTCACACAACTTCTCCTCATTTTTTTTGTTTCATGTTTTCTAATTTGGTTTCTTGTTAAATTTCATTATGAAACATGAAACAAAACGTTTTGATAAAAAAGAAGAAAAAAGCAATTCTTCATGCTTAAAATGTTTGCAAATGTTTGTAGTAACTTCAGAAAAAAAAAATTAAGAGTGATCGCTCAAGTTCGAAGTGATTTATCGTCGAAATTAAAAGTTGGTAATCTTTTGTTCGCTACTGTATAACCAAAGAAACAGCGAATAAGATTCTGTCCGTTACTGTACATCCCTCCTTCAGACGAGTCGGTCAACAAACCGGTCTGCCGATCCCGCGAAGAAATCTATCGGGTCGTCTGGACACTGGCTCACCGCGTCGTATGGGCTCAGTGCCAGAGTCGCCACGTTCCGCCCGTCGGCTCATCGCTCCGAGCACCACGGCACCGGCGATGAGTGGAATGCAAGAGAGTGGTGGCTTCACCTTCCTTCCTTCCATGCATCAGAGGCAACCGGAACCCAGCCCGGTTAAACAGGTAATATTTGATATTCTTACTGAAAACATGTGTTTCGATATACGGCGCACACCTCGGCAAAAGCATAAGCCTCTCAGCGGAGCGCACTCACCTTTATTTTTTGGCTAATATTTAAACCTAATTTCCTCGTTTTCTCATCTCTATAAACGTTGCGGATTGTTTCCTAGATTAGTTTTACCTATTTCGAACATTTCTCCGTTACGATTTGTGAATCTGTGATGAAAGAGACAGGAAAAAACAATTTTTTTGATCTACTCTATCTATTTGCTTTGCTTACACTTTTCAACTGCGTTCACCGCAGTGTGCGGCTCACAACTTAACTGTAAACATGACTCTGCGCCCTCTTCCCTCAATGCACTATCTTGCCGCGCACCTGCGTCTAGCATTTTTACACGTTTTTTTCTCCAAGTTTGGATGTTCATACTCTTTTATCATCTTCTAGTAAGAAAATGGTTTAGAAACAAATATTAATTCTTTGAAATTTGAAAATTAGGCTACACCACACGCCAAGTTCACTTTTTTCAACAATAGTAACTTCACTAGTCTTGGTTAAATTTCTATGATTGTGGGGATGTAGAAAAAAGTCAAATGTAGAAATACAAAATAAAGTGACATTTTATCATTGAAGAAGAGGTGTGAAGTGTCACTGATGAAAAATGAGCAAAAAGGCAAACTATCCAATGCAAGTTTCATTTTTTTCAGGTACAAGTTCACACCGGAGATCCACACGCCTCGGTGAAAGCGGTCCCGGTACCTAGTCAACGTGTCGCGTATCAAAAAATGGAAGAGAAACGAGGAGTCGTGTCATCACCACTGTTGTCGTCAAGAAAACCAGTGAACATTGCGAGAGATGGATCGCTCGACGGCAGGAAAACACCGCTTGCCTCGCCAAGTGCAGCAAGTATCGAAAATATCAATGTTCCGAATAGTGAGTTTCGTTTTTGTTATTTATATGTGGTTAAACTTGTCAAAACATACCATTTTCATTGAAGAAAGTAGATAATTGTTTTTTTCATATTCATTTGTTCTGAAGATGGGAAAGAATCGATTTATCCATCTTCGAAGAAAAGTTACATTTACTCGAAAGGCCATCCCGCCCTACTAACATGCAGCGCGCGGATTCTTTTTTTAAATTGTCATTACGAGAAGGCGCTAAAACTTTACGCCGTGATATCTAGGACCCTGGCATACGAGTCACACAATTATAACAAAGAGTACGAATGTTATAATAAATGAAAAAATTTCAGAAAAAAACGATTATAACGAATTGTCAGAAACTGATAATAAAGGATACGAATATTATAATGCATCAAAAATTTTCAGAGAATTATAGTGAAAAACACGAGTATTATATTGCCAAAAACTAAAATTTACATGTTATTATAATGTTCGTATTTTTTTTTCAAATTATAACTGTGTGACAATTCATTATAATACTCGTTATCGGTTACCCGAGATATAGGGTACCACTTGCCAGCAAAACCGTGTTTCAAGCAAAAATAACTCTGCAAATTCATAAAACTTGATTTCAGCGACATTTCTCGTCCGTGGTAGCGGATCAAGGCGATCGCTTGTCGAGCCACGGACCCGACGATCGACGCTCACCACAGCTGAAGAACCATCGCTGCTACCCGGCCAAGCACCAGAAGCAGTCGAAACAATCCCCAAGTCAGCAACCACCGCCAACCTCGAGTCGTTTCGGAGGCAACGTGAAAGGTCGGCGACGGCGCCTATTGAGCCGCTGGCTGCGACGCCTCTTCAGCCCCAACAGATCAGCCCCGTCGTAGACGAACACAGAAGGTCGGAAGTTCAGTCGTCGTCTGTTGATGAGAATAGAGTTGATAGGTGTGTTTTATGTAGAAGAACGGAGCGAGAAGTGAGGGTGTAGTTTGTCGTAGAAACATTGAAATACGAGGTTGTGAGAACGATTAGTACACATCAGAGTTGCATGGAAGTAAACATTTTTTCTCGAAGGAAAGTCGGAAGGGCGAAAAAGTCGAATAACCCCAGAAATAATGTATCGCCGCTCATTCTCAGACGAACTAGACTTCGTAGAGGAGAAATTTATCGAAAGTTTTTGACAAAGTTCATAGAACGAAAATGAAAATGTTTCAATGGAAATCGGCGACTCTTTCTGTTTTATGTTTCATAAAAAAATCAATAAACAGAAAAATGAGAAAGTTGTGTTGTGTTTAATACTGTGAGTTTTACTATGTAGTAAAAAAACTTTTCAGTTAAAAACTCAACAAAGGCAACTTAAATTTCTTATTCTTGAATGTTTGCAAATACTTAAAATTGTTCCGGAGAAAAATTGAAGGAGATCTCTTAAGTTTGACATGAGTTATCGTCGAAATCGAAAATTGCTAAACTTTTTTCACAAAAGTTGTTCTTCCAACCCAACTTAAGCTCGTTATAAAAAGAAATAACTGTTGGCTGCAGATTGCAGATTGAGATTCATACATGACGTCATGAACGCGTGTTTTTACATTGTGTCAAATTCCTCACTCCCGTCTTTCTAGGACTCCGTCCCTGGTAGGGAATAAACTGAATTTTTGTCTATACGTAGGAAATAAATGGAACTCTTGCAGCCCACATTTGTCAGAAGACGAAGACAAACCAATCGATGTGCCATCTTTCGGGTCTACCAACGTTCGTCGGACCATCTCATCGCAGATGGCAGACAGCTCTGGTGCGTCTGAAGACGAGACCACATCGTCATACGCTGCACCGAATGAAGTGAACCTGAACAACGGAAACGGCTTGAGAACCATCGTCAACAATCACTTGGTCGACAATTCGAATGTTGAACGGCCTTTTGATCTGGCTAGCGGAGTAAGTTTTTTGTTTTGATCAATTTTAGTTGTAAGAGAAAATTAAAAATTATGAATGATGAGAGGCGTTTTTGTTACCCTGTAGTTCTCATTTTATACGAAAACGAAGACTGAATCATAATCAAGAATCGCGAGTCGTGAATCTTTTTTCATTTATCTTTGTCGACACCTCAAATTTTAGGTTTAGGTAAGGCTCAAAACACTAGTTAGGTACAATGCTAACATTTGATCAAAGTTTGAACTTGATTACCACAAAAAATTTTTTTGCAACTTGTAAGGAAATGATTCTTGTTTCGATGATTCAGTCTACTTTTTCGTATTGTGTGTAGATCTCAGTCGTTTTACGAACCGTTTCGGAAGAGATTAAAAAACCCAGAACTTACTTACTCTGGTTGTTTTGGTGATCCATTGTTCGCGTTGTCAAGTGACGGCGTGGATCTGAAACTCCCAGGTTGGACGGTCTTTTGCCAACGTAAGAAGTAAGTAAGTTTTCGTCGTTTTTCCCTTCTCTTATGAAACAGTTCGTAAAACGACGGGAAACGAATGAAAACTAGCGCGGAACAAAAAAAGGTAGAAAATCGATCGTTTTCCATGGAGTAATGCCGACCAAAAGCAAGCCGGCTCTAGTATGATAGAGAGAGTGGTGCCGACTCACCGCGGGTTCTCTCGTTTTCAGGCTTACTTTGAGCTTTTTCGATTCGGTAAAAAAGAGGTGTAACTGATTAGAATATGGAAAAATTACTTCAGACCATCTTACCAGAGAGTAAAATTCGGAGAAGATCTCACTGTCTTTTTTTTTTAAATAACTTTTTAATGAAAGTCGAAATTCCCTACGACTCGGGTATTTAGATTTCGGAAAACTACTGGTAAAAACGTTAGATTGTTGCAAAAATCGCTGGATGCTCTCTCTCTCTCTCTCTCTCTCTCTCTCTCTCTCTCTCTCTCTCTCTCTCTCTCTCTCTCTACTTGTTTTTCAGTGATTTTTATTATTGATTTTCAAAAAACTGATTCAGGGACTACCAAAGCTGCCAATCTTCGGCGACCTAATGGACGAAGAAGAAGATGAAGGAGATCACGCACCACCTGCTCTCCAACAAGAAACAGTGCTCCAAGAAGAGCACAAACAAATTCTGTCGAAGCTCAGATTTGTGGTGGAGTTGGTGGACACGTTGGTGCAGGTGGCCGAGCAGAAGGAGAATCCGCTGAATACTGCTATGGGCAACAATAAAAAGGTGAGCTTTGGGATCTGTATGCGTTGAAATAACTTGAGAATAATGACTTCATTGGAATTTATTCTGAATGAGAAGTTTCTAGAGATCTTCATGTTTTCTTAGACTTTTTTGTGTTTCAAAGTTTCTTTGTTTAAAATTTAAAAACTGAAATACTTGATAGTTCCCGTTCAGTTCGGAATAATTTGATTTTAGCCACGGCAAAAAGATTCCTTAAAGAGAGATAGAGAGAGAGGGAGAGAGAGAGAAAGAGAGAGAGAGAGAGAGGAGATAGAGAGAGAAAGAGAGAGAGAGAGAGGAGATAGATAGATAGAGAGAGAGGGAAGATAGATAGAGAGAGAGAGAGGGGAGATAGATAGATAGAGAGAGAGAGAGAGAGAGAGAGAGAGAGAGAGAGAGAGAGAGGAGATAGATAGATAGAGAGAGAGAGAGGGAAGATAGATAGAGAGAGAGAGAGGGGAGATAGATAGATAGAGAGAGAGAGAGAGAGAGAGAGAGAGAGAGAGGGAGGAGGGAGAGAGAGAGAGAGAGAGAGAGAGAGAGAGAGAGAGAGAGAGAAAGGGGGAGGGAGAGAAAAATTGAAACGGTGACCATTGCAGGAGACATCGCTCGGAACCAGCACCACCTCCGCCTACCGCCGCGCAGAGCAGCTAGTCGTCTACGTCAGAGCTCTGCACATGCTATCGTCAGCACTTCTTCTGGCCCAAAGGAACGTCGCAAGCCAGACCCTTCATCCATCACCAGCAGTGCAAAACGTCCTCAATCAGCTCAACGACAAGTACCACCAGTGTCTTGTCAGGTCACAGGAGCTCGCCTCCCAAGGGCTGCCAGGACAAGACCCAGCCATGGCAGTCATATCAGCCGAGAGGATCATGTACAAGCATGCTATTGATCTGTGCCAGAGCGCAGCGTTGGATGAACTCTTTGGAAATCCTCATTTGTGCTCGCAGAGGTAATTTTTTTCGTCTCTTGTCCAAAAATATACGAACGATCGTAACGAAGTGTCTTTCGTCCAAAAGTATACGAACGATCGTCACGAAGTGTCTCTCGTCTGAAAGTATACGAACGATCGTGACGAAGTGTCTTCCGTCCAAAAGTATACGAACGATCACGACGAAGTGTCTTTCGTCTAAAAGTATACGAACGATCGTGACGAAGTGTCTCGCGTCTAAAAGTATACGAACAATTGTGACGAAGTGTCTTCCGTCCAAAAATATATGAACGATCGTGACGAAGTGTCTCTCGTCCAAAAGTATACGAACGATCGTTACGAAGTGTCTCTCGTCTAAATATATACGAACAATTGTGAAGAAGTTCAAAAGTATAGGAACGAACGTGACAAAATGTCCCACGTCCAAAAGTATACGAACGATCTTGGTGAAGTTTGATCTGAATCATGAATCATTTCCTTACATGTAAGCTTGCAAGAAGCGAAATTTTTTGTGATAATCAAGTTTAAACTTTGATCAAATCTTAGCTTTGTACCTAACTAGGGCTTTAAACCTCATCTAAGCCTAAAATTCGAGGTGTCCACAAAGATAAATGAAAAAAGATTCAGTCTACTTTTTCGTATTGATTTTTTTTGCTCTTTGTTTGCTCACAAAGGTAATTCTTGGAGTTTGAAGCTTTGATTCTGAGAAAAAAAAACTTTCGTATTTCATCCGGAGATGAAGATTTTGAAAATGGAAAAATTCGTCAATGTTACAATTCATTGACTTCATTTTATTTTTTATCACAATTTCGCTATTCATAGCGTATATACGAGCAGCAGCAGCCGCTATAAGCACAAAAAATAATCGGCCTGTTTTGAAAGAGAAGTGGACTCTGCGTGTCTGACCGGGAAGGGAGAGGAGTACTCTGCGTGTCTGACCGGGAAGGGAGAGGAGTACTCTGCGTGTCTGACCGGGAAGGAGAGAGGTACTCTGATTTAGTGATCTTCGAACTTCTAAAAAGGATGTTTTTCGACATTAAATGTCGGAGAAATAGCAGGAAAATCTTGAACGTAACATTTCATTCTTCATCTGGTAGAAGAAAAAATAATCTTACCTATAGAAAGTTCTCAAAAACTGAAAAGGCAACATAACATTATTTCAAAAACAAGATTAAGGTACCAAACGGCCTATATGATGTTGCACACGCTGAGCGAACAAGTCCACTGTGATCAAGATAGAACAGTTTTGTCGAGGTGAGTTTTTCTTAAATACGGTATTTGTCAGTGTAATCACTAGAAATAAAGAAAGAATACAGAAAATACGGTATTTATCGGTGTGATTTTGAAAAATTTCGAATGAAGAAATTACGGTATTCATGAGAAATTGAAAAATACAAAAATTACGGTATTTACCAGAGATTTTTGGAAGTGAAAAAATACAGAAAATGTTATCAGAAATTTCTGGAAATGAAAAATACAGAAATCTCGGTATTGATCATAATTTTTAAGAAGTTAAGAAAGAATACAGAAAATACGGTATTTACCAGAAATTTTTCGAAATAAAAAGTACATAAATTACGGTATTCATGAGAAATTGAAAAAAAATACAGAAAATACGGTATTTTTTAAGAAGTTTCTGGGAATGAAAAAATACAGAAATTTTGATAAATTAAAAATAACCCCGATCTAATTCATTATCTTTTCTACAGTATCCTTCTTTCTATTAGATTTATTAGTTGGAGATTAGCCGTGTTTCTGAGTTAGAGTGCGAAAATAGTTGTAAACAGAGTTGCACGGAAGTAAAATTTGTTAAACGGAAGTCGGAAGTCGGAAGAGAAATTTTTTTCACGGAAGTCGGAAGTGAAAAAAGGGCGGAAGTCGGAAGGCGGAAGTCGGAAGTCGGAAGTAGAATTTTTTCAACGGTAGTCGGGAGTGCAAAAAAGTTGAAAAAACCCAGAGATATTGTATATTCGTGCATTCTCAACAGGTGATAGGTCAATTCCATACTGAATACAAACGATTTCACGGTTTTTTTCGTCATTTTTCACCAAAAAAATTTTTTGACTGAAGTCGGAAGTAGAATTTGTTAAACGGAAGTCGGAAGTCGGAAGTGAAAAAAGGGCGGAAGTCGGAATTCCGTGCAACTCTGGTTGTAAACTATAAAATAAACCCAAATTTCAGGTACAAAACGGCAGTCGAAAAGCGTCTCCGAATACTGGAGAAGCAAGGTTTCGTTCAAGCAATTCATACGTAGCTCTCAATCATGGGTAGATTTTTACATGAACAAGTGTGTAAATAATGCTTAATTTGAGCAAATTTAGTATTGTTTTTTGCACGAAATTGGCTCAACCAGCGGAAAATGGAGTGAAAGCACGATTTATGACTAAACCATGTCTGAAAGCAGAAAATCTTACGAAAAAAGGTATCTTTTCCGCTGTTTAAACCAATCCCAGCAATTTTCATGATTTATTTTTTTGCCAAAACGCTTTTCTTCCTGTTCCAATATTGAAACTGTGTAGTCTGGGTGCTTAATACTCTGAGAAATTCTGGCCTTCCACTTTGAAATTTGTATTACCTTCTGGCATTGACGCTGACTAGTCCCGAAAATGTGCTTCATATGTCCAATAAATCATCTAAAGTATGCTTTCCCGTTTTCTGGAAAACTGCATCTCGGGAGGGAGACTCTGCGTGTCTTATTGGGGAGGGAGAGGGGACTCTGCGTGTCTGACTGGGGAGGGAGAGGGGGACTCTGCATCTCTGACTGGGGAGGGAGATGGGGACTCTGCATCTCTGAATGGGGAGGGAGAGAGGTAATCTGCGTGTCTGACTTGGGAGGGAAAGGAGTACTCTGCATCTCTGACTGGGGAGGAAGAAGGGGACTCTGCATGTCTGACTTGGGAGTGAGAGGAGTACTTTGCGTATCTGACTTGGGAGGGAGAGGGAGAATCTGCTTCTCTGAATGGGGAGGGAGAGTCGTACTCTGCGTGTCTGACTTGGGAGGGAAAGGAGTACTCTGCGTGTCTGACTTGGGATGGGAGGGAAGTACTCTGTGTGTCTGACTTGGGAGGGAGAGGGGGACTCTGCATCTCTGAATGGGGAGGGAGAGAGGTAATCTGCGTGTTTGACTTGGGAGGGAAAGGAGTACTCTGCATCTCTGACTGGGGAGGAAGAAGGGGACTCTGCATGTCTGACTTGGGAGTGAGAGGAGTACTTTGCGTATCTGACTTGGGAGGGAGAGGGGGACTCTGCATCTCTGAATGGGGAGTGAGAGAGGTAATCTGCGTGTCTGACTTGGGAGGGAAAGGAGTACTCTGCATCTCTGACTGGGGAGGAAGAAGGGGACTCTGCATGTCTGACTTGGGAGTGAGAGGAGTACTTTGCGTATCTGACTTGGGAGGGAGAGGGAGACTCTGCTTCTCTGAATGGGGAGGGAGAGTCGTACTCTGCGTGTCTGACTTGGGAGGGAAAGGAGTACTCTGCGTGTCTGACTTTCGAAGGAGAGGGAGACTCTGCATCTCTGAATGGGGAGGGAGAGTAGTACTCTGCGTGTCTGACTTGGGAGGGAAAGGAGTACTCTGCATCTCTGACTGGGGAGGAAGAAGGGGACTCTGCATGTCTGACTTGGGAGTGAGAGGAGTACTTTGCGTATCTGACTTGGGAGGGAGAGGGAGACTCTGCTTCTCTGAATGGGGAGGGAGAGTCGTACTCTGCGTGTCTGACTTGGGAGGGAAAGGAGTACTCTGCGTGTCTGACTTTCGAAGGAGAGGGAGACTCTGCATCTCTGAATGGGGAGGGAGAGTAGTACTCTGCGTGTCTGACTTGGGAGGGAAAGGAGTACTCTGCATCTCTGACTGGGGAGGAAGAAGGGGACTCTGCATGTCTGACTTAGGAGTGAGAGGGGGACTCTGCGTGTCTGACTTTCGAGGGAGAGGGAGACTCTGCATCTCTGAATGGGGAGGGAGAGTAGTACTCTGCGTGTCTGACTTGGGAGGGAAAGGAGTACTCTGCGTGTCTGACTTGGGAAAGAGAGGGGACTCTGCATCTATCGTCCCAGAAATCTGTCGCCCAGTTACAGTCCAATGTCGGTCCATTCGCAGTCCATCTGTCGCCCGTTTCATCTAACCGGTCACCAATCGGCCACGTGCTGGTCACTTCCAACAAAATCGATCATTTCTACTTGCAACTTTTTTGCGCATCTGATTGCTGACCAATTAGCGATTGTGCGTCCTTGTGGTCTTGACTGAAACTCAACGTGACATTGATCAAATTAACCCCAACCCGTCGGTTCATTCTACACCTTGATTCTTTGTCAATGACAATGATTTTGAATCCCTGGTTGTTTGTTTGACATCGAATGTAACCTCTCATGATCTTTGATATGGTACAGAACACATTGATATTCGCGCATATCTTCTTGACGTATGTATAGTCCAAACTTTTTTGATACATATCTTTTTGACACACTTTTGTCTGAAGTCGATCTCTTTTCATGCATTCAAAAATATCCCCACAAGAATTGGCTGGATCCAAAAAAGTGCTGACCGAACCTAAAATAGCTTAGTTAGTTCTAGAAAAGTGCCGATTGGATCCAAAATAGTCGAGCTAGTTCTCAGGGACAACGTTCGGTGTCAGTATGGATCCTAACGGAATTCAAAAAAAAATACCAGTCCGGACACCGTTTAAATCCATACAGACTCCGTTTTCAGAAACGGTACTATATACATATATACCGCCTAAACCAATATGGATTCCAGAAACCATGCAGACACAGAACGGTTTCCCTGAAGTTCATATTTCCATGCAAGGGTTTTGAACTTGTTAAAGGTAAAATTTGCGAGTTACTGTAGCTCCTGCGCCAAGGGGGGATAATCTTTTTGTCGCCATTAGAGACATCCTACCGAGCTGCGACAATATGGCGACGTACCGGTGACAACACGGCAACGTACCGGCAACAGAAGAATGTTCGTGCCGTTTTTTGCCTTGTCGCCGTTTGGTAGGGTTGACCGGATGGCGACAGAATGGCGACGTTACGGCGACAAAAAGATTATGAAGTTAGCAGGGTGACCGAGTATCGTCTGTCAAAAAACGCTTACTTTAAAAATTCGCGAGAGCTTACTTACATTTTCGATGACAATACTGGTTTGTCTTTTCGGAATATATTTTTGAGGACAAAAATTTTCAGTCTCACGAAAAATCTTAATTCGTAGTAAAATTGTCCGTATCTTTCAGTTTTTCTTCAAGACGGCTATCTATTTCTAGAAGAGAAGGGATAGGATTAACATATCCCATAGTTTGTCACGAGTTTCGCTCTTCGGAACGTCAATCTTTTGCCTAGACTCAT
>OZ022250.1:15985499-16025499 GCA_963978915.1 Caenorhabditis parvicauda | reverse complement strand
CCCAGACGCTGCGCAATTCGAG
This sequence comes from Caenorhabditis parvicauda, assembly GCA_963978915.1. Classification (NCBI taxonomy): domain Eukaryota; kingdom Metazoa; phylum Nematoda; class Chromadorea; order Rhabditida; family Rhabditidae; genus Caenorhabditis; species Caenorhabditis parvicauda. The sequence goes on along the minus strand of OZ022250.1, from coordinate 16,025,477 downwards.
TTGCAGAGAAAACAGTTCTTGGAGATTTTCAAGAAAATGAGACAAGAACATCCTGATGCTCCGGCTAATGAGTTAGAGAAGCACGCACTAGAGAAGTTTGTAGGAAACCAGAAGAAGTCGAGAGCTTTCTATAGAGTTCAGGTTAGTTTTGTGATAGATTTGGATTTGATTTTGGCTCCACGAAAAATCTTTTTAAAAATCACATTTCCCACATCGAGCTAAAGGTGATCGTTATCGATTAGACGCGTTGCACGAAAATTCGCTATAGGGCGCGTTCGTACGTCAATTTTTCAAAAATCACAGAAGGCTGGAGTTTTTGGTTTTTTTACCTCTTTCGGACCTGTCTGGAAACATTTTGGATAGTTTTCGAACAATTCAGAGATCCAGAATAGAAGCCTATGGATTTTTTTGATTTTGATCTCAAAAAAATTATTCAATTTCTTATTGGAATCAATCAAAAAACGTCCAAGAATTAGAGTAACTTTATTTTGACGCAAATCTGAGCCTTTTTACTCAAGTTACAGTACCCGAAAGTTACGATAGCCCACGGCGATTTCAGCATTCTGTAACTTGAAACAATCCATGAGAAAAGCCTTGGATTTATGATTATGCTGTTTTAAACACTTCAGAAGTGATCTTGAATAGTTTCGAAGATCCAAAATTTCTGACCTCTTTTTTCTGAGGAAAATTTATTCAGCAAACAAGAAAACTGATTGGAGCTGGAGACATTTCGAAGAAAGTGAAGCATATTGGACATGATGAAGAACAAGCTCTAGTCCAAAAGCAGAAGGGCGTTACCGTAGAGTGAGTGGTTTTTCGATTTGTCCTGAGAATTTTAGTTTATATTTTTATGGCTCGGAAATGGTACTTAATACCGTATAACAGTCGTCCGGATACGGGAGCGCAAAATTTCAAGAAGTGAAAAAGGCTCCAAAATAAACAAAAAAAATAAAGAAAAATTTTGGAGCTAGTAAATTTGCTCCGATTGAAGATATCATCTACATCTTCTTGATAGGTGGATAGCCGGGTCAAAGTTCTTCTTTTTTCAAATATTTCATAAGCAACTCTAGAAACGAAATGTTGTACTTGTTTACAACATGTGCTGTAGATATCTACAGCGCATGTACAGCATACACTGTAGATAACTTACGGCACAAGTGACCTAAGAAATTGCTTTATGTACAGCATGTGCCGAAAGAAATCTCTCTATGTACAGCATGTGCCGTGAGAAATCTCTCTATGTACAGCATGTGCCGTAAGAAATCTCTTTGTGTACAGCATGTGCCGTAAGAAATCTCTCTATGTACAGCATGTGCCGTAAGAAATCTCTCTGTGTACAGCATGTGCCGTAAGTTATCTACAGCGTATGCTGTACATGCGCTGTAGCACGACACAAGTACAGCATTTTGTTCTTAGAGAGATCAAGACCCACTGAAAAAATTCACCAAGTATTCGTAAACCTTCAGATTCTCCCCTGCTCATTACATGTTCTTTGAAAACGTCGGAGATGCAACATTGACTGTTAAATGTGATCGTGGTGATGCCCCAGCTGACACCACGGTTTCTGTTCACTACAGAACTGTCGCTGACACAGCTCAAGAACATTCTGATTTCATCCCAACAGAAGGAACATTGACATTCCCTCCAGGTGTCACTGAGTGAGTTTCAATATGACAGGGTGCGCGCAAAGTATTGCAACAAAACTTTGAGCATGTGCTCCAAGTCTCCCAAATTTCCCATTTTTCTCTTTCAATTATGGATTTTTTCGTTTTTGGGTCCGGAAAAAAATGTTGAGATTTTGATCGATATCGATTCAGAAACGTTTGAGAATCAGAATAAAGTTACTCTGACGTGATTCTGAGCCTTCCTTCTTCTGTTACATCTCTCGAAATGGGAGATACCCCTAGGCAACACTTTCACTTTGTAACTCGGAGAAACTGATCGAGAGAGCCTTCAATTTATGATTCCGTTGTTCTACACCACTTTAGAAATGATATTGGATAGGTTCCGAGAGATTCGGAGACACAAAATTTTTGACCTCAAAAAACACATAAGGCTATAGCCCATGGATTTTTTCGTTTTTGGGTCCGGAAAAAAATGTTGAGATTTTGATCGATATCGATTCAGAAACGTTTGAGAATCAGAATAAAGTTACTCTGACGTGATTATGAGCCTTCCTTCTTCTGTTACATCTCTCGAAATGAGAGATACCCCTAGGCAACACTGTCACTTTGTAACTCGGAGAAACTGATCGAGAGAGCCTTCAATTTATGATTCCGTTGTTCTACACCACTTTAGAAATGATATTGGATAGGTTCCGAGAGATTCGGAGACACAAAATTTTTGACCTCAAAAAACACATAAGGCTATAGCCCATGGATTTTTTCGTTTTTGGGTCCGGAAAAAAATGTTGAGATTTTGATCGATATCGATTCAGAAACGTTTGAGAATCAGAATAAAGTTACTCTGGCGTGATTCTGAGCCTTCCTTCTTCTGTTACATCTCTCGAAATGGGAGATACCCCTAGGCAACACTTTCACTTTGTAACTCGGAGAAACTGATCGAGAGAGCCTTCAATTCATGATCCCGTTGTTCTACACCACTTTAGAAATGATATTGGATAAGTTTCGAGAGATTCGGAAACACAAAATTTTTGACCTCAAAAAACACATAAGGCTATAGCCCATGGATTTTTTCGTTTTTGAGTCCGGAAAAAAATGTTGAGATTTTGATCGATATTGATTAAGAAACGTTTGAGAATTAGAATAAAGTTACTCTGACGTGATTCTGAGCCTTCCTTCTTCTGTTACAGCTCTCAAAATGGGAGATACCCCTAGGCATCTCTCTCATTTTGTAACTCGGAGAAACTGATCGAGAGGCCTTCAATTTATAGTTCCGTTGTTCTACACTCTTTAGAAATGATATTGGATAAGTTTCGAGAGATTCGGAAACACAAAATTTTTGACCTCAAAAAACACATAAGGCTATAGCCCATGGATTTTTTCGTTTTTGGGTCCGGAAAAAAATGTTGAGATTTTGATCGATATTGATTAAGAAACGTTTGAGAATTAGAATAAAGTTACTCTGACGTGATTCTGAGCCTTCCTTCTTCTGTTACAGCTCTCAAAATGGGAGATACCCCTAGGCATCTCTCTCATTTTGTAACTCGGAGAAACTGATCGAGAGGCCTTCAATTTATAATTCCGTTGTTCTACACTCTTTTAAAATGATATTGGATAGGTTCCGAGAGATTCGGAGACACAAAATTTTTGACCTCAAAAGACACATAAGGCTATAGCCCATGGATTTTTTCGTTTTTGGGTCCGGAAAAAAATGTTGAGATTTTGATTGATATCGATTCAGAAACGTTTGAGAATCAGAATAAAGTTACTCTGACGTGATTCTGAGCCTTCCTTCTTCTGTTACAGCTCTCGAAATGGGAGATACCCCTAGGCAACACTTTCACTTTGTAACTCGGAGAAACTGATCGAGAGAGCCTTCAATTTATGATTCCGTTGTTTTACACCACTTTAGTAATGATATTGGATAGGTTCCGAGAGATTCGGAGACACAAAATTTTTGACCTTTATTTTTTCGATTTCCGCCTAATTTCAAGTTTTTTGGAAAGCGATTCGATTATTCAGAGGTGAAATCAAAGTCGGAATCGTCGACAACGATGTCTACGAAGAAGACGAGCAGTTCCTAGTCCGTCTCTCCCAAGTCAGAGCCTACCGCGCAGAGCATTTCTCAACGATCCCCGTCCGCCTCGGTCCAGCTTCAACAGCTACAGTGATTATTGTGGACGACGATCATGCTGGATGTTTTGGGTTTGAAACTGAGAAGTACAAGACTGATGAGTCCGTTGGAGTTTTCAAACTTGAGGTGAGCATAGTTGTACTGTTTTTAGCGATGCGCGGACCTTCTGCGGGTTTCTCCTAACTCTCAAAACAAACATTCAAAACAGAACTTCTTGAAAAGGGTATTGAAATCAAAGCGCGGACCTACCGCGGGTTCGCCTAACTACGGGAAATAATTTGCTTTCTGAACACCTAGAAATTCAATCTATTCAAGTGAAAGAGAGAACCTTCTCAAAGTTAGATTGTAGAAAAAACTCCCATATTCAGGTCGTCAGATCTCGCGGAGCTCGCGGAGCAGTTTCTATCCCATTTGAAACCCTAGACGCTGCAGCACAAGCCGGAAAGGACTACGAATACCAGAAGGGAGAACTCCGATTTGAGAATGAACAGACAAAGTGAGCGGCTTGATATCTCTTTATCAGAAGACAAGTTCAGGGCTTACATCCACATCCCGATCGTCAGTGATGACGAGTTCGAAAAAGATGAAGACTTCTTCGTGGTCTTGGGAAAGCCTATCTGGCATAATCCTGTGGTTGATGTGAGTACACTCAGTGAAGGGCTGCAAAAAACATCAGGCTGGATCGTGGAAAGATCAGATTGGATCCAGATTTACACCTCCAATCTGGATGAAATAAATTTCAATACAACCGCAAATTCATCGTGTTATCCGAGTTTGGCAAGAAAACAGTTCTCCGGGACATGATTATAGTCATTCGAAGGGTTTTTATAAAAGATAGAAGTGTCTGAACTTGTTGAATAACAGAGAATAACCAAGTATCGTATGTCGGGAACTATGATGATTTTTGTTCAAAATCAGCGTCTACATATGTGTAATTTCAATGTGGCATGCATACGACATGATTTCGACCGGAAAATGGTTGCAAGTTCGGAGAAATCTAACCGCGTGCCAGCGACCTACAAAACCTGTCCAAACCGAGAAGCGTGCTTGCCCAAATCGTGACGTTTGCCTGCTCAAAAAAGCAATAACTCGCGCTTCGGCACAAAAATGCCCATAAGATGTCACGTGCATGCCACAACGAAATGACAAAGTGTTGAAGTCTCGCAATTGCAGGAAGACGGTGCCGATGGTCAGCCAGTGCTGGGAATCTCCAAATGCAAGATTATCATTCAAGAAGATAAGGGGATGAACTTCAACGATGCACTGAAACTTGCTGAAAGCTCTCTGCTGGTTGGTTCTAGCAGTTGGAGACAACAGTTCCAGGAGGCATGGACGCTTGAGCCTGCTGGTGAGAAAATAAGAGAGAGAGAGAGAGAGAGAGAGAGAGAGAGAGAGAGAGAGAGAGAGAGAGAGAGAGAGAGAGAGAGAGAGAGAGAGAGAGAATTAACCCGAATCATAGAGGAAGACGGAGAAATAACCTGTGGCGACAAGTTTATCCACTACCTATCCCTCCCATGGAAACTACTCTTCGCAACAATCCCACCAACCGACTACGTTGGCGGTGAGTTAACCAGCACATTGTATCAGTCTTGGCCATTCCAAAAATGGGCGGGACAACCGAGGCGGATCGGTCAAAAATCGCTCACTTTCAAAACTATCAAATCGAAAAAATGGAATGTTTCGATTGGGGTCGACTGATTCGCGCCGTATTTTGAGAGACTCCGCCTCCATTCGATCTTCTCAATCTTGATACAGCAGAGACACCAATTTCAGGCTGGCTGTGCTTCATCGTCGCCATCTTCATGATCGGAGTGCTGACTGCTTTCATCGGAGACGTCGCCGCACACTTTGGATGTACTGTCGGGCTCAAGGACTCAGTAACTGCACTGACACTAGTCGCTATGGGTACTTCCCTTCCTGACACGTTCGCATCGAAAGCTGCCGCACAGCAAGATGAATGGGCCGATTCCTCGATCGGCAACGTCACCGGTTCCAACGCTGTCAACGTCTTCTTGGGTATCGGCATCGCTTGGGCCATCGCTGCTATAGCGCATTGGAGCAGGGGCACTAAATTCCTGTAAGTTATAGCTACAGCTTCCCCGTTAGAAGTCGATATTCAGAGTGGAAGCCGGATCTCTAGCCTTCTCAGTGACAATGTTCATCATCGGATCTACGATATGTGTGGTCACATTACAACTGAGGCGGTTAGTCGAATTTTTGAGTGTTTTTAAAACTCACCCGAGTCGTGTAAACCAAATTTTGAGCGTAGCTATTTTAGGAGATCGTCAGAGTACGTACACCTCTGAACTAGGGATGGGCAAATCGCCAGTCATTGGCTAACGATTGGCTATCCTCTCTTCATTAACCAATTGCATTGGTGAGCGATTGGCTCTATTTAATTGGCAAAATGATATCATCTGAACAACACCATCTTCAACGTCGAAAAGGCTCAGAGAGCATAACTCCAATCACTCGCCAATGCAATTGGCTAACGAAAAGAGGATAGCCAATCGTTAGCCAATGACTGGCGATTTGCCCATCCCTACTCTGAACAGTAAGCACACATATCTTCCTCTACCTGTAAAAAAGTCTGACCTCCGTAAATCGGTTACTTAGTTACCGTAGCAGTTTCGCTTTGAAATACATGAACGATTAAGTAATGCGCCTTCAATTTCAATGGACTGAAAGTAAGAATAATCATATTAATAATAGAACAAGGGGACCGCCCCCTTTGCGCCGCCCACTTTTCGTGAGGCAAATTTTTGGGTGGTCCTTTTTGCTTTTGGTTGGGGGGAGGGGAAGGAAGGGGTTGTGCAAAAGTGGCTGGAACGGAATTCGAACACGCGTTGAGAGAGTTATGATCGAACGCGTTAACCACTCGGTCATCACCTCACATTTTTTGACAGCGTGACTCGCGTGACCACTGTGGCGCTTCACAAGTTGTTGCATTAGTTTTAGCCGCACTTGCATTAGTCTTAACCGTTTTGGATTGTACGGAGTGTGAAAGCGAGCAGTGAGAGGAGAGAGAGAGAGAGAGAGAGAGAGAGAGAGAGAGAGAGAGAGAAAGAGAGAGAGAGAGAGAGAGAGAGAGAGAGAGAGAGAGAGAAAGAGAGAGAGAGAGAGAGAGAGAGAGAGAGAGAGAGAGAGAGAGAGAGAGAGAGAGAGAGAGATAGGGAGGAATAGTAAAGACTTTGCTTCTAAAAACCACTGTTTTTTCAATTGAAAGTCTGAATACGTGATTTTTCAAGGCAAATTGTAAATCCCACTCCCCCACTCACCCCACACCCCACTCCGAGAGTGGGGTGACTTTTTTTGGCACCCCACTCTTTTTTCAAAAAGGAGTGGGGTTGATTTTTTTCACCCCACTCTTTTTTTAAAAACAGAGTGGGGTTGATTTTTTTTTACCCCACGCTTTTCTCTTCTGTTGATTTACTGAAAAATTTTACTTGAAAGTTTTTTTGATTTCAACTGAGTAATGAAAATTTTCTCTCTTTTTTTTTTAGATTTTAGAATAGTTCGAATTGTTAAAAATATTGTATTAATACAATAATCAGTCGATAATGTTATTGGATTCTCAATTTCTATCACTTCTGCTAAAATCGATTTTCAGGAACTATTTCATAATATCTGAGAATAAGTCTTGAGTTTTACTCACCTGATTGTACTTTTCTTACCTGATGTCTCTCATCTAAAATGAGCGAGCGAAATTCAAAAAGTGTAATATATATTTATTGAAATATTCTAGCAAAACATGAAGTAATAGAATTGTGAAAATATCACAAGCAACATTATGGAACTGAAATCAACGGAACTAGTGAACACCAAATTCGAATATTGATTGATTCACAGCGAAGTCGTATCGATGTTGGAACTATTTTCAATTGAACTGAGAAATTTGTGGTCGTGCTGAAGTCCACCTGAACCAGCCCGTCGTCCTGATGATCATACTGAAGTTCTCCTCTCTCTCTGATGATCAAGTCGACTCGCCCTCCGGATCAGTTGAATCTGAAAGATAATTGATGAGGAGATGGAAAGTATTGAAGAACCTTCAGTTTTATATCATGTGTCTGAATAAATACACACAACATCATTTTAATGAAGATTCAAAGAACGTATACACATTTCATGAAAAAATTTTACTTAAACTCGATTTACTTCGGAAAAAACAGGGATAGGAAAACTTACTTTCTTCTTCACATGAGTAATCAGAGTTCCTCGCTCAACTTCAAGAGTATCTGTTGCTGCTCACTGAAATTATGACTTGAAATTTTGAAAAAGTCATTTAGGAAAACACGGACACGCGCAGACCACGGACACCGGCAGACCACCTCTTTTTCTAAGCTTAGGTAAGGTTGGAACCCCCTATTCGAACATAAGCTAAGCCTGAAAATAGTGCTGATTGAGATCAACCATAAAAATTGGGGTCCCAACCTTACCTAAGCCTAGAAAAAAGGAGTGGTCTGCCGTCCGTGGTCTGCCGCGGTGTCCGTGTTTTGCTAAATGCCAGAAAAAAAATGAAAAAAGTGATGCTGGATATTCGAAAAACTTGAATGAATTCAATTTGTACAGATTTGTCTTAAGAGAAAAAAATGGTTCAGTAAATCAACAGTAGAGAAAAGAGTGGGGTGAAAAAAAATCAACCCCACTCTTTTTTGAAAAAAGAGTGGGGTGAAAAAAACCAACCCCACTCTCGGAGTGAGGTGCCAAAAAAAGTCACCCCACTCTCGGAGTGGGGTGTGGGGTGAGTGGGGGAGTGGGATTTACAATTTGCCATTTTTCAATGAGACAAGGGAAAAAGGGGCTCTGAGCGTAGCGAGGATTACCCGCTTGTAATTTAAATCCACAAAGATCTAACTGTTCGTTGTGAGAGTCCCGACCCTACCGTACTCATTTTACAAAAATGCGACTCCCGCGAGTTTGAAATCGGTCAGACTTTTTACTAGATATGTGAAGCAGGGAGATGTATATTTAAATTGTCCGTTCTCATTTGATGCGATTTGCCAAAAAATCAATAAAACCTTTTTCAAAAGAAAAGTCCGAAGTTGGTAGTGACATTTCTCCAACAGAAGTCGTTGAAAGTCGAATGAGCTCAGATTTTTCCGACGCTTTTCCCTTCCGATTTCCGCTTTGAAAAATTTTTATACAACATCGAGTTCATTTCGTCATGCTCTAGGATAACCACCATCTTCAAGATTCTGTAAATCAGCTCCAGAAGAGAACACTTTGACCCAACCAATGTCATCATTTCCAACAAAAATCTGATTTTCAGAGCAAAAGTCGGCGGCGAGCTTGGAGGTCCATCCGGCACTCGGTTAATATCCGTCGGGATCTTTGTCGCCGTCTGGGTATCGTATGTGGTTATCAGCACGTTGGAGGCCTATTGTGTCATTCCCGGTTTCTAATCGCTGTTTAGTCTTTTTGCAGTTCAGCAGAGTTATTCAAAATTTATTTTTTGAAAGAAAAACTCGTCACAGGCACTTTTCACACCATAATCGTAGAAAAATAGAAGTAATTTCTTCGTGAGCTCTGTCCGATATCATCCTTATGTGAGAAACCCCAAAATTCTTGTACTCTTTCTAGTGCACTGCGAATTTGATTCAAGTTTCTGGAACTTCATTGCCCGGTGCAAGACCTACCCCTCAAAAATGTCTAGCCATAATAAAACGACTAATAAATCGCCCTTTCAGTACATTCCCCCATCTAAATAACGTACGTATTTTGTGATCATTCTTCTTGCATCATTATAATTGCCACCTTTGGTTAAATAATAAAACTTCTTCATTTTGAAGGAATTTCACACCACCAACAGTGTAACAGACAAGAAAAAGGGGGGAACCGTAAGGGACATCGTTTTGGGCGTAAACTTCTGTTGAGGGAAACGTCCAGAACCATGATTTAATTATCGATTGGGACGAAAAAAAATCGGTTATTTACAAAAAGTTGAAAAGGCCGAAATAAGTAAATCACAAAGCTTACGCCTGGGGGAGTCCACAGATTGAGCAGTCACGGGTGCTTGAGTCGTTTTCGAATGTGCAATGAGAGCAGGCCCACTTTCCTGACGATCCTCCTTCGCTTGTTCCGTCGACTGAAATGTCAACATTTTCATAATATTCTCGACGAACAGTACAGTACTCAGAGAAGGCAACTCAGATTGGATCCAACCACATCTAGTTTGGGAAAAACTGGAATCCAATCTGATTTTTTCTGGATCCAATCAGAGTTGACTTTTCTGATTACTTTTAAATGCTCCAGATGTACTCGAAACTTGAATTAACAGATAGATCACGAACAAAGTATTATGGAATGAATCATCATGATGTGTCATCCCATTTTTCATCAAATTAAAAAAACTGCTAATTGGATCCAATCTGACAGACTGGATCCAATCTTATAAAATCCTTCAAATAACTATAATGCTCCGGAGAATTATTTTATCGCCGAACCCAAATAACACGATCAATCTTTTGTCAGAACGATTAGTTTGAAATATATTTCATTCCGATTGAAACATAACTCTAGATCCAATCAGAGTTGACTTCTCTGAGGTAGCGGAAAAGTTTAGGAACTTTTAATTTCGATGACAAATCCGGTCAAGCATAAGCGATTACCCTCAATTTTTCTTTGGAATCACTTCAAACATTCGCAAAAAGTTAAAAATTGAGTTGCTTGATTAGCAGAAAAGGTTTTTACATGGTCAAATTTTCGTACTTCATACAATTTTTTCTCATTTTTCATTTTATATTTTTTATGCCTGTTTTCCGTTTTATAGAACATGAAACAAAATTTTTGAAAAAATCAGAAAACTTGTGCGATTTTGTGAAAAAAACTAAAGAAAAAAGAAACGGAAATTTTGGTTTTCAAGAGAAAAATGCGTTTCTTAGACCTTCATCATTTTAACTCTGACCATAAGTGGTTATTACTTTGTAGATGATCATATCAAAAATTCCGATTGTTTCATGATGTTCGATAAGAATTATGTCCAAAAACAAAAAAAACCACATGAGATTTTGTCCGATACTGTAGCTGATTGTTTAAAAAGTGGAAACACTTACATCCAGAAGACTGTTCATGTGACAGTGCGACGAGATGATGATAGTCTGTACATTCACTGGCCCATGTTGCTGCCTCGACTCGATCTCCCCGGGCTATTGCTTGGCACAATCGCTGGAATACACACTATAACATATGATAACCCTGCGTATCACACCCTCTCATGACTATGACCTTTTGGATGTAAACACCTGGTGCACGCCCCCTTGTGATCTTGAGGTGTCTCACAGACTCCAACCTTGTCGACAATAAAGGTTACTACAGACATGTTGAGACTTAATGAGACCTTATAAGCACCGTCAAGGCTTATTATGTTATAACACACTCACACCTGGTATCACTTTTGTTACCAAATTCAAAACTTATCATACGTTCTAATGACTGTTGATTTTGTTGATCACAGAATACTAAGATTTTGAAAACTAGTTGGAGTTGGGGTTTAAAAAAAAGCGCTAATCAGTCGACCCCAATCAATAGATTCAATTTTTCGCTCCGGGTGACCGCTATGCAGTCGCCTATTGGTTGTCTTCCCCTTTTTTCATGTATTCCTGATTTCAGTCCTCTATCGAAAATCTATTTAAGCTTTTGCTTTGATGATTTTTGCAAGTTTTTCATTTGTTTCGACTACATTGCTCTTCAAGAAATTTCCGATTCAACGAAACCGTTCAAGTTAAGTTCCAAAATTGACAAAAAAACTTGTTAAAGCTGTCAAACTATTCTGTTCACTTGGGCAGGGTTGTTCATTTTCTAAATGCTACCTTTGTTGAAAAATGCATCATTGGTCAAGATAGAAACAGAAAAATAACTAAACTATGGTTTTCAATTTTTACGGAATTATTTATGGTAAATAAGCGATTTTTTTTCAAATTTAACAAAACAGTTAACTGTTAAATTAACGATTTTTCTACTTTTAGCAAAAACTTTAATCGTTAAATCGAACTTAACAAAAAATCGTTAATTTCGTTGAATTTCGTAAACAGAGCTGCTTGGGTCGTCCCGCCCCCCTAAACGCCCACTTTTGGAATAGCCAAGCGAAGCTTCTAGAAAGCTTGGAAACATTTTTTTTTAGCACGCATCGTACTTTTCGGCCTTTAAAATAGTAATCAAAAATCACCTCCATCCACGAATCATTGATCTTGGTCAGCTCGTTGGTCATCAAGTACAAAAGGAAGTGGAAATTAGTCGCTTGGTCCAAGAATTGATCGAGTGAGAAGGCGCTACTATACTGGGCCAAGTTGGATCCACCCTGAAAGTATGATTTTGGGATTCTTGGAAAGTTTTTCTTAAGTTTTTAGACACGCCGACCTCAAATCCGACGATTTTGTCTAGTATTCACTGTCGAATCTCATGTCTTTCGTCCTGTAATCCGCCGCCAACAGTAATTTACCTTTATTATAAGCTTAGGTGAAGTTTTGTAAAGGTGCGCTGTAAACTAAGAAAAAAAAGAAAACATCTGGCTGAATATTAGACAAAATCGTCGCGTCTCGAGTTCCAGATAAAAAATTTCGAAAATTTGCAATAGTAATTTCATGTTTTCTAAATTTTTAATACTCTAAAAACCTCAGTCAGATAGTTTAATTACGGGAAAAAAGAAAAATTGAATATGGTTAAAATGAATTTTATCTAGGACTTTCCGAATGTTCTAAAAATGATGTATAAAAAAGAAAAATTGACTATCAAAAATACGAAAAGTACTAGAAATTTTCGAAATGTTCCAAGAATAATTTCTTATTGTTTTAATTTTCTCCAAATCTCAATCTCATGAATCGCTTGTTAGAGTCAATTGGACAATATTTTCATTTAAAACGAAACAGTCAACTGAATCATGAATCATTTTTCATTTATCGCGATATAGAGTTATGGACATCTTAAATTTTAAGCTTAGGTGAGGTTCAAAGCATTCGACCAAAGTTTGAACAAGGTTATTACAAAAAAAATTAAGCTTACATGTAAATGATTGATGATTCATGATTCAGATGAATCTTTTGTTATAAGTCAATATCTTCACCCCTTATGATAAAAAACACTATAAAATCACACCTGAATTTCACCGAGTTCCTTTCGGTTTTCAATGTTGAACTTGGCTGCGTCTGTATGGTAGAAAGTGTAGTGTGGTTCCTTTGGTACTCCAGTCGGGACATCGACCAAAAGGTACTCCACTGGCAACGGCTTTCCATCCTTTTGCACTTCGGCACCGAATTCGTTCTTTTCCTTAAAAGAAGCTAGTCAATGTGACTAATCAAAGTCACCATGACGAAAATCTTTCAAAAAGCAATGCACATCTCCCTGTTTATGGCCAGAGGTGAGAACAGTTGCAAAAATGAGAGAGCACAGAGACAAACCCCGGGTTATAGAATGTTTTGTGTAGGTTTACGGGCTAATATCAGAGAACTTCTCACTTCCAATGAATCTTTGTCCTTTTTTTACATTTGTATGGTTATTTGCGTGTACAAAACATTCTTCAAGTGTCCTGAACACTTTTTTTGCTCGAAATCAGAAAGTTCAAACTCCCGGGTTTTCAAACGTGACATCGTGGGTTAGATTCCCGCTCGACGCCAAGTTTTCGATCTTAACCTATACCTTCTCTATCAGAGAAGTCAACTCTGATTGGATCCAGAAGAAATCAGATTGGATCCAGAGTTGTGTTTCCAATCGGAATGACATATATTTCAAAATACTCGTGCTGACCAAAGATTCATCGTGTTATTTGTGTTCGGCGAGAGAATAATTCTCCGGGGCATTATAGTTATTTGAAGGATTTTATTAGATTAGCGGTTTTTTATTTGATGGAAAATGGGCCTATATCCATGATGACACATCATGATGATTCATTCCATAAAACTTTTGTTCATGATCTATCTGTTAACTCAAGTTTCGAGTACATCCGGAGCATTTAAACGTCAGCAGAAAAATCAACTCTGATTGAATCCAGAAAAATCAGATTGGATTAAAATTAAAAGAAATTAAAAGTAAAATTTGCGAGTTACTGTAGTTCCTCGTGCGCAAGGGGAAGGGAGTGGGCAAGAGTATGTGAGGAGGAAGAGACGCAGACGCGGCGAGACAGTGTGACATTCTTGGAGTGTATTAGAGTCCATAAACCTCTAAGCAGTAAAAAGGGAGATGTGCAATGGTTCAAAGTGGATAGTAAACAACCCGAGTTTCGTTCTTCGGTGATTTCCGTTGAATAAACTTTTTCACAGCAATGATCATTGTTTTTGTAAAAGGAAAACGAACCGAATACTGGACTCCAGTGATGTAGTGTGTTTCATTTAGTGGGGTCTCTCTCACGTACGCCAGTTCGGGCGTGTGGATAGTTGGGCAAAGGATGTCGGCTTCGACCATCGCCGCACATTGATTCGATACCTGAATACAAGAAAAGTGAATCCTAGTCATCTATTGATTCATCTAATGCGCCGAACGCCTATTTGCGTTTTTTATGTTAAAAAATGCGCATCATACCAAAAATCCAAGATTCAGGCTTCGGTCAGTTCCCAGATACTAAGTTTGGCCGTGAGTTTCGCGCCGAAGGCGTTTTGATTTCCCTACATTCATATTTCTTAGGCTTGTGGATCACCAAAATCATTCGCATGCTAAGCTTCGTCCGCAAAACTAGGATGACTACTACGTATATGGTGCCGATCAATGATAAATGTTTCAAAAACTGAACATTTCGATCGCGCAGCGCGACATCAACGCGATATTACTAAAAAAAATACTTACTTTCAAAGTATCAGAGTAAGTGAATTTTTTTCGAGCAATAAAATAACGAGTTTTCAACTTTCCTGCTAATTGTTAAAACCAGTTTAACGAAAAATTTCCTTAATTTTCTTTAATTTCGTCCTGATGTGGAAAATGTTTGAAGTTTTATAGATGAGCAAAATTTACCTGATATCCATGGAAGTTGACATGCAGTGTCTCATCTCCACTCGCAACCAGGGTCACAAACTTTGAGCCATAATGCGGCTCCGTACAGTATTGGGTCAAGTTCTTGTGCTTGTTCTGGAGCCAAGCAGATGTTATACACTCTTCGGCTGATAGAAGGAACGAATCCTGAATATGTTTGTGCTGGGATAAAAATTCGCAGAAGCATAAAGTAGATCTTACCATAAAATTCGAAAGATCAAAAAAGGAATGAATTTCTCATTCAGTTCAGAAATCCTTTGGAAGCACAGCCCCGTTCACGTCATAACTACATAGAAGCCAGCACACACTGCGCCAAGCGCAGTAGAAAAGTGTCGGGTCGAGCAGCGAGGGGAGTCGACCAATAAGCAGCGAGCACAAACCCCGCCTATCGTAAACTGCACTGATGTAGATCAAATTACAGTTACTGTAGTTGAAAAAACTTTTTCTCTAACGTTTTTTTTTCGAAATTCATAATAAAAAGCTAGTTACAATGGAAATTTACATGATTTGCAATTTTTCAACATCAATTGGGGAAAAAAATTCGCTCGTTAAGATGAGAAAAATAGAAAAAAAACGGAAAAACGATATTTCGACATTTTGTTCATTTTGCTGAAGAAAATCACCTTGTTTCTGATACAATGCACTGTTCCTTCGGAAGCGTTTGCCGTCCACAAGTCTGTGAAGATCCATCCGACCTTCTGAAGACCCAGCCAGGACAACAACTTGTCGACTTCTGCCTCATGTGGATCAGGCAACAGTTCGATTCCATTCTGTTTCATGGCTTGCGGTGGTTCGTAGATGGCAGCGACTGTTGCTTTTATTCCAAGAGGCACCTCAGCGAAGGACTGGTATCTTTAAATTGAATCATTTGCTGAAGAATTTTGCAAAAAAAGAAACATAAAAGATTGAGATGCAAATATTTTCATTACCAGTTCATTCCATGACTCTTTTTTGAATTCATTCAACATTCAAATGATAGTTTCAAGTTTCATTTAAAGAATTCAGATCTAAATAGTTGAAAACTAGACAAAATGTATGTGAATATTGAAAGTATGATCACTTTTCAGAATTTTAGAGAATTTGTCAAAAAAAAACAGATCTTACAAGTTCAAAACTCACTTTCCGATAAGAAATCCAACGCGTTGACTACCACTCCGACGCCAATAGTTCAAAAATTCGTTGACGAGTTCTTGATTTTCGATTTCAATGTTGTCGACATGGCGGAATTTCTAGAAAAATAGATTATTTTCATAAAAGAAATCAAAAATACCTGTCGAGCAAGAGTAATGACTTGTGGCTTGCATTTTGTGCAGATTCCCTTTGGATATGGTTTATGAGCGTGGCATGTCAAGTCGATTTTGAATCTAAAATAAGGGTTTTTGAAAATTTATTTCTACCATCATCAGCTTTTCCTTGCACAGTAGTTCACATGAAAAATTTGATAATCAACCAAAAGTTCAGGCTGACTCCGGCCAGTTCTAGTGAATATCGACAAAAAATTAGACCCATTGGGGTAGGAAAAAAACCCTGTATTTACCAGAATTTCACCTAGTCTTGCCTGGATTTACCAGATCTGGCCAGAATTTTACCAAATCTGGCATGCATTCACCAAGATTAACCTGGTATACCTGGACTTCGCCGATTTTCGCATCTCAGAGTTTTTATCGAAAACATTAAGATATGGTTTGACTTTCCAAATAGTGCTTGATTTTGTAGATTAAATTTTTTCAAAATTTCAAATTCATAACGTTCAAAAAAAAAGAAACACTCACGTCAAATTTTCCAGCGGCTTCGTTACATGAGATCCACGTCCGTGTCCAGCTGTCAACTTTCTAATGTAGGAGTGAAAAGACATGTGTTTGATATCCTTGGCTTTGAGATATTCTTCATCGTATGGCTGCAGAAATCAACTTTGCTGATTCAAGTTGGCACCGAGCCACATATATCGCTAGAAGCATGGCCGTTTTCAAACGCGCTCTAATCTCAATTTTGCAGAATGAGTACGGTAGGCCTACCCTAGGGTCGGGACTCTCACAACAAACAGTTAGATCTTTGTGGATTTAAATTATTATTCTTACTTTCAGTCTACTGAAATTAAAGGCGCATTACTTAAATCGTTCTTGTATTTCGAGGCAAAACTGCTACGGTACTGAGTACCCGATTTACGGAGGCCAGATTTTTTTACAGGTGGAGGAAGCTATGTGCGAGCTGATTTCATGCGCATTTTCACCGAAAGGGGTCAGAGTATCGCTGTTCTCTATTAATTCAGCATGCGCAGACAACATTCAATGAAAAACTAACATCGACAGGTAGACAATTCGTGCATTTTTGCCTGGCGTTGTGTCGACAGAGGTCTGGATCACGCTCACGTTGCACTTGACCGTCCTGCTTGGAGAGGAAGACGTCTACTTCATCCAATTTAGGTGGAGCAGTCATATCTGTAAGCTTACCAAATAATTCAATGAGAATAACTGCCAGAAACAGCCGGGAACAGATTCAGAACACAATTTCATGTTATAGTGACAAAACAAAAAAATAAATGCAAATAGCGAGGCAAACGTGCCCTATTGCAAATCTCGCTCGGCGCAAGTTCAAAGTTTTTTAAATTAAAAAATATTTTTTCTACAACTTTTAGACCGCACATATCTAGCAAAAAGTCTGACCGATTTCAAACTCGCGGCAGCCGCATTTTTGTAAAATGAGTACGGTAGGGTCGGGACTCTCACAACGAACAGTTAGATCTTTGTGGATTTAAATAATTATTCTTACTTTCACTCCATTGAAATTGAAGGCGCATTACTTAATCGTTCATGTATTTCAAAGCGAAACTGCTACGGTAACTAAGTAACCGATTTACGGAGGTCAAACTTTTTTACAGGTAGAGGAAGATATGTGGACCGAAAAGAGCTGCATTCACTGTAGGAATTTTACTAACTCGAGAAAAAAAAATTTTAAATTGAAATAATGTGAAAAAAATGTGGAAAAAATTTTTAATTTCAATAAATTTGGAATAATGTGAATAAATTAAATTAAAATTGGAAAAATGTGGTGAAATTATTTCCATAAATATTGGACAAAATTTCCACATTTATTCAACAATATTTCCATAAATATTGGACAAAATTTCCACATTTATTCAACATTATTTCCAAAAATATCGGACAAAATTTCCACATTTTTTTAACAATATTTCCATAAAAATTGGACAAAATTTCCACATTTATTCAACATTATTTCCAAAAATATCGGACAAAATTTCCACATTTTTTTAACAATATTTCCAAAAATATCGGACAACATTTCCACATTTATTCAACATTATTTCCAAAAATATCGGACAAAATTTCCACATTTATTCAACATTATTTCCAAAAATATCGGACAAAATTTCCACATTTATTCAACATTTTTTCCAAAAAATATCGGACAACATTCCCACATTTATTCAACATTCTGTTGTGCATCAGACGGTATATGTATACATGCCTCCGTTATGCCACTACATCTCCTTCTTCATTTCTGAGCGATCCACAGCTGTTATAGCTATGAATATGACTAGACCAGTAGCTATTCCTCACTACGCTCGAACTTCTGGATTTTTTTACACACACACACACACACATACACACACACATACACACACACACACACACATACACACACACATACACACACACACACACACACACACACACACACACACACACACACACACACACACACACACACACACACACACACACACACACACACACACACACACACACACACACACACACACACACACACACACACACACACACACACACACACACACACACACACACACACACTCTCTCTCTCTCTCTCTCTCTTTTTTTTTTCTCTCTCTCTTCCCAATCCGAACACGTTCATAACTTCTGTAATTGGTGCAGTTTTGCACAACTTTTGTCGGATATTTTTGGAAATAATGTTGAATAAATGTGGGAATGTTGTCCGATATTTTTTGGAAATAATGTTGAATAAATGTGGAAGTGTTGTCCGATATTTTTTGGAAATAATGTTGAATAAATGTGGAAATGTTGTCCGATATTTTTGGAAATAATGTTGAATAAATGTGGAAATTTTGTCCAATATTTATGGAAATATTGTTGAAAAAATGTGGAAATTTTGTCCAATATTTATGGAAATATTGTTGAATAAATCTGGAAATTTTGTCCAATATTTATGGAAATATTGTTGAAAAAATGTGGAAATTTTGTCCAATATTTATGGAAATATTGTTGAATAAATCTGGAAATTTTGTCCAATATTTTTGGAATAAATGTGGAAATTTTGTCCGATATTTTTGGAAATATTGTCCAATAAATGTGGAAATTTTGTCCAATATTTATGGAAATAATTCCGAATAAATGTGGAAATGTTATCCGATAATTTTGGAAATATTGTCCAATAATTATGAAAATAAATAATTTCCGACGTTTCCACATTAATTCAATTTTTAAAAAAATTTTCTCGAGTAAGCAGTTCGAATTCAACAGTTTCCAATATTTCTTCTTGACATCGAATGCATACGTTTTAAGCTTGTTCTGTTTATCCAAGACCAAGTCCAAAAATAACTTTATTTCAATCAGGAATTAAACATGATCACACTTTTAGGAAACCCCGGCGTTCGTTTTACAGAAAATTATAGTATTCTCTTTCGGGTATGACGTCTAGAACAACTAGATACAGGTGAAAGTGGGGTGAGAAACGGGAAAAACAATAAATATTTGGCAGAGAAGATTTTACGTCGATGAAGATGAGGCCAACTTTTTCAAGTGTTCCATGAAGACTTGCAGGGAGACATCATCCGTGAACACCGCAGCACTGCCGTCCTGAAAATAAAATTCAATCAGCGTTTCGTTGAAATTTCAACAAATTATTGTGTTTAGTCACGCGCAAGGTTCAAAATATTCTCATATTTTTCCTTCGTTTATTGTGGTTGTTGACAGATCGTCTTGTTGTGACCAGTAGAATTGCACAAGATACAGTAGCGACAGAAAGTTTTTGGACGATATCATTTTTCGACATATCCTAACACTGGGTTATCGGATCAGTCTTGAAGTTGCACAGATATCAGAAAAACATTTTTTCACATTGTGAACAAATATCGGGGTGATAGGTAGTGTTCTCGCAGAAAAATTTGTGATTTTCTTAAGTTCACTCAAAATTGACTTTTTAGACATTACTCATTAACAGAACTTTTTTCATTTTGTCGACTCTATTTGAGATCACCTAGACATGGTTAAAGACCATACGTCTTCGATCTCGTAGGCGACCTTTTTGAGAATCCTCAAGCTGGGGTCAGTTTTTAGGTCATAAAACAGAAAAAAAACCTCTCAAATCTCATCCGGTGATGATCACCGATTTGGTTAGTTCCCTCATTTTTACGTTTTTTAAAGTTGGAATTTCCAGAATTATGCACCTGAAAACAGGTAAATGCGTGATGATGGAAAAACGAGAAATAAATGTGATGTGTAAAAAGTCAATTTTGAGTAAACTTGAGAAAATCACAAATTTTTCTGCCAGAACACTACCTATCACCCGATATTTTTCTGTGCAACTTCAAGACTGATCCGATAACCCAGTGTTAGGATATGTCGAAAAATGATATCGTCCAAAAACTTTCTGTCGCTACTGTATATTTATTTTTCCAACGTTTCGGGAATGACGCCATTTTCAGGAATATCATATTATAATTAATTGACAAATCCTCCGCCCACTTTGCCCCGCCCCCTTTTTCGTGAGGCAAATTTTTGGGTGAAGCTTTTTGGTTTCGGTTTTAGGGGGGGGGGGAAGGGTTGTGCAAAAGTGGACGGTAGTTGACGGGATTCGAACGCGCATTAAGCGAGTAGAAATCCAACGCTTTAACCACTCCTCAGGGAAAGAGAGTTTGGCTAGATCCAGAAAAGTGCCAACTGGATCTAAAAAAAGTGCCAATTCCGTTGGTTTGATCTAATCGGCACTTTTCTGGATCTAGTCGGCACTTTTCTGGATCCAGCAAGAATGTACGGCATCCAGTCAGCCTTTTTAATGAATCCACCTGAACTTTGTGGATCTAGTCGGCACTTTTCTGGATCTACCCAAGAATTTTTACGCATCCATTTCACTTTTCTTGATATATCGGTCTGTAAATTCAGAATTCTGTCACTATGTACAATGATCTAACAGGTTCAGGTAAACATACATTTATTAACTTAAATTTTAAAGTAACAGTTAATCAGTTGCATAGCTTCTTTTGAAGAATCCTCTGCCCCGCCATGATTCTCATCTCGATGATCGAGTCACTCTTCCAGTTACTGCTAGTAGTACATGTCTGAAATTTGAACGTTATGAACATCAATCACTTTACATCAGATTTTTATACACTTCAGACTACGTTTGCGCCAATAACAATACTCACAGCGTAAATGAAACAGATTAAAACAACAAAAATTCAGTTTTCTGAAAATTTAAAATATAGTTCTTTCGACGTAGTATCTTTGACCAGTCTATACTTGTAGCAAATACAGTATCAGACAAAATCTCATGTGGTTCGAACAGCAGGTATCATATCTTCCGATTTTAAGAGAAAATGTCGTTTATTTTTGACTTTCATCTTTAGTTATCATAAGTGGTTTTAACTTTGTGGATTATCATATAAAAAGTTCATATTGTTTCATGAAGTTTGATAAGAAATGTGTCCGGAAAAACCACATAAGTTGTTGTCCAATACTGTATAGTATACCCTACATAGTCTGAAGCTCAGTGATGTTAGGATATTATTATTACTGAACTATGTTTTTAAACGTTACCTGCACAGTCCAGTTTCGGCGTAGTGTGTCGTTGACTCATTCTCCATAGTTGTGGTAAGCGTGGGAGGTGCATCAGGAATCGCTCATCTGAAAAGATTTTTTTATTGTCTGTCACAGTTTGAATTTTACAATAACTGGAAAAATATTACCTCTTCTGTCCAATGGATCCTCTTTCGTTTTCCAATGAACCGCTTGATGATTCTAAGTATTCTTTCCCTGGACTGGGTGTAGGCGATCGATGGAGTCTGCAAAAATAATAATGTTTCAATGCAAGAATACAAAATTTTGACCAAACCAGGACCTTTTTTATATTCGAAAATAACTCTATTGAAAAATTCGTTTCAGTTTCAGAAAGAAGGTGCTGAGAATTTGATTTGAAAATCAGTCTATTAAATCTCTCCTTCTTCCACGCTTCTTTTTCTAATACACCTCATTCCAGAAACGCGTTGAGAGAAGTGAAGGTTTTATAATTAATTATTATTATTTTTTAAAAAACCTGTTCTGAGATGATGCGTGTTGCGGCTGGCTCTGATCACTTTCCTTCTGAAAAAATAATAGTTTCAATAGTTTCAAACTGAAATACGTGCATATCAGGAAGGAAGGAACTTTAGAGAGACAATTTTTAGTTTTTTAAGAGAAAAAAACATACTTCGAATACGGAACCTATTCAGAATTCGAGAGAAATACTTTTTTAACTTGATATAGAACATACAAAAGTCAAAGTTAAGCTACAGAATTGTAAAAGATAGAATCCTAAAATTTTCATTAAAAAACAGTTTTCCGAAGGTTCTACATTCGTTAATATAAGTCAAACAAGTCTGAAAAATTAGAATAGTATTATGTTGTTATGCCAAAATATAGAAACTCTCAAGAAAACAACTAAAACGAATGACATAGTTGAAGATATTTATTGGAAAAAAAAGAAAATACGAAATCAGGAAAATTATGCACCCTTGCAAAAGGGGCGGGGTTTACGAACGAGAGATATTTTTATTTTTTTTATTTTCATTTCACAACCTTTCATATCGAAAAAATCACGGAAAGATGTGATTTTTGAGATTATGTTTTTTTGAAATACGATTTTTCAAATAAAGAGAAGCTTTTAGAAGTAGAAAGTTTACAGTCGTAGCTTTTAAAGCATAACTTGTAGTATATGTTTATATAAACTTACAATTATTGACGGATTTTCTCTAGTTTTTTCTTAACTGAGTTAATATGAAACAGATTCAACGTCTGTTAAAAGGAAAGATGCAAAAATGTCTCAATGATATCAAAATCTGACATATTATAACAGGTACGTACGAATTTTTAATGTTGAGAGCAATGTAGAACCGATACTTCATGCAAAAAACTTATATGCAGTGAACCTCCATGATGGCGATACAGGGAAGTGTTTCCACATTTCGTAGCTTCAATTAACGGTGTCTCTGACCTTCTATGTATATTATAGTATAGCGCTATATATGAAGTTATATTTAAATGTTCATACCTAATGGGAATTGATGAAAAAATTTTACTTCTCTCGTTTTATTGAAAATTTAAGTAAAACTCGTTCTAATTTCTTCACAGTCTTATTTCTTCAACGGATATTCATAATTTAGAAGAAAAGTAGTTCCTTGATCTAGAGCGCACTTTTCTGGATCCAATTTGCTTTTCTGGATCTAGTCGAACATTTGCCTAGATCTAGCCTGCAGTTTTTGAAATTCAATCTTAGTGACCCTATATACGGAAAAGTCACGAAATTGATGAAAATATTAAACGTAAATGATAATTACGAAGAAATATCAAGTTGACATAAAAATTTAACTGTGTTAAGCTCATCTAAAGTTTCTTCTAAAAAGTAGCACTAGATCCAGCTCTGGATCTAGTTGGTTAAAATTTTTAAATTGATCATAACTTTCTTGTGAACGAGTTTTTTTTCAAAAGATTTTAAGAAGGTGTTTCGAGAGTTAAAGTGATCACTTTGAATTATATCCCATCCCAATCGGACGTGCAACTCTGGATCCAGTTGGCACTTTTCTGGATCTAGCCAAACTCTCTTTCCCTGAGTCGGTCACCGCTGCACGTTTTTTGAGAGCGCTTTACGCGTGACCACTGAGGGCCCTCGCAGGTTGTTGCATTAGTTCTAGCCGCACTCGCATTAGTTTTCGCCGTAATTGAATTGTACAGGGAGTGTGAAAGCGAACAGCGAGTGAAAACTACTTATTTTTTCAATAAAAAGGTCTGAATATGTGTTTTTGTAATGAAAAACGGCTCTGAGCGTAGCGAGGACTACCTGCTTGTCATATTATAATTGACAAATCCTCCGCCCACTTTGCCCCGCCCCCTTTTTCGTGAGGCAAATTTTTGGGTGAAGCTTTTTGGTTTTGGTTGTGGGAGGGGGGGGGAGAGGGGTTGTGCAAAAGTGGCCGGTAGTTGACGGGAATCGAACACGCGTGGACCGAGTACAAATCCAACGCTTTAACCACTCGGTCACCGCTGCACGAAATTTTGTGGCGATCGTTTGCGTGAGTAGTCATGCCTACGGGGGTCTACGCGTCGTAGTGCATTGGTTCTAACAACACTAGCATTAGTTACGGTCGCGTTCGGATTGGAGAGAGTGTGTGTGGGAAAAAAGGGCCCGAGCGTAGCGAGGCCAAGCGTGCTTGTATCATATTATTTCATATTATTAATTGACAAATCCTCCGCCCACTTTGCTCCGCCCCCTTTTTCGTGAGGCTAATTTTTCGGTGAAGCTTTTTGGATTTGATTGGGGGGGGGGGGAGGGGTTGTGCAAAAGTGGCCGGTAGTTGACGGGATTCGAACGCGCATTGAGCGAGTAGAAATCAAACGCTTTAACCACTCGGTCTCCGCTGCACGTTTTTTGAGAGCGCTTCACGCGTGACCACTGTGGGCCCTCGCAGGTTGTTGCATTAGTTCTAGCCGCACTTGCATTAGTTTTCGCCGTACTTGAATTGTACTAGGAGTGTGAAAGCGAACAGGGAGTGAAAACTACTTATTTTTTTTCAATAAAAAGGTCTGAATATGTGTTTTTGTAATGAAAAACGGCTCTGAGCGTAGCGAGGACTACCTGCTTGTATACCTTAAACCTTTAATTACCCTAGTTTGAGGTATATATCCTTGAAGATGGCGTGATTGCCGAAACGTTGGAAAAATAAATATATCTTGTGCAATCCTACTGGTCACAACAAGACGATCTGTCAACAAATAAACTGTTTTAGTTCTGCGATATGTACTACTTGTCAACTATTAACACCAGTAGAACGAAAAAAAACGCGAAAAGTTCCACCGATAGATTCGAAAACGGTAAATTAACGGTTTTTCTCCTTTTGACGAAACCGTTAAACGTTAAATTACCGGTTTTTCCAAATTTAACGAAACCGTCAATCGTTAAATCGACTTTGACAAAAAATTTCGGTAAATTTTGTAACGAGCCATTTTTTGAAACTCAAATTGATAAAACAAAAAATTCTGAATACTTGACTCAAAAGTGAAACAAAAACTCACATTAGCATACGGATTATTGTGGGTGGTCGATGGGTTGACCTTGGAGAGCAAGAACCTCGCCTGGGATCCTTCGTGCTCGGTGACAATGTAACGCGGCATCGGGAACCTTTCCTGGAGGATGGCCGTCGCGTCTGCTACCGGTGCTTCAAGCAACTGCTTGAACGATGCGTACTGAGGGTCGTCTTGATAGTTCATCTTACGCCATTGAGCGACCGTCTGTGAAGGTTCGTTTTTGGTTGTTGTACAGGATTGTTGAAAGTTACCTGTCCGTGGAAGATGAGCACGTGGAAGTAGTCGTCCATGAGAAGGATTCTGTCTGGAAGGATTGAAGACGTGTCGAGAAGCACCGGTTCTGGGGGACCACTGAATTGACATTTTATTTAATGAAGAGAGAAGGAGAGAGAGAGAGAGAGAGAAAGAGAGAGAGAGAGAGAGAGTGAGAGAGATAAAACTCACTTGAATGAATAACTAAAGAGCACCGGTTGGATCATTGTTGTACTTTCGAGAACGTTCTCGGAGAATAGAATATGTCTGAAAGATGAGTATTCATATTTTTCTGACCTACTTAAGAGCAATCGTCCAAATCAAAGTTCAGTACTGAAAAATGTCACAAAACTCACCTATAATATGCAGTCTCATCGGGCGAGTTGTTGAACACTTGCAGGAACTGAGATCGACGGAGGTGGAACATGAATTGTGGAAAGAGTGAGAACTTTTCCGACAATCGGAACGAGTTCGGATCGTCTTTTGCGTACTCTCCAAACTTTTGACACTGAAAAAATGATGGTTAGTTTCTTCTAACTTTCTTAAAAGAGAAAAAGAAGGTAGGGCCGAACGTTTTGTCGCGTTTGAATCAACAATTATGACATTTTCAAAAAGTTGTAAAGGCAACTCACCAATCTGATCAAAGTTCTGTCGAGCCATCTGAGTGCTTCTGGAGTGTCGTTCTCGTTTGTCGCACGGAACGATGCAAGACGAGCTATGGCTACTGCAGCGGCTTCCTGAAAAATTAATGAATGATAGTTTCTACAGGGTGACCACTATTTACCCGGAATAGTTCAAATTGGTGTATATCAAAAAGTAGGAGTCAGAACTCCGTGTAACTCAACAAATAGTTTTTTCATGATTGTAACAACAGTTATCAGTTTGTCCTGTACCATACGCCCGCCTGATATTGTCAAGTTTCAGCTTGTATTTAAATGTGCTTTCATTGAAGCCTGATTGATTTTCATACCGATTACCATCTTTCTGGTGATTCGATGTGAATTTCACCTAATCTTCTCTTTCACAGCTCTGGTCCACTCTGGAACGATGTCTGTTGGTAGTCATCGTTCTCCAAGTCTATTGAAACATTTTTCAAACGTTTTAAAACTAAAAATAGAATTGCAGACGGCTGTTCTTGGAATTCTGATATGTTTTCTGAAGTCACATGAGCGGACTTCCGCCTGTGAACACAAGAGTGTTGTGAACTTGGTGGCACCATTTATCTCTACCAAAAACGATAGACTTCTAAATCGGTGGAACAGTTAAAAATGGTACAATAAATGAAAATTTGTATATATGGTCCACCATATAAACACCAACACTTCACTATGTGACGTGAAACTTCATTCCGGGTAAATAGTGGTCACCCTGTATATAAAACTTTTGTGTTCAATCATACTTGGCATTAATTATCGATGCGGCTTGGGAACCCTGTAAGCGCAACTTACATCTGCCCTTCTGGATGGACAGTTCTAACTTTTTGCTGGTACAAATGTGATAGTTTCTCAGGGGAATTGGAAATCGACAAAATCCTGGGTAATTCCGACCTGTTCCGGTGAATATCGACAAAAATTAGACCCATTTGAGTAGACAAAAAACTGGATTTACCAGAATTCCATCTATTCTGACCTGGATTTACCAGATCTGGTCAGAATTTTTCCTAATCTGGCATGGATTGACCAGGATTAACCTGGTGTACCTGGAAAAGGGAGGGAATCGCCTGATTTTACACGATTCGCGGAATCTAGCATGGATTTTATAGGATTTTGTCGATTTCCAATCCCCAGAGTTCCAGTTATGAAGCCATATTTTCATTTTCTTCGAAGATTATTTCACAACCGAAAGCTCACTTGATCAAATGTGTAGGCGATATTCTGCTGCTGTGTGTTCATGTCAGCCCACGATCTGCATGTTGTAGTGACACGAATTCGCTTCCTGCCGTCCGCGTGTTGATATTGCGTTACGAACTGGACCATTCCACGTGCTCCTTGTGGGATCGCCGTTCCGTGCTGCGCGGCAATCTCGAAGACGACTCCGATGGTGGTGCGCGGTGAGATGGCTCCTAGAATGTGAAGATTGTGATAATATGAGGGTGTTTAATCGACGAAATATCGATTTGGTTGATTTATGAGAAGTAATTCGCCGATGTTGATATTGAGAGTAGAACTATGGTACTCAACTCGGCGAATGCATAAGACAATAAAACCGCAGCGCAACCGCTTTGCCGACCTCCGCTTTCATTTTCGATAGTGTTTGTACTTTGAAAATGTTTCACTAGACATATTGAACGTTGCGGACTGTTCTCAGTTATAGTTCTACCTACTTCAAACATTTTTACGTTACGATTTGTGAATCTGGGACGAAAAAAAAAGTAGGAAAAGTGAATTTTTTTTGAACTACAGTAACTGAAATTTGATCTACTCTATCGACTTTCTTTGCTTACACTTTTAAACTGCATTTGCCGCAATGTGTGGTATGCTTAAACGCGAAAACCGATGGTATGCTTAAACGCTATTCTGTTTTCATAAAAACCCCTCTTAACAAGTCGAAATTTCATTTTTTGAACACACTCAAAAAACCAACCAAACTTCCATTGACAAGTGCCTCCAATTCCCATTTCTGTGTCGGATACCACAGCGTTTTTGACATTTCCTGAAGCACAACATCCCAAGACACCTTCAATCTTCAATCCCGCGCCAGTCTTGATCTCCATCGTTGCGTTGAAGCCTTGCTTGAGCTGCCCATTGGCGTCCTTCTCAAACGACTTTTGGTAGGTTTGCTTGAAGAGCGACGAGTTGAACGAGTCACCCATGATGACATTGCCTCCAGAAGAGTTGAAGAGGTTCTTCATCTCCAGCAGTCCGGTCTGGTCGAGAGCACATGAGTACACGTCTACTGCGTGACCGTTCTTGACAACTCTGCTCGCGAGACCGTCGTAGAACTTGGTCGCCTGGAAAGGAGATTGAAATCAATATTTTTGTATTTATATTACAAGCATGTCGGCCTCGCTACGCTCGGGGCCCCTTCATTTTCCATTTTTCCTATACAAAATCACCTAGACTTCTTATTCGAAAAAAAGAAGTGGTTTTTGAAGGGCAGAGTTATCGCTGATTTCCTTTCTTTCTCTCTCTCTCTCTCTCTCTTACTCTAATCCAAATAATTCAAAGCCTTGGTCACAAAGTACAGTGGGGTTGAAAGTTATCAGTTGAAAAGTATCGGAACATCAATCTTTCTATTCTAATCGGAATAAAAACCATTTTGTATTTTTTTTCAAGAATAAAATTAATGATTGTTAAAATTTTTTCCAAATTTGATAATTTTAAGAAAATCTTCAAAAATTGAGAGTTATTCTACGATATATAACCCTTCACACTTCGCGACCACTCGTAGAATATTGAGTTTCCAAAAAAAAAAAACATACCTTCTTCAGGAATGTCGCATTGTCCTCGCGGATCGAGTGCCACGATCTGATTGGGTTCTTGAGCTCTTCTCCGACGACCACTCCTGGTCCGTGGGTACACGCACCTCCGATGAATGTCATGATGCGAGCTCCGGTGTTCGGGAAGCACGACTAAAAATGTTTACGGTAATTAATACGCTAGAATCTGCATACTGTAACTTTGTACGGCACGACAAAAGAAGCAACGTCTAGACCATGGGTAATTACGAAATTCTCCGATTAAAGGAAACCGTTAAACGTCAAATTAACGGTTTGTCTTGGAAATTTCTTGGAATTGGAAATTAACGGACTAGAAATGTTTACGGTAACTAATACGCTAGAATCTGCATACTGTAACTTTGTACGGCATGACAAAAGAAGCATCGGCTAGACCATGGGTAATTACGAAATTCTCCGATTAAAGGAAACCGTCAAACGTTAAATTAACGGTTTTTCTACTTTTAACAACACCTTCAAAGGTTAAATGAATTTTTTTTAAAGTTTATAACAAAATTGTTAATCGTTAAATCTCATTTAACGAAAAAATTCGTTGAATCCGTAAAAAGCTCTGGTTTAGACGTAGTAAGAAGCCTCTCTATGTACATCACATGCTGTAAGTTATCTAAACCTTCGGCTGTACATGATCACATGTCGTACATACGTACATCATTCAGATTGGAGTTGACCCACCTCAAGCAACGTGACTGCAACAGCCATGGCTGCTCCGGTGGCACGGAGTGGTCTGTGACCCTGTGGTACTGGCCAGCGGTCCACGGTGATCTGATCGATCAGCTCGTTGATTGACTCGTCGCATTCGCTGATTGGCTGAAAAAGAAACGATAAATCACAATTTTTTACAACGTTAACAGAACTGACATTCAGATTATCATATCGTTCAATTTTAATTCAAAATATGCTTATTTTCTTAAATTAAATGTGAGCAGTTTGAGCGACTCTCTTTGAAAAATGAAAATTCTTACGATCTTGCGTTCGAATTTTTTTAAAGTTCATACAGAAATCGTCTAGATTTAACAAACTCATTGGGAAACTAACAAAAGTTATTCTCAGGTTTCCATTTTCTAAAATTCGAAAACTAATTATTCAAAATTTCAGAATCGATCAAAACTCATGCTTTTTTTGTTTTCTTGTAATTACGTCTGAAAAATTACCTGCAAAAACTTGTTCTGTGGCGAGTGAACAGCCGTTGGATGTGGTTGCTGTTGTCCTGGTGCACCTGGGAGTGGTGCAGCTCCGGACGGTCCTGGGAATCCTGGCCGTGGTCCACCTGGGAGTTGACCTGGTGCTGGTGCTCCTGGAGCAATCGGTCCTCCTTAATTTAATTGATTAAAATAGGGTCGGAATAGAGTGCATTCTGGGACTAAATTAGTAGGACCCACACTTCGTTTTGTTTCCCTCACAATCTCATTCTACATTCCAACTCTGTTAACTCATAAAGTATAATTATCTGAATTACCTTTTTATCACATTAGTCTTACAACTTTTCGTTAGTTTAAAGAGAATACAGATCTATAACCTCAGAAATCAAGTATTATATCAAAATTAGCCGCTTTCTTCTCAAAAGTCAATGTAGAATACTCTGATTGGGTACTTTTCTCAGAGAAGTCAACTCTGATTGGATCCAGAATAAATCAGATTGGATCCAGAGTTGTGTTTCCAATCGGAATGAGATATACATATATTTCAAAATACTCGTGCTGACCAAAGATTCAAAAAAAAAATAAAAATCTGAGTTGCCTTCTCTGAGATTGAGTGAAACAAGTGCGTCGAATTAGTTGATTCCAAATCTTTCGCGTTTTCAGAGAGACAAACAGAAGTAATAATGTAACAGGCGATTTCCATTGCAAATGGGATCATCCAGGTTTTCTTTAATGAGTCAAGTAATCTGTGTGCAATCCGGATTTGATCTACCTTACTGTAGTTTCACGGATCGAATTTTCTTCAATCTTCGTTACGTAGCTGATACTAATCGCGTTGAAAAGGTGGATTAGCCTTATTTGAACAGAGACTTTTGACTGAGGAAATGTTAAGAAAGACAACAATGGAGGAATTAATCAAAACCAAAGTAGAAAATGAGCGAAATACTCATCCCAGTGAGAAGAAATAGAAACTTTTCCGATTGTCTACTGAATAACACAAAAGATAGACTTTTAGAACGTGAAAGAAGTCATGAAAATTAAAAATTTTGCAAGTTGGACACCTCTGTTTCAGCGTCTTTGGTTAGGGACCCAAATTTCTATTGGAAAGTCGCAATTGTGAGGAGAAGCAAAAATAACGTTTGAATTATGAAATTTCCTGGAAATACATCCGTACTCCAAGTCAAAAAACATTTTTAAAAAGGCTAGTGGGTCTGCAGTAGGTCTGATCTCAATGTACTTCACGAGAATTTTAAACATTCACTATGAGGTAGATCAATAATAGTCCCTTTTTCTAAAACTCCTTGAGAATTTGAATAGATAAAGCATACCTGGACCACCTGGCCGAGCTTGGGATGCTGCTCCAACTGCTAGAATGTCTTTGATTTGCTTCTGGGTGACTTCTTTGGTTCCCTGAAAATACAAAATCACAATGGGTAACTTAATTTTTCTCAAAACAAATCACTCGATTACCATGCAATTTTTTTTCGAAATGTCCATAAATCGCACGATTTTCCTATTTTTCAAAATATCATGAGGCCAACGGATATTTCTGTTTTGTTTTGATTTTGACAAGTCAGTCGATTATTCCGAATTTTTTTCAAGTATCAAAACGATGAAGATCTTTGTTTTTTCTTTAATATCCCCAAATTTAGTCGATTTTACCTCTTTTTCAAACTGCAACAAGATACTTGTTTTCTATTTGACAATTCGATATTTCTCCAAATTTCAACAAGTCAACCCATTTTCCCGTGTTATTTTCAAAAAAAAACAACAAGCCATTCCATACTCCCATATTTGATTATTTTGGACTCATCATCTCTCTCCAGGCAAATGCCGATTGGATCAACTCGCTTTGCTTCCGAATGAAAACTACAATCCCCTTCACCGGCGTATTCTTGATTCTTTCGTCAGAGTGAATCAGCCGGCAGATCATTTTATATATTTTGATACGGCTAATCTCGCAAGTCACCCCCGCGATTCGAATCATACGAGACGAAAATAAGTCCTCATCATACTTGATTATTTTTGGATTAGATCGGAGAGAGTGAGTGTGTGTGTTTTAATAAAAGAAACAAGTTACTGGGAGATGACTTGATGGTACTGTGAATATACTGACTGTGGGGTAAACAGTCCTGGGAGCTCAGTCAGAGCAGCTACGATGGTTTTTGTGGTCTTGTCATTGTTTTCAAAAAATATAAGTTTCCCATAAATATTCTCCTCATACCGTATAAATTACAGTTTGTTGAATAGTCTGAACATTTTGGGCATTCAATGAAACGCGTCCCGTTTTTTCAAACGTTCATAACTTTGCTCGGAACATCCCAATCACCTCCTTTTCAGGTTTAGGTTGAACCTTAAGCTCACCCAAATGTAAGCCCAAAAAATAAAATAAAGGTGTTCCTGGTAACGCGCAGCACGTTTTTCATGTTTGAAAAAACGGGATGTGACAAGATGCATTTTACTTAATGCCAAAAATTCGTACGCGGAATCAATAGAACGAGAGTATTAAATTTTTGTGAATTGTGAATCAATCAATAGATTTTAGTTACGATTTCTAATCATAACGACTAACACCACTTCCATTCACGCCTAATCAGCAAATTCTTTCTCGATTACCTAATAAAGTTTATCAAAAAAATCACTTCGCCGCTCTGAGCAGTCACTTTTTCAAAAAGGTGTTCCAAATGGTCATTTCATCCTGTTTCACCTTCTGAAGTGATCAATGCAACTCTAAATGTTCATAAATCTTTACTTTCCATTCATTTTCTAATTATCCAAGCGGCTTACTCCATGGGGATATTGATAACCCACCGGCCAACTCACTTTATATTCATAATTCTAACGAGTGCTTCGAATTCAGCAAGGTAGAGAGGATTTGGTTGAGCCGGTCGGCTAAGAGGTTTAACTGTGGGATGGATTCTCCGCTCGTGCTGGTATAAAAGCCGAGAGTCGACCACATTGAGCAGCTTTCAAAATGCAAGTATTCATTGTTCTGTGCCTGTTCATCGCCAGCTGCTGCGCCATGTCTGTTCTACCCGTCCGCACATCCTACGAATTGTACACTGACAAGAACGTGCGGGTCATGCTACAGATGAACGCACTCATCGATCAGGAGGTCAACAAAAGGACGAAGAAAAATGCCATGGTGAGTTTTTTTTATCACAACCGATAGTCTGCCAGTAAAAACCGCTGCGTGTGTATGTCTCATGAGCCTAGTTGAAAATTATCTTCGAACCAAGGACTAAACACACCTTTTCAGCAACGACAACATCATCAGAATAAACACATCCAAGTCAAGAGATACGCTCGCATTGGAGGCAATATTGTCATGGGAAGAAGGAAAAGAAGGTGATGACGCAATCTTCGTTTAATTATCGCTCAATTTTGGAATTTCACTGATTATCCTCAGGAATCTAATATAAATTTCTTCAACATTTTGAGTTTCGTGTACATCTTAATTCAATAATCGCAACAAAAAAAAGAAGAGATTTTACAAAACAAGAAAGGGAAAATATTTTTGATTTTTAAAAATTATTTTTTAGAACATGGACGGTGATGCTCCGCTACTGACTAATCATTTGCTCGGCTGTGTTTTTGATTTGCTTGTTTGGAATAAATTTGGATAGACGAAAATTACCTTGAACACGTAGCTCCTGGCAATTGCTTGAACGTTGAGTTCGTGAAGTTGAACCATTCTTCCGAAAGTGATCAATCCGACCAGAGCGTCTGCTGGCAGGAGAGACAGGGCAGTCTGAATTGAAATTCAGAAATAATCTTCTCATCATGAAGTGTAAGTGGTGAAGAATGTTATTGTTCATCGTGTTGATTATTGTGGTTGTTGACGGATCGAATTCTACTGATCACAACAAGACGATCCGTCAACCACACTTCTCATCATGAGCAATATTTTTCCACCCAGGTCACCATTACCAGTATAAATAATTTCATGACGTTTGACACCTAATTTTCATCAAATTTTATCTGCAAAATCTACCTGTAGGCATTCTTTGAGCGACTTGAGCTCCTCAGCGCTCATGCAAGTATCAACGACAAAAACGAAGATTGGGGGTACAGTCGTCGCTTTCTGAAATCCGATTAGTTCAATAAGAAGTATTAGAATTATTCCATTCGGATTGGAATGTTCAAGAATGCAAGTATCAACTCACCCTCAATGTGTACTCGATCGTGGTGAATTGAGGATACAGCTCTGGCGGTCGGTTATCTTCAGCGATTGCGGCGTAGTGTGCCGGGAATGGATTTCTGTTACTACAGAAAGGACAAACCCACATTTTGGCACGGTAGTCGACGAAGCTGAGAATCCTTTTTACGTGAAAATATTCAATTCTTACCATAAGGGGTTAAGCACAGCTTTGCAGCTTGCTTTTTGACACAATACTGGATCATATTCTAGTGGTGGCTGTTGTGGTTGGTCTGCTGGTCGTTCCTGTAAAAATATTTCCAAATCCTATCATTAATAATGAATGAAATCGAACAAAAGAACATAAAACAAGTAAAAAATTACCTTCAACGGTGTGAAAAACGCAGCCAATGGAACGACAAGTCGCTGAGCATCGACTCTACTATGTGGCCACATATTCCAGGTAAATTGGATTCCATCAACATTTTGTTGAGTTGCCAAGTAATCTTCCCAAGTTGCCATGGCTAAGCTGTAAACTTTACCTGTTCACAATTAAATTTACAGAAGTCAAAAATGATTGAAACTTTGTTGGATATAAGAGAAGATGTGAAATTATCGATTGAAAACGAAACCGATGTATCTAGGATTTTCTGAATCCGGTTACAAATGAAAATGAAAAGAAAAGAACACGTCGACATAAAATGGCATGAAGCCAACACTGCGGCAGACCCAGTTGCAAAGCGCGCACACTTTTCATGTGGATTTAATTTCGTTTTTTTTTAAAAATTTCTTTTTCATTTCTTTAAATAATTTCTATCACATGAAAATTCTGATGCACTGCAAACCTTTAATAAATGTTTCACTTGACATAATAAACGTTGCGGACTGTTCCCAACGAATTTTTTACCTACTTCAAACATTTTTACGTTACGATTTGTGAATCGGGACGAAAAAAAGTAGGAAAAATTTTTTGAACTACAGTAACTGAAATTTGATCTGCTCTATAGATTTTCTTTGCTCACTTTTTTCAACTGCGTTTGCCGCAGTGTGCACTGTTATCACTCTTGTCAAGGTGTGAGAATAAAGTTCAAACGTCTTTTTCAAGAGTAACACAACAATAAATCGAATTCTACTGGTCACAACAAGACGATCTGTCAACTACCACAATAATCAACACGACTCAGGCGTCGAAATACGATCGTTTTAAGAAATTTTCGATTGTTTTCAGTAATTTTCGATCGTTTTCAGAAATTTTTCGAAAAAAAGTACCATTTTTTTCTGAAAATTACTGAAAACGATCGATTATAACTGAAACGATTGAGAAATCCTCTGACTTTGAAAACGATCGTATTTCGACGCCTGCGGATGCACAATAACATTCTTCACCACTTACACCTCAGGCGTCGAAATACGATCGTTTTCAGAAATTTTCGATTGTATTCAGTAATTTTCGATCGTTTTCAGAAATTTTTCGAAAAAAAATACCGTTTTTTTCTGAAAATTACTGAAAACGATCGAAAATTTCTGAAAACAATCGTATTTTTTGAAAATTTCTGAAAATTACTGAATACTACTGAAAATGGCTGAAAACAATCGAACATTTCTGAATACCACTGAAATTTAGCAAAACCAACTGAATATTATTGAAAACTACCGAGATTTTCTGAAAATGCTTAGAAATTCCCTGAAGCAGTTTTTCGTAGTTTTGAATTTTTGCTCCCCCTGAAATCGTCGATCCGACCCTACTTCAAATATGGACAAGGAATTAATAATCAGCTTTATTGAAATTTTTAAAAAAACGATTTATGGTGCTTCGTGATTCCTTGGGTTTCTCGGTTTCTGCGGATAGCCTCGTGGAACGGATCGATGAGGATGATCTCGAACAGCTTCAAGACGACGTCCGGCACGAGCCTTAAAATATAATTTTAATTCGAGAACATTCGTAGTTTACATTATTTCTGAGATTTGAAAAATGGAGAATTAGGAAGATTACCACACATATCTTCCTCTACCTGTAAAAATGTCTGACCTCCGTAAATCGGTTACTTATTACTGTAGCAGTTTCGCCTTGAAACACAAGAACGATTAAGTAATGCGCCTTTAATTTCAATGGACTGAAAGTAAGAATAATAATTTAAATCCACAAAGATCTAACTGTTCGTTGTGAGAGTCCCGACCCTACCGTACTCATTTTACAAAAATGCGACTGCCACGAGTTTGAAATCGGTCAGACTTTTTGCTAGATATGTGTACATGCCTCTTCTCTGAAGATTGTTTTGAATTTAAAAATGAGTTCACTAAAATTTCACTTTTATGTTGCATGGTTCCAAACCCGATTTTGAGACAAAGTCAAACCCCACCTTCTTCGTCGTATCCTTGGCTGCACCTTTGAACGTCAGCTCGACGTGATTCTTTTTGTTGTTGATGCTCAGGATGGTTGCTGTCAGTCGGGTTCCACGTGGAATTCCGACGTCGACGATTTCGCTGGTTCCACCTCTGTTCACCTGCAGAATGGGTTTTTGGAGAGAAGATGGTGTGATTATTTTTATTTTTCCCGAAGACTGAACGAATTTCACACACTTTCGACTTATATATTTTTTCCTTCTCGTTATATCTTTTACTCTTTCGGGAATGAACTATCTATCTTTCTAATTATGAACCGTGTTGTTTTCGATAACACGCGTCTGAGTTCTCTCTAACCGAAATTAGATATAAAAGGTTTAATACAAGTTTTAAAAGATATCCGAATCCAAGATCTCTGTAATATTTGTAATGTAATGCATCAGAAGACTGAAAATGGGGATGTACAGAAGTGACTAATCAGTTTCGTAAAGCAGCAATAATCTATATTATTCACTGAATTTTTATAAATTAATTTTTTTTCAAAAAAAAATTGGTTTAAAAAAGTCTAACAGTTCTTAAAATTGAAAACTCACCTTGATGATACGCAGGGTTGAGCTTAGTTCCAGACTGGTTCCAGTTCAAGACAGTTCATACTTGGTCTCCGTGTCTTGTCTGCTATAACATAATAATGATATGGGTGAAAATATTGTTAGGCAATGAGAGAAATTTTAGTTTTTTGATTCAATTTTTATCATAAACTAATTGAATGAACGTATCATCGAATCGTTCTTCAAATTTTAAAGAATTCGGTTTACAAATTTTCGAAAAAAAAGAGTTATAAATCAAAGAAACAGTGAAGAAAACAATTAAGTGAAATAGGAAAATAAAAAAGAATTGAACATAAAGTCCGTGTAGTCTAGTTCCCATCAAGACCCGTCATGCTCCTTCAAATTTAGGAGGTGGAGTCTACAGGTATATGTGTAAGGGGGGTTGCACATATGCTTGTCCTGCAATGTGTACTGCATGGCGCAGGTAGTAGGAGGGCGCGTTCACCCTCACGATTGCAAGAGTTCGATTCCCGCCGACGACTCTCAGTACTGAAATTTGTCGGATATTTTTGAAAACAGTCGAAAGTTTCTGAAAACGATCGAATATTTCTGTATCCTATAGGGTCTATTTCATTGAGAAAATACAGTCGTTTTCAGTAATTCTCGGTTGTTTTCGGAAGATTTCTGAAAACGATTGAATATAACTGAAAACGATCGAGAAATCTTCTGACTTTGAAAACGATCGTATTTCGACGCCTGAGACTTCATTCAACAATAAATCATAAAATTTATTATTACTTTGAAGGCAATATAAAATTTGGATTTGTACCCTTATTCATGAACTCAAAACTGAAACCTATTATCAGAGAAATAAATATTGAGCAGAGCGAAATTTGGTTCTAATATAATGCACGAAGGTGAGTGAATGAGGAAAAGAAAACACCGTTCAACAACAGAGTAAGCTTTCTGGCAATATATTCTATGTGGGTTTTGGTGTTTCGCAAAGAGAGTATCACAATGGGAAAGAGTTGTAGTTGAAAATCAACAGTGAAATGGTTAGAATTGACGTTTCCCTGGTTCGTATTCTAGTCCAGGGTCGAATTGTTCCAGAACATACACCTGCAAGTTTATTGATTAGGTCAAGTTGATGTGTAGTCCTTACGTAGTCCGTAACTTTGATTCTAAGTTCAGCCGGTGGATTTGTGATGACATATCTTTTCATTGAGTCAGCGTTGTCTTGATCGTGAAGTCGATACAAACCTATGCAGAGCTGACCGTATTTTCTCAATGCTATGGTGAACATCTGTCCGTACGTTGTATTGTTCTAAACTTTCTTATCAATGCAAAAGTCATGTATCCGATTTTTAAAGTCGTGAATATCGTTTTTCGGAACATCCCACACTGCAGATCAGAGATAGGTGGATATAGCCGCTTTGCGAGACACTTCGCGGAGCGCACTTACCTCACTATTTCATTTTCGAATACTTTTGCTAATGTTTTCCTCATCCCTATAAAAGTTGCGAATTGTTCCCAAGCTCAGTTTTACATACTTCAAACATTTTTCCGATACAATTTGTGACCTTGGGATGAAAAAATGCAAGAAAAATCAAAAATTCAGAACTACAGTAACAGAAATTTACTTTATCAAATGCTCCACCTCTTGCTTTGCTTACATCATGAATCCCAATCGCTAAGGTTTAAACTAAGCTCACTCAAATCGAATCTAACATGGGAAGTATATGAAAGCCCGGAGAATCTATGAGGTCTGAGTGGTCTCTTAGGTTTTCAAATATGGTGAAGACGATGGAACTGCTTTCAGAAGTTGCTTCACCGACCTCGTTTAGGAGTTATGACCAAAAATAGAACTCACACGCAATTTTCAAAAAAGGGGGATCTGTGATGTTGGGTAGGAAAAACTGTTGAGATTTTGCATTTTATTGAATTTTAAAGGTTCGTGATGCACGGAAAATTTAGTTTGCCTGAATTCTGAGGCTCGATTCAGAAGTTACATGCATCTGAAGTGGACGTAAAAAATCGTCCAACTTTCACCTTCTGTAACTCGACTCCTAGCAGATTTCCAGAGGCGAGACCTATTCCAAACGATTCAGAATGATTGAATCTATCCATTCCTACGTTTTCAGTCGATTCTAAGACAAAAATTTTTGGGTCCAAAATCGGAAAGAGTTACACAAGTGTTCATAATATGAGCCTTGATCACAAGTGATGAATCGTTGTAGTATTTCTCGGGCAAAAAACGTGTATCAAGTGAGAATCGAACTTTGCCGTGAAAAATGAAAGACGTGAGCTTTGACCACTCTACCACGGAAGACACAAATTTTTGCGTCAACTCCATGTTCACTCATTCGCTCCTTTTCACGACAGAATTTTTCAACATTACAGATCCCACTTTTTTGAAAATTGCATGTGAATTTTATTTTTGGCCATAACTCCTAAACGAGGTCGGTGAAGCAACTTCTGAGAGTAGTTCCATCGTCTTCACCATATTTGAAAACCTATGAGACTACTCAGGCCTCATAGATTCTCCGGGCTTTCATATACTTCCCATGTAAGCCTAAAAATTAGGAAAATCTTCAAGCTGTTAAAAATTGAAACTTCAATGTCAAACCCACCGTAACTCCATCATAAGGATTATCCTGAAGCGAAATCTGTGCTATACGACATCGATCCCGATTGGACAGCGTTTCAGCAGTGCTGTAGCCTCCACGGAGACCAGCTCCTTCGGCCAAAATCAGTTCAAGCTCTGGTGTCGCGCCTCCAGTTACCAACGTTCGGATTAACGTCAGAGCCGAGTCGTTGAAGTACGTCTGTACGGTTGGATGAGGTTTACACGTGAAGAATCACCTACCGTACTCATGAGCGAATCTAGCACGGAAATCGCAAAGGCGGTTCCACACGCGAACGGCTGAGTTAAGTACAACTCAGTGTCTGGATCGTCGTCATCGTCTTGGTCGAGGAATTGAACGTTAGAGTCGTTAACTGAAACAGATGTTACAGTTCCCATCTCTAATGGATGCAGTTATTCCGTTTACCTATGTTG
>OZ022250.1:15970747-15980747 GCA_963978915.1 Caenorhabditis parvicauda | reverse complement strand
GTAGCTGACGAACATAAAGTTCATTGTTCATAACAGTACTAGCCTTCAAGATCTCCCAATACTATATGCCACGAACGGACTACTAGACGGAGAGCATCACTTTTTTACCATGAAAATCAGCTTTGGGAACGTCTGGAGCAGGGGAATCGGCATTTAAACAAGCGGTCTTCCGTACAACATTAGAGTAGACTATCCACTTCTTATCTCTAGTGATGATGTGATCCTGCCATTGAAGACGGCGTTGAGAGGTGAGCAGAGACATCGGCATATCGACCCTCCAAATTTGATCAAAATCGGTGATACCATAAATTATCCATCTTTCGAACGTCTCTTTCTTGTTGATAGACCTGAGTCTTTCAGCAATTGTGGAATGGTTGAAGCCAACTGTGGGCTCCAGTTCACAAATACTCACACATGGCTCAGCCTCCACGGCTTCAAGTAGCTAGTCAATAATCATCTCAGACCGACGACCTGACCTTGGGACATGTTCAAGGTTGTAGCTCTTTTCATTTATTCATGTGTAAAATTTGTGGAATGTACCAGCAGAAAGGAGTATTCAGTCGTACGTTTAGTGAAAACCATCCCTGGCTCCCTTTTGGTTGGAGTCAGAAACGTGAAGAAATAGCAAAACATGACGGACGCGAAAATGTCCGCGGAAAAACAGCGTTACCATTTCCAATCAATGGAACTGAGTGAATACTCACTCAGATTACTAGCAAGGGGAAGACTCGACAATAATAATCCACTGAAGGAGAGGGGCGGTTGTGGTCTTGGAAAGCCAGGATGTGTACTCAAAAACACCCCAAAAAATTCGGGGACTTAATCGACAACCTAATAGTTGAGAAATTGTTCCTAACAAGAAACGAACAAAAATAGAAGTGAAAAAACCATGAAACAAAAAATGAAAGAATTGTTCAATAAGAAGGCGCATCGAGAAAACTTTTGAAAAAACAGTACTGGTTAATGATACTTCAAAACGAAAAATCCAATTGTTCAGATGTGAATCACGAAATGAAAGAAGGTATTAGAATCGCCTTGCTGATCGGGAGTTCTATGAGTTCGCAGGTTTGTACTCTCTCTCTCTCTCTCTCTCTCTCTCTCTCTCTCTCTCTCTCTCTCTCTCTCTCTCTCTCTCTCTCTCTCTCTCTACATCTCTTCACCCTCTCGCTCTCTCTCTCTCTTTCTCTCACTCTCTCTATCTTACTCACTCACTCACGCTCTCTCTTTTTTTCTCTTTCTCTCTCTTTCTTTCTCTGTCTCTCTCTGTCTCTCACTCACTCACACTCTCTCTCACTCACTCACTCACTCACGCTCTCTCTCTCTCTCTCTCTCTCTCTCTCTCTCTCTCTCTCTCTCTCTCTCTCTCTCTCTTTCTCCCTGCCACATCGACTCGGATAAGTCACATTTTCCAGATCTACATCGCCAACGGCATAGTCGGAAATGAGCTTTTCCCGACTCCAATGAGAAACATGGGGTACTCATTCCTACAGCTCTGGAACCGATTCGGCGTAGTGATTGCTCCGCTCATTTTCTACTTGGCGAGTTTACCTCAAACTTGGATAATTGAACCGGGAAAATTTACCCACAAAAGTTCAGAACGACTTCTGGATAGCCCTTCCGTTCATAACAATGACCGTTTTATGTTCACTGGATGCGGTTTTCTTCGAATTTTTACTTCCGGAAACAAAAGGAAGACCCATGGTTGAGAACATGCCACCAAGAGAGACTTGGCTATTCGATAGTACGTTTTTTCTCCCTCCCTCTCTCTCTCTTTTTTCTCTCTCCATCTCTCCATCTCTCTCTCTCTCTTTCTCTCTCTCTCTCTCTCTCTCTCTCTCTCTCTCTCTCTCTCTTTCTTTCCTTTTTTTCATTAAAAAATTTCAGGAAAAAACGAGTCTAGTGAACTCCAAACATTGGAAAGCTCGAATACAGAAGAAATAAAATAATATTATCTGTACAGTTTTGTTGAATTTCTTAGATTTTTGTGATGAAGACTTCTCACACAGATGATATGCACGGTGGTCACGAAGTACACGCACAAACATATGAAGATTACTCGATTTTCAAAAGAAAGAGAGAGAGAGAGAGAGAGAGAGAAGAGAGAGAGGGAGAGAGAGGGAGAGAGAGAGGGAGGGAGAGAGAGAGAGAGAGAGAGAGAGAGAGAGAGAGAAAGAGAGAGAGAGAAAGAGAAAGAGAAAGAATACTGCTCTCAAAACCAAATTCTTTATAAATCCCATGAAACTGCAAACCTTCACTTTATATACAAACTTCAAACTACTCGGTAAAACTGATCAAGCACATGATAATCTTCCCCCTTCTCTCCACTTTTCCAGTCACATAACAGCTTCATCATATAATTACCGAACAAAAAGAACAATCAGAGCTTGTTTTGATGTCGGTTCGGATGATTTCTCTGGAGACGCATCAGGTTGGCGAGAAAAGTAGGTTTTATTCATATTTTGAGAATGAACACGTCTACAGTATCTGAAGCCATCCGCTATTTGAGCTGTTTCATAGCAGTTTTTGCGAATTCCGTCCTCATCTACCTTCTGACACATAATACGGTCACCTGGCTGGGAGCGTACAGAAAACTGATGATGTGTTTTGCCATCGCTTCAATATCGTATTCCACATCGGACTTTTTATATGGACCGGTGAGTTCTGTCTTTTTCGCCAACTCCAGAAGCGCCCCAATTGAAATAAGTATCAATGCGTTTATCGACACTAATACTCACTGAGAACAAGTTTCATACGCTTTAGACCAGCAACGAAGCGGTTTTATTGTCTTATGCCTTTGCCGAGGTGTGCGCTTTAGACCAGAAATAACCGATCTAAGCACAGAAAAAGTCATGGGGTTTGAAAGCTGCTTCAAAACTTTCGATAATGAATCAGAATGAAATAACATTGTTCAACCACTTATCATCAAAAATGAGATAAAACTCGCTTATTCGCTAAATTATCAAAGCGAGAGCTTATGCCTCCAGTAACACGACAGTTAAATTCAGATAATGATAGCTGGAGAAGGTGGTTATATTGCTATTTCAACAGGTCCATTTGCCTTCTCAACCATCGGAATATATTCAGGAGCATTTTTCACAGCAAATTATGGAAATACCATAATGATGATAGCTCTTCACTACATCTATCGCTATTTCTCTGTGTGCAGGACAAAAATGCTTTTCTTGTTTCACGGGTGGTACTTTTATTGTTGGTTCTTGCCAGTACTAGTTGTAATAGTGTCTTGGTACCTTGGAGTTGTGTACTGCTTTGATAGAAGTGCCTACATCGACAGTTTGTTTGAGTAAGAGAAAACAGAAGAAGTTAGACCAGTCTTAAATTTACAGGAAAAAGGTTTTGGAACTGTATGATGTGAGTATAGAGAATATTACTTACATTGCACCATATTATTATGTGAGTCTCTCTCTCTCTCTCTCTCTCTCTCTCTCTCTCTCTCTCTCGCTCTCTCTCTTTCTCTCTTTTTCTCTCACTCTCTCTCTCTCTCTCTCTCTCGCTCTCTCTCTCTTTCTTTCTCTCTGCCCCTCTCTCACACTCTCTCTCTGTCTCTCTCTCTCTCTCTCTCTCTCTCTCTCTCTCTCTCACTCTCTCTCTCAGTCTCTCTCTCTCACTCTCTCTCTCACTCTCTCTCTCTCTCTCTCTCTTCCTCTCTTTTCTTTCATTCAAACTCTTAGGCAGAAGAAGACGGGAATCTGATCATTAACACCGGTAGCACTTGTATGATTTTGTACGCAGTGATTCTTCAAGCCACAACGATCATAATCATATTCACATGTGGCTACAAAACCTATCACTTACTGGAGGTACACACATTATCCGAAGAAACCAAAAAACTCCAGAAGAAACTTTTCAAAATGCTTCTGGTGCAGGTGAGTATTCATGAAGAGTTTGGAACGTTCCCGTTTTTTTCGAACAGCGCGTCAAGAAACGTCGAGATTTTTTCCGATCTGCGGCAGGCGCTCTCCATTCTTTGCCTTTCTTTTTGAGAATCGACTGGGCGCATTATAACTTCATTTATAAAACGAAAACAAGTGAAATAGGTTGGAACATAAGCAAAAACATTCGAAAATATAACAAAGCGGTTGCAAAGTGGCTATATCCCCTTATCCCTTGACGGTCATCATCTGTTTTTTTAGACTGCATCTCCTCTATGCCTTCTCTACGCATCAGCTCTGACCATTCTTCTACCGCCCTTGATAGG
Source organism: Caenorhabditis parvicauda (assembly GCA_963978915.1). Classification (NCBI taxonomy): domain Eukaryota; kingdom Metazoa; phylum Nematoda; class Chromadorea; order Rhabditida; family Rhabditidae; genus Caenorhabditis; species Caenorhabditis parvicauda. The sequence continues at coordinate 15,976,531 of OZ022250.1, read as the reverse complement.
TTTCAATGTGGGCAGATATGCTGTAATTATATCATGTGCCCTTGGTATCTATCCTGCAACAGAACCACTAATAATCTTATATTTTATCAATGACTTCAAGAAAGCTATAAGAGGTAGATATTTCCGTTCTTACTATTTCAACACCGTTTCAGGGTGGTTCTCAAAGAGCAGCGTCTCTTTTGCCAGAGTGGCTAAAGTCAACGCTAATGTTATTCCAATATCTTTCTGAGTTTAATTTTTATCAACATCACCATAAATTTTTTGTCTGGACATATTTTAACTATCCTGTGATCTTGTCAAAAGTAGCTTTATTATCTTAAAATTTAAAATTGAAAATCATACGGTGTTCAAAAAGCACCTGTTTTTTTCGGGATTGAGGTTTCTGGGAATAACATATTTTCATGCTGAATACTGGGAAAACATTCTTGTTTACGTCTGTGATTTTGATTTTTCTGAGAACTTTAATGATAACTTTTTTCCTAGCGTTACTTACTTTTCACTTTGTTGATCCATTGTTCGCGTTAGGAGAACTTTTGAGTCAGTGTGTGATTCCAGCCCTACTCTACGCAAAAGAAACATGGCAACTGCTTCAATCGGAGGCGACTGCAACGTACGATAAATGAAATCTGTGAAGATGCCGACGTTCGACCGGAAGATTTTGACGCCTCGAAGCTGATCAAAGCTCGACAACTACCCTAACGATGGTCAAAGAAGGTCACGGAATGGTCCCCCTTGGGCAGAAGAAGGAAAGTCGGCAGACCGCCTTTGAGATGGAGTGATGACCTCAACAAAGCGAGAGACGATTTCCTTCACTTCCGATCCAGGACTGGGCTAAGAAGACGTCTTCAACCTGGAAGTTCCTGATCCACGCCGTCACATGACAACGCGAACAATGGATCTAACTCAAGTAACGAGTAAAATAGCCAACGTGGACCACGGGGTTCTGCGCACCGCAGTTTAGGAAAGGTCCATCAGTTAATAAAATGAGGTGTTTTCATTAATAACAAACAACAGATCGATAATGTCTAGAATTCTGTTAACATCAGACTCACACGATTAATATTTAGTCTTTACTGATGCACTGAAGTTTCTTGTAGTCACTGTGGATTTGCTGACATGCTGTAATATCTTGGGCCGAAGGTCGTTATGGAATATCATCATGACGAATCTAAACATTGGAGCGGTTCTTCGAAAACTTTGATTTTTACGAAGAGCTCTGTGGATACTAACGAAAATTTCAAGGAAGATGGAGATTATTATGGTTATTTTTCTTAACCCTTTTTTCTATCGTGGGAACCTTCCTGAATTGAGGTCAAAAACAACTTGGCAGATTTTGAAAATTCAGATCAAACTACTTACACGACCACTAGTGATCTGGCAAGTTTGTCGAAACTTTCAAGATGCGCGCCTTTTCTAAGACCCCGCCCTCTTTCGCTTTTTCTGATCTTGATACACTTTGAAACTCACTCATCCAGAACATGAACTAGGAGGAAGCTCAGCGATCTACAAATAAACTGGAACCATAGGGCATCGTATAGTTCATAAGCGACAGCCGCTAGAAACAAGTCTATTAATCGTAAAGTGTCTTGCATAACACACTGAAATCAATATTATTGATTGAATTGAAGGGAAAAAACCTGCGCAAAGAGTTTTTTGTTCTTCCTGTTCCTGGATGTACTTTCTGCTGTGGAGACTACTAGTACGACACCGTCGGATCTCTGAAATATGGTAATTTAAGAGTAACCGCATCTTTTTGCTTTTAGAATGTTAGCTGATTAAGGAGTCGTATATTTTAACACCTTCAATGACTTTAAGAGCTTCTCGAGAGTAGAAAAACACAAGTTCGCCGTTCTTGCTGGTTTTTTCGAGGCGAACACAGTGCTCAAAACAAATGCTACCGCTGCGGACACCAACCGGTAGGCATGGGCATATTGCCAATGCAATTGGCAATGGACTTGAATTCTGATTTCTAGGCCTTCTTGACGTTGACGATGTTTTAGATTACAGAATTTTTGCTTACGGTGATGTCGTCTTCAAGAATTTATAATCTGATGTAACATCCTAATCCGACGACGTCGTCGGTGACATCGTAGATTTTTTTTGAAAATTGAAATTTTTTCTGAATTCATTCTAGAATCTGACATTTGATTCTGACGTTTTTTCGACTACATCGTCGGTGACGTCGTCGAAAAAAAATTTTTTTAATTGATTTTTTTTCTCAATTCATTTTAGAATCTGACATTCTATTCTGACGTCTTTTTTTTCTTTCTGAATTCATTTTAGAATCTGACATTCTATTCTGACGGTTTTATTGTCTTATTCCTTTGCCTAGGTGTGAGCCCCACCGGACAGTTTTGTGCCATGTGTCCACCCGAGAAAAATTTTGGAGAAAGGGTATCTTCCCGGTCACCACACGCATTGCTGGTCGTGCATGAACCTTATTGTTGATGAAATAAATCATCACTATTCAACTCACTCCAGCCTTTCTCATTTGTAGAAATGTAGCCAGATTCATAGCATTAGAAGTGAAAGAAAGAAAGACAATCAGGTAGAGTATAGAATACGCCATGTAAAAAGCACAGTCAGTGTTTTGAGGTGACCAAGACAAAGTGTTTATGTCGAAGTAGAATCCGCAGTCATCTGAACAGAAATTGAACGTAATTCACATGTTTTTTTTTTAATTCTCCAAAAAATTCTGAGCGAAACAATGCACACTGCGGCGAACGCTGTTGAAAAGTGTAAGCAAAGAAAGTCGATAGAGTAGATCAAATTTAAGTCAGTGTAGTTCAAAAAAATTTCCTCTTCCTACTTTTTTTCCGTGTGTCTAGTGAAACATTCATTAAAGTACAAACACTTTCGATAATGAAAGCGGAGGTCGACGAAGCGGTTTTAATATCTTATGCCTTTGCCGAGGTGTGCAATGTGTAAGGGGTATGTCAGTTAAAAATAGGGGTCGACTGATTCGCGCAATTTCTGAGGCTCCGCCCACATTAGATTTTTTTGATCTTAATACACTGTGCTGTGTGACTTTGAAAAAATGATAGAGACATATTTTGCCAGAACCACCCGTATCATTTTCAAAAAAAATCGATTCTGAGGTTAACAAAAAACAAAAAAACTTACTCGGTAGCCCCAAACAAGTGATAATTATTCCCGTTGAACAGCAAACAATCATAGATATCTGAAATTTTTGTTTGAAACTACAAAACTGAAAAAAAGGTATCGAACGAAAATGTTGATTGAAATTATCGATCGGAAATATTAATTGAAATTATCGATTGAGATATTGATTGAAATTATCGACCGGAAATATTGACTGAAAATATTAATCGAAAGTATTGATTGAAATTATTGAATAAAAATGTTGACTGAAATTATTGACCGAAAATATTGATTCAAGTTATCGATCAAAAACATTGAGTGAAGTTTTCGATCTGAAACATTGATTGAAACAATCGACTGAAAATATTGATTCGAATTATCGATCGAAAATATTGATTGAAATGCACAACGAAATTCTCCACAACTTACAACATGTTCGATCTACTAACTTACTTGTATTGTTTTTGACCTGGAGAATCCAGACCTTTTCAATGGCCAGTGAGCTACCGTACACCTGTTGGCGGACATGACAACGTCGATCAGCATACCTTCAGTAATAATATTAAATTCATGCATCGAAGTCCATTATTTTACCGGTAGTAGCATAATCACCGAAAACGATTTAAAACCATGGAAGTTTTTAAAAATAATTTTTGACACAAACTTTATTTTTTAAGATCACATTTTTCCTCGAATTCAATCTGAACAGGAGTTGACCTTGAACGTTATTGGCATCCAGAGTTGAGACCTAGCCAGATGTGTTAAGCAGGTTGAATAATGAACTTTTCATGTAGAAAATTTTTGTGCGTTTTTTTTTGTTTCAAGCGAGATATTTCAATTTAAAAAGTCACTTTTTGAAGCTCAACACACCACTGTAGTGGTTTTTCTGTTAGATCCCTTTATGTAGTTCGTGAGCTCAAAACGGCCCTATGGCGCTTCCATGTAGCGTTTTAAAGTGTGATTTCTATATTTTTGAAATATATATAAAATATCTCGCTTGTAACAAGAAACATGCGAAAATCATATTAATAATAGAACAAGGGGACCGCCCCCTATTTCGTGAGGCAAATTTTTGGGTGATCCATTTATGTGTCGATTTACGGGGAGGGGGGAGGAGGGGAGAGAGGGGCTCTGAGCGTAGCGAGGACTCTCTGCTTGTTCTCTATATGAAAACTTCATTGTTCGGCCATCTGGCTAGGTCTCAACTTAGGATCCATATTACGTTGGAGGCCATTTCCTATTGAGTCTGAGTGGCTATACGATAGTTCTGGTTTTATCCTGCTTTTTTGTTCTGGTTCTATCCTACTTTTTCACCTGTAGTATAAGCCCCAGCGGACGCAACCTGCCCAAAAATTACATTCACAGGGTCTGGAAGATAGTAATAACCTCTGAATGAACTTTTTTTCTCGAAAAATTACCGAGGCAAACTTACAACATCGTACAAGGAAAGCCCCAAATCAGAAAAGTACAACATGTTGTGAAATTACACACTGTTTTGACCTTGCACATCAGGAAAAAGTCGGTTTTGAATTTTCCATGAGACTTGAGTGTACGGAAAACATAACAGTTGATGAATACACCGAACGAAGAGACCTGAAGTTTTCAGTTTATTTTAATTCCTTCGGGCGCTTTCGGACTATTTTCAAGTCTATATTTTCTCAAAACTAAATCAATCAAGAAACTGATTACTTGTTCATGATCAACAATGTCTGCAACGTTCAGGTAATTCGTGCAGCTCCAAAACTTTTCATGGACGGGCATTGGACCGTAAATGGGCGACAGTCGTCCCGGACATGTGTCGCCCAATTACAGTCCAATGCCGGTCCATTTACGGTCCAATGCCGGTCCGGTCCATCTGTCGCCCATCCGCAGTCCATATGTCGCCCATTTACGCTCCGATGCCGGTCCGGTCCATGTGTCGCCCGGTCCATGTGTCGCCCGGTCCATGTGTCGCCCACTCATAGTCGCACTGTCCAATTCATTCACAGTTCAATATCAGTTTGATACATTATGTGGACACACATAACTTTTGCGGGTGTATGACACATGAAATATTTTCCTTCTATATCCGGACCCCTGATATACGATAGTGGGTACCACTTTCAAGCCAAAACTGAACCTAAGTGGACAAATATAGCCCAATGTTCATCAGTTCAAAAATAGTCCAATGTTTGAACTGACATGTGCGAACACACATTACATGCTATAGTTCAGCTTACAATCATTCCTACTCCGAAGTGCAGAGAAGAAACGATCTAAAAAGTCGTCGAGCGCTAGATAGGTTGTTGCAGCCACTCGCGGACATACCGCGGGTTTCGCCGATTTGATCATCCATCGGCCAGTCCATGTGTCGCCCATCTACAGTCCATGTGTCGCCCATCTACAGTCCATGTGTAACCCGGTCCATGTGTCGCCCATCTACAGTCCATGTGTCGCCCGGTCCATGTGTTGCCCATTTACGATCCAATGCCGGTCCAAATTTGACACGCAGCGCACTCTCCCCGCCACCGGTCCATGTGTCGCCCATCTACAGTCCATGTGTCGCCCGGTCCGTGTGTCGCCCATCTACGGTCCAATTCCGGTCCACGAAAAGTTTTGGAGCAGTCCACCGCACACCTCGGCAAATGCATAAGACAACAAAACCGCTTCGCAACCGCGTTGCCGACCTCCGCGTTCATTTTC
>OZ022250.1:15963247-15965747 GCA_963978915.1 Caenorhabditis parvicauda | reverse complement strand
CAAATTAGATCTAATTTATCTTATTTTTGGAAAATAGATCCAATTTGCCGTTTTCCATCTTTTTCGTGTCATAACTTCTGAAAGAGGTGTAATTTTCAAAAACTGAGAAAAACGTACATATTCTCACATTCTCTTACTCTATCAGAAAAAGTAGTTATCGTAGGTATCGACCAGATCAATTTAGATCTAATTTGGAAATTTCGCGATCTAATCTGGTTTTATCTCCCTGAGCAGCGGTGGCCGATTGGTTAAAGCAGACAACTTTCACGCACTTGTCGCGGGTTCGTATCTTCCCACTGGCCATTTTTGCACAACCTCTTCCTCTCCATCGACCCTCCCAATCTCTCTCTCTCTCTCCCACTCTCCCAATCAAATCCAAAAAGGACCACCAAAAAATCGGCTTTTACGAAAAAGGAGGCGGGGCAAAGTGGGCGGAGGATTTGTCGATTTTTTTTAAACATAAGCTTTGAAAAGGTTGGAAAAACAGGTTTAATGAACGAAAAAAACGTAAACAAGATTTTTCAACTTACACTGATCACCACGACATTGAGCCGATCAACAATGCTCTCGGCCATCGTGTCTCGCAACATGAAAGAAATCATAGTGATCGATGCGCTGATAAAGACGACCTGCTTAGTCGACGTCCTGGAGTAAACCATCAGCAACATGTTGCCAAAAGCGTTGCCCATCACCCCAAAAAGTTGTCTATTTATGTTCAAGGAGTTCACGCTATTATCTCCCTGAAAAGAAGTCTGTAGAGTTTAGCGGAATTCCGTCTTCCGCGTTTCGCGTTCCGCTTTTAGGAAAATTGGTGTATTCAAAATTTCACTTTTACTTCTTCAACAATACCTGATTCTCAACGTAAACTTGTATTAAAGAAGTTTCACGGAAGTAAATTTTTTAAGCGGAAGTCGGAAGTGAAAAAAGGGCGGAAATCGGAAGTCGGAAAACCTTACGAATTTAGGTTCCTCACTTCCGCGCGCTGCTGTGCGGCATAGCTTTCCCAAAAAACTCACAATATTCAATTGCTTATAAGTAACATTTCCATTATTTATTGCTATGTATCTGAAATCAAAATTGGAAAACGTCATTTCGGTTGGAACTAACTCAGCACCCCCAATGTCGGCGTAATCGTAATAGGCCTTCGACTGACGGAAGCAGGCAAACATGCAGGCACTGAGAATTATGGCCCGGGAGAAGTAGGAACTGTTTGTTTCTAGAAATTTTGATGAAAAAAGCAAAACTAAAAGACGTCAGGTGGATCGAACGCGTCAGATCGGAACCTTTTTCCCGCTCGTAAGAAAAAGCAAAAAACCACGGAACCGTGCGGATCGAACCATCGGGATTGAGGGACAAAAAGAAATCTTGATTTCACTATCAGAAAAAGCAAAAAACCACGGAACCGTGCGGATCGAACCATCGGGATTGAGGGACAAAAAGAAATCTTGATTTCACTATCAGAAAAAGCAAAAAACCACGGAACCGTGCGGATCGAACCATCGGGATTGAGGGACAAAAAGAAATCTTGATTTCACTATCAGAAAAAGCAAAAAACCACGGAACCGTGCGGATCGAACCATCGGGATTGAGGGACAAAAAGAAATCTTGATTTCACTATCAGAAAAAGCAAAAAACCACGGAACCGTGCGGATCGAACCATCGGGATTGAGGGACAAAAAGAAATCTTGATTTCACTATCAGAAAAAGCAAAAAATCACGGAACCGTGCGGACCGAACCATCGGGATTGAGGGACAAAAAGAAATCTTGATTTCACTGTCAGAAAAAAGCAAAAAACCACGGAACCGTGCGGATCGAACCATCGGGATTGAGGGACAGAAAGAAATCTTGATTTCACTATCAGAAAAAGCAAAAAATCACGGAACCGTGCGGATCGAACCATCGGGATTGAGGGACAGAAAGAAATCTTGATTTCACTGTCAGAAAAAGCGAAAAATCACGGAACCGTGCGGACCGAACCATCATGGTTCAAAGACAACACTCACCAAACATACTCCAAATATCGTTGATATTCTTCTTGTTATTTGGATCCAAATCATCTTTCCTTCTCTTCTCAGCCAGCGTTACCTGGAAACATACATGGAATCGATGGTATTCTCTCCCTTACAATTTCCTCAGTCGGGAATTCTTCTTCCTCTATGAACCCCAAATCCTCCTCGTCAAAATCGGCTCGTCGGTCGCCCGGTGAAGGGCTGTTATTATACATGCCTAGATAGAAAATGAGGCAAATTTCACGCTATGGGCGAACGTTGATTACACGTTTCTCCATAATATTTTTGTCGCCATTCGGTATGCCTTACCAAACGACGACAATATGGCGACGTACATGCGACAAAACAGCGACGTACCGGCAACACGTGTATGATTTCGCCATATCGTTACCGGAACGTCACCGTATTGTCACCGGAACGTCGCCGTTATCGAATGCTATATAGAATGGCGACAGGGAAGCGACGTATTGGCGACGTACCGGCGACAAAT
>OZ022250.1:15955747-15958247 GCA_963978915.1 Caenorhabditis parvicauda | reverse complement strand
GGTTAAAGCAGACATCTTCCACGCGCTCGTCGCGGGTTCAAATCTTCCCAATGGGCACTTTTGCACAACCCAGGGGTAGCTTCCTCTCCCTCGACCCCAACCAAAACCAAAAAGGACCACCCAAAAATTTGCCTCACGAAAAGGGGGCGGGGCAAAGTCATTTGTCAATTAATTTATTCTAATGGGGCACATTCAGGTAAAATACACAGACCTATGCATGAGGTATGACTGGGCGTGCTACATGAACGATCACATCACCATGCTTATGCCGAAGAAGCGATGGGGAAACTTTTCTGGTCAACTGGCGGAATTCGCATCAGACATCATCAACACGCAGGTCAATGTGACCTATCCGATTGGTTGGCGCGGCAGTGAGCCCATCTATTTTGGCGCGATCGTCGGTTCGCCACACTTGGTGGACAAGCAGGGGCATTTTGACCATGCAACTGCTATCCGTTTGACCTACAACACTAGAGAAAAAGAGGTCGATAAGTACGGCTATGCATGGAGAAAGAAGCTTACCGCGTGGTTGACTGATCCGGTACATCCACCTAGTGGTGAGTTGCTTTCGAAGTCTCACTAGAACCGGAAAATTAAAAGGACAAAAAGGTTGATACTATTTCATTTTTCATGAAAATTTGCCTTGGACCCAGTTTCTATTTCTTTTTTTTTCAAAGTTGAGGTCGTAGTACCAAAAATGTTCAGTATTTTTAAAATTTCGTATCCTTTTGTTTTCACTTCGATAGGGATGGAACTCCTAACAAAATGAACGTATCGACAAACTGTAGAGAACAAATGGAAGATTTTTTCTACAAAGTTCTCTCTCTCTCTCTCTCTCTCTCTCTCTCTCTCTCTCTCTGTCTCTCTCTCTCTGTCTCTCTCTCTCTCTCTCTCTCTCTCTCTCTCTCTCACTCTCTCTCTCTCACTCTCTCTCTCTCTTTCTCTATCTATCTATCTATATATATATATCTCTCTCTCTCTCTATCTCTCTCTCTCTCTTCTTTTCCTTCTGTTCACCGTCATGTTTCAGATATCCTCGAATTCGGCGTCAACCACAACGAATCCCTACCAGAAGGCTTACAAGATGTAGCAGATATGCTCGCGCCAAAATTCGTCGGTACCTGCTCGATCCTATTCACTTTCTGCTTTTTCGTCTCGGTCGTCCTCATCCGACACCGAACCGGAGTCGTTGGAATTGACTGGGTAAGAAGCAAGCCTTGGGTAGCGGCAGCAGGTCTCGCAACACCGATTCTGGCTACGGTAACCGCGTTCGGACTGATTTTATGGTCTGGCGAGCTGTACAATGCTATTGTGAACGTTTCGCCATTTCTGATCTTGTGTGAGTTGTTGTTTTTTTTTCTATGAGGAAAGTATCAATTCTCTAACGGTTGAATGAGGGCTTCACGAGATAAACGACTGAAAACAGCCAAAATGTGTGATAGGCTCTTTGTAGATTGGTTTAGTTGGATAAAACCGACAGATCCAAATCTGTCGATTTTTAGTCTCAGTAGATCCTGAGTCTTGCAGTACTTGCACAAACTTGGCACTTCTGGAACTTCGGACGTTCATATCTTACTTCAAACACTTTTTCAATAACAAACTTCCGGAAAAAAGTAACACAAACATAAAAAATTCTGAAAATTATCGATCGGTTTCGGTGCAGTAGTTTTTTGACCAAAACTTTACTGCTATATCCGCGCGGCCTTTTGAAAAATTATGAATTAGCAACAATTTACATGAGTAAGGACCAGCGATAGTTGCCAAGGACTAGAGAAATGATGAGGCGTGATGAACCTCGTGTTGTGAAAATATTTGAAATAAATATAAAGCAAACGACGAAAATGGTGATTTTTCATACTAGCTCTACACTGTTTCTGAAATTGAACGTCTCCTCATTTCAGTCAGATAGTTAAAGTTCAGTGACTATTGTTCCAAACTGTAGGGTGTCGATTGAGTCCCCAAATTTTTTTGGGTGTTTTTAAGTACACATCCTGGCTTTCCTAGATTACAACCGCCCCCTTCCTTCGGTGGATCATTATTGTCGAGTCTTCCCTTTGCTAGTAGTCTGAGTGAGTATTCACTCAGTTCCATTGATCGGAAATGGTAACGCTGTTTTCCTGCGGACACTTTCGCGTCCGTCATGTTTTGCTATTTCTTCACGTTTCTGACTCCAACCAAAAGGGATCCAGGGATGGTTTTTCACTAAACGTACGACTAGAATCTCCTCTCTGCTGGTACATTCAACAAATTGTAAACATGAATAAATGAAAAGTGCTACAACCTCGAAAACAATTGGAGAATCAGCAGAAAACATGGAATAATTACCGCAAAATTCAACTGTTCCCAGACTCGTCTGATATCAGCTCATTCCTCGACTGAATACCATCCCCAAAATTTTGTTTGAAGGCATCGGAATAGATGATCTGTTCATTATGAGTGCTGAGTGGCATAGAACATCGCCCAAGGATTCTCCAGCCGTCAGAGTAGGCCATACTCTGTC
>OZ022250.1:15940747-15950747 GCA_963978915.1 Caenorhabditis parvicauda | reverse complement strand
CATTCTGGTTGTTTCGTTTATTATGATCCCCGATTGGAGATGCTCTCTATCGATTGTGTTGTCCATCGCGAGCATCAATATTGGTGAGGCTTTGTTTGAGTTGAAATCGACGACACAAGAAGTTTTGAGTGCATTCACAATAGTAATTTCATGTCTGCACACATTACTCATATTGTCGTCAAACGAAGACATAGTCGATAGCTTAGAGTAAGAACCTATAGAGAAGTGTCTGCACACTTTACACATAATGTCGTCAATCCGGTTTTCCTATATGCAGTTGATTCACAAAAAAGTCTAGAACAAGAACAATGAAAATGAGTGTATGCACAAATTATTTCTAATGTCGTCAATGTTGAGAAATATTGCTGCACACACTACTCATACTGTCGTCAATAACGTCAAGAAAGTTCCTAATATGAATTTGACGACAGGAAACATATCGACTGTGTTCACAGAACAGTTCTGAATAAGAAAAGTTAGAATGAGTGTATGCACAAATTACTTCTAGTTTCGTCATTTCCGTAGAAACACAACAATCTCTCTTGAACAGGAACAAAAGAGTGTCTGCACACACTACTCCTAATGTCGTCATCAAACCTTTTTCCAGGTGTTCTCGGCTACATGTCATTCTGGGGGGTGAACCTCGACAGTGTGAGTATTATTACGGTAGGTTCACATACCGTACCACCTACAGCAACTTTTTCAGGTCATTATGTGCATCGGCTTTGCCGTTGACCTGTCGGCTCATATTGCTTACGCATTCTCTCAAGCCGATGGGAACCCGCACAAACGAGCAATACATGCATTAGAGACGTTGGGCTGGCCTGTTTTCTTGGTAATCTTTAACTGATCCAAGTAGATTTTACAGGAATCTTTTGAGAAGGCTCTGCCAACCCTCACACATGTTGACATCATACGGAGAGTCCCCAAAATTGAGAGATCTTTCTGGTCTCCTAGGTTTTCGAATACGCTGAAGATGATAGAACTATTCTCAAAATGTCGACCTGATTTTCGAGTTATGGTCCGAAAATCGTGTGCAATTGCGGCGTAGCAGATTTTGAGACAAGTTTTATCATCTTCAGCGTATTCGAAAACCTAGGAGATCAGTCAGATCTCTAAATTTTTGAAACTCTCCGTAGCAGTTTTTATAACATATTGTAGTGTGTTATAAGAAGATCGACTATATCTTTCTGTCAAAAGACTTGTTTGGTCTGCTCACAAATTTGTACACACACAGAGCTAAAAGTGGTCGTTATCGATTAGACGCGAATTTTTTTTTCAAATTTGTTTCGCCTATTGCTGTTGAAAAATTGCAAATCCTGTAACTTTTCTTTGTAACTAGCTTTTCATCGAGAATTTTGAGAAAACGTCAGAGAAAAAAGTTTTTTACCTACAGTAACTGTAATTTGATCTTTAGCGGTGCAGGATTTACGGAAGGGTGGGGTTTGTGCTCGCTGCTTATTGGTCGCCTTCCCTCGCTGCCTGTGCGCAGTGTGTGTACACCAACATGATTATGTGTGGAAAGGTGAACGCCAAGACTAAACTACACTGTTTATTGTAGACAAAAAAAATACTAACGTCATTCTGTTCTTTGAACTATTAACGGTCACTAGTCGAGTAGCCTGATCTATATAGCAGACTTCATGAAAGTGTGATGAACATGTTTATTGACTACGCTGTATTTTGACTTCTAATAACTTTTATCCTATTGAAGTCAGCAGGTTCTTCTTTCTTTGACAAACAGGCGGGACGAAGTTCTTCCAAATGAAGGTTTATCATTTCCGGAAATTTGTGAAGGGAGGAGATATGACAAAACTCAAAAATGTTCTACGTTGTCCCATCTGTTCAACTACCCTAAAATCGATATAACTGATTTCAGAATCGCATTTTCAAAAAACAAATAAAGAAAAAAACTTCCAGGGTGCTTCCTCCACAGTTCTCGGGATCCTTCTTCTCACCCTGGTCGACGCCTACATCGTCCGAATCTTCTTCAAGACCGTTTTCCTCGTCATCATTTTCTCCATGCTTCATGGGCTGCTGTTTCTCCCCATATTTTTGATAATAATTTCTCCCAAGGTTAGTTTTTTTTCTAATCTAATTTTTATTTTCATTTAATTTCAGGAAAAACAACCTAAACAGAGTTCTGTAGAGCTCCCATCACAACCACCTGTGCAACCAGCTGTATAATCCGTGTCATCGAAGCGTGTACTCCGATTCTATATCACTATATTTATTCAGAGATCGCAATAAACTTTTCAAAGTCGTCGAATTCGGAAAAATCCTATACAGGGGTAGCAGAGTTGCACGGAAATAAATGTTTTTTCACTGAATTTGGAAGCCAGAAGTGGAAAAATGTAGGAAAAACCCAAACACGTTGTATATGAGACGTTTCGCGACAGAACCATCGGTCTCAAATTCATTTAACTAGTAGATTTTAGTACTCTGAATTCAAAAATGTCAGTTTCACTTCGATTGATGCTGCCAGTATCTCGCAGTACCGTCCCAAACTTGGCACTTTTCAATGTTCAGATATACTCTGTTCAAACATCTCATTTTCCAAAAATATTTTGCAGTCATAGTGAATCGATCAAAAGAAAATGTGTCAAAAATTATCGATTGATTTTTTGCGCAGTACTTTTTTGTCTATAACTCTCTTTATTCGCAAAACATCCCAACTAGACTGATCATATGTCCGTTTCATTGTCTTTTTCTCTCATTTTTTGACGAAAATAAAATTTTTGACAGAAGTTCTGTGTAACTCTGCGGGGTGGGAAAGCATTTACAAGTATACAAAAGTAAATAAAAGAGGAAGCATACCCGGAGCACTTTTTGTATTAAAACCTCACGATTGGCCAGCTCTCTTGGCGAATTCAACCAGTTTTTCCATAACTTTGTCTGATGTTGACGGCTTCACGGCGGACATGGCTTCGTCGAAATCGGAAGTCTGGAATTTTCTTTTTATGAAGGAGTTTTTTTTTCTGAAGCAGTGAGATTTTCAATTTACCAATATCATCAAGCTCAAATCTAAGTTATTAGTCCAACATTTTTCTTCAACTCCTATTTTAGAAAACAGTTATTCTGTGAGAATGAAATATTTTTTGAATTTATTTAACCTTCATTTAATTATTCAAAAAAGATTCTTTGAACTCCTGTTTGACCTTTTTGTTGAAAAAAATGTTTTACTCTTTTTTTTCAAATTGGATACGTTTTACGTCATTTTTAACTTCAACACAAAAATGTCTTATTTCTAAGTTAGAAAATAGTAATTTCTTGGAAGATAGATATTTTTTATTGGTTGAACTGAAAATTGTTAGTGAATTTAATAACCCTTCTTACAGCCAAAAAGGATTTCATAAATAGAACTATTGAACAGTATCGACACATTTTACGATATTATTTACTTCCAAATGAAATGTTCAGAAATGTATACTCAGAGAAGGCAACTCAGATTGGATCCAACCACATCTAGTTTGGGAAAAACTGGAATCTAATCTGATTTTTTCTGGATCCAATCAGAGTTGACTTTTATGATTTCTTTTAAATGCTCCAGATGTACTCGAAACTTGAGCTTATAACACGATGAATCTTTGGTCAGCACGAGTATTTTGAAATATAATTCATTCTGATTGGAAACACAACTCTGGATCCAATAAGATTTTTTCTAGATCCAATCAGAGTTGACTTCTCTGAGTAAATTAGGAATCGAGTTCAATCAAGAAAAAGCATACCCTCAACTGTCGAATCTGAGCATTATCCGCTTTCGCCAATTGTCTCTTGTCCAGGGTTCTAATCGGCACCATTGCCGCCTCTTTGCATAGATTAACAAGATCACTGTTCGAGTAGTACTTGGTCCTGCTAGCTACGTATCTGAACGGAATTACTAGCAATTGATTGATTTCTGTTGTCTAGGTAATATAGTTATCGCTACACATGTGAAACAAAAAGTACATCATCCTCCATAATTAAAACGTTGGATATTTGTCGACATTTTATCGGTGATTTGCAAAAATCCGACACTTTGTCTACTATTTGGGCCAAATTGCATGCGAGGGGCCTGAAATCGACGTTTTCAACGCATTTTCCCGACGCAACGCGAGTCGTTCTGGAATACCTCCGCATCTTTCTCTCTGTCTCTTACTCTCTCATCGAAACGACACGCCAGCTGACACTCGTTTTTCTTTTTTTTTTCATTCTGTCATCGTTCTCTCTACTTGTTTGAGTTTTTGATTTCATTTGTTTTAGTCTGTATAATCAAGAAAATAATTTTTTGAAGTGAATTATTTCATTTAGATTTAGTAAAATCCTTAGAATCTTCGTTTTTTCAAACAAAGAATTTAGGCCAAGTTTGAGAGTTTATATTTCAGAATTTTTGATTTGTTAAACACGTCTATTTCACTATTTTGTAGCTCATGTCAAAATATCAAAAAGAACAGCATCCCCCACCTTGTAGCATCCCCCACCTTTGTTCCGACTTCTTACAGTTGTAATTTTCAGAAACGTCGCAGACCTGGTCAACCCGATAATGGGACCACTGTGACATACGAAGGAGTACGGTGGAAATGTAAAGCCGTTTAGATGGAAAAGCTGCCGAGAGAACTCACTTGGTCGAACAGGTATTTTTTGCTTTCTTCAAAATTTATATGGGAAATTGCTCGAAAATTTTGAAAACTGCGCCTCATCTGATGCATTTTCATTATTCTAACACAAAATTTTTTATTAAGATGATGGATCACACAAGAAGAGAGTTCGGCTTTTTCCACAAGCTGTACAGGGAGATCGAGAGGCATATCGTTCATAGGTGATTTTTTCTGTTAATAGTTTATTATCACTCTCACGAGCCAAGAATATCAAAATCAATTTGAACCTAAGATTACGCAGATTTACCCGCCTTTCAGACATTATTACACTGCGCTGACATTGTTGGAGAATACGAAGCGAGTTTCTGATTGCTTGAAGAATCAGCAACGTAATGGTGAGTATTCTATTTGATGAAGCTAATGATAATATCAAAACTCCGAAAAAGAAAGAGAGTGAGCGAGAGAGAGAGAGAGAGAGAGAGAGAGGGAGACTGTGTGTGAAAGTGAAAGATGGAGGAAGAGAGGGAGAGAGAGAGAGAGAGTTGGTATAATTATCAGTTTTTTTCTTTTTCAGCTTTCCTGTACCAACTTGTCGGCCGTCTCGCAACCCAATTAGTGAAGAACAATGAACCAGCGCATGTTATCAGAGATGTATCTGGACGTTCGAATCTATGACGACCTTTTGTTTGCTGCTTGATTCGAGTACTTCACAAGCTTCGTCAACGAAGTTGATCGTGCGAGGGAACAGGAGCATCTAGCATTACCCCTATTGACTTCGTGAGTTTTTATTTGATTCTGCAAGCGTTTTATCGAAACTGTTTTTGCTTCATTCTCGGTATAATTTGCTTAATTCGTACAGTGAAAAAGTAAAAAAGAGCCGAAGTTCATCAATCAATCGTCTTTTTCAGAATCCACAATGTATCGATCGCACTATTCAGACACCTTTGAAGTACCAAAACTCTCAATCCGTCAACCTCTGAAGGTCTCATATGAGAAGTTGAAAGAGTGTGTTCACCAAAGAGTAAGTCCTTATCCTCTATGTAAATTTATTTTTTTGTCTTTCTCTCTATCTCTCTCTCTTTTCTCCGTGCATTTTTGCTGTTGTTCATGTATCTTATTGTCTATTGAATAAATGTGATTGGAATAATTCTTATTGATTGGGGGCGTGGCCGAAAACGTCGTGTGAGCGCAACGAACCCCTGGCCGGTGGATGAAAGATTGTCGATGTTTTCGCGACGTTTTCAACGCGCTATAGTAGCACGACACGAGACGCTATGAAATGTCGACAAATATCCAACGTTTTAGTTATGGAGTCTGTCCTTTGAGAAGCAGGATTAATGAAAACCGCTAACTTTCAAACGTTAACCACTTGACAACCGACAACGCGTAAACTTGACGTTCATATAAAAATCGAATTCGTAAGTCACTCATACCTAGATGAAATTTCTTCGCTCAAAAAGGTTTTAAAAATGAAAGAAATTCGAAGAAAAAGGATTTTTCGCTTTTGTGTATCGAAAGAGGTACTTTTTGGGGTAAAAAATGTCCCAAGTATAGAAAACTCACTTCCAAACTCACCAACTTGACGTTCATATAAAAATTGAATTCGTAAGTCACTCGTACCTAGATGAAATTTCTTCGCTCAAAAAGGTTTTAAAAATGAAAGAAATTCGAAGAAAAAGGATTTTTCGCTTTTGTGTATCGAAAGAGGTACTTTTTGGGGTAAAAAATGTCCCAAGTATAGAAAACCCACTTTTCACATCGTGTTTTGACCAAAACTACAAAAAAAGATAGAGAAAACACAAATTCCCCAACAATGATCACTGTTTTCAATGAGGCTTCGAAGCCGCGCACATAGTCAAAAAAGTGATCACTCGACATTCTGACATGAAAAGCCCAGCAAAAAAGGAATTTCTATGATGCAACGATTCTAAATTGCTTTCCAAATCGCCTACGTGAAAGCTGATATTTCAAGCAATGAAAACTTACCTTATGTCACTACTTGACAGTCCTTTGAGCATATTGTGCCTTCTTAACGTCGACTCAATCAACTGGCTTCTTGCCCGTTCATCGGGTAAGCCAAGCAGGATACGTTTTGGAAATCGTCTGAGAAGTGGTTTATTACTGATTCTAAAAAACACAAAATTCTTAATTAAAATAGCTTAAAAACAAGATAAAACTGCCCACATATATCGCTAGAAGCATGGCCGTTTTCAAACGCGCTCTAATCTCAATTTTGCAGAATGAGTACGGTAACTCTCACAACGAACAGTTAGATCTTTGTGGATTTAATTTATTATTCTTACTTACAGTTCATTGAAATTAAAGGCGCATCACTTAATCGTTCTTGTGTTTCAAGGCGAAACTGCTACAGTACAAAGTAACCGATTTACGAAGGCCAGATTTTTTTACAGGTAGAGGAAGCTATGTGCTGCCTTTTTCAGAATTTAATCTTGAAAAATGGGACGATTATGCGTTTTTTCGTGAAAATTCCTAGAAAAAACCAAATTATTCTAAATGAGAGCAATTTTGAGTCATTTTTGTTGGAAATCTTACCTAAGAACTGCATCATCCAACTCATAAGGTCTATTCGTCGCTCCTATCACCAGAATCCGATCTTCGATGCTGGAAGTCGCACCGTCAAACTGAACCAGAAACTCGGTTTTCAGTCGTCTGGACACTTCAGAATCCTTCTCGTTACGTTCGCATAGCATCGAGTCTATCTCATCTGAAAATAATATATTGTTGAACAATATTTTATTTTAATAATAATAATTTATTCCGGTAAAAGCACAAAAATAGATATGAAAAACCAAAGCTCTTATCAGGACTAGCTACGACAACCCAGAATTAAAAACACCGTTTAACAAAAAATTAACGAATTTTTAACGAAACCGTAAAAGTTAAATTAACGAATCATAAACCCCACACTACGGAATACGAAAAAAAATTTCATAAAGTACAAAAATTGGAACACGAAAATTTCTTTATAAAGCAGTGATCAAAATCTCGGAACACATAGCTTTCTCTACCTGTAAAAAAATCTGGCCTCCGTAAATCGGTTACTTAGTACTGTAGCAGTTTCGCCATGAAACACAAGAACGATTAAGTGATGCGCCTTTAATTTCAATGAACTGTAAGTAAGAATAATAAATTAAATCCACAAAGATCTAACTGTTCGTTGTGAGAGTTACCGTACTCATTCTGCAAAATTGAGATTAGAGCGCGTTTGAAAACGGCCATGCTTCTAGCGATATATGTGCGGAAATTTAACATGAAGTCAACTTTTTCGAAATTAAAATATCAAATTTTTGTATTTTTTTTCCAACTTTAAAGACACTTGTACACATGTCCAGCAAATAGTCTGACCGATTTCAAACGCGCGCCAGTCGCATTTTTGTAAAATGAGTACGGTAGGAGTCGGGACTCTCACAACGAACAGTTAGATCTTTGTGGATTTAAATTATTATTCTTACTTTCAGTCCTTTGAAATTAAAGGTGCATTACTTAATTGTTGTTGTGTTTCAAGGTGAAACTGTTACAGTACTAAGTAAACGATTTACGGAGGTCAGTCTTTTTTACAGGTAGAGGAAGCTATGTGTTGTAGTAAAAAATAACAACTTTTTTATTTTTACTGTGAAAAGAAACTCACCGGTCGATTTTTCACAGCAAATTCAAATGTTAATTCTGTACATGTTCAGAAAAAAAAACATACCAATAAAAATGATAGCTGGCTGAGCGTTTCTTGCTATCTGGAATAGCGATCGAATCGTCTTCTCTGTTTCACCGACCCACTTCGAAGTCAGGCTTGATGCACTTATATTGAAAAACGTCTGGCCAGACTCTCCGGCTACAGCTTTCGCCTGAAATCACGATGAATTACATGATACTTTTTGTAATTTGTGAAATTTTTCGAGATACGGTATATGCATAGAATTTCGTCTTCTGTGTAAAAAATTTTTATTTTCTGAATTACATCCAAAATTTTCGAATTTTAGAAAAAAAAACAATGTCATTCTTATCTTCCCTGTCCGATTTGTCAGAAAATATATACTTCTAGGTTTATTCTATTTTTCGCACTTCCGACTTTCATTGAAAACAATCTAATTCTCACAACAACTGAAGTTATTCTTGGAAAATGTTTTGATCACAATTTGGAGAACCCCGTTTAGCACTTCTGCAAAGCAAAGGGCTTTTTTCTATTTTTTAGACTTCATATAAATCGCAATAACCATACCAACAGAGTTTTTCCATTACCAGGAGGGCCAAACAGCAAAATTCCTTTGACTGGTTGTCGTAGTCCACTGAACAGTGCTGGATTCAGAGCGGGAAGGATTACAGCCTGATTTTTATTTACAATTCATATCGTTTTGACTTCGAAATACCTCTTCTAACGCCTTCTTCGCGGAATCACAACCTGCAACATCATCTAGCGTCACTCCGGTTCTGTCAAGAATCTGAAATCCGGTTTGATATCAATTGAGGGTTGTACGAAATTCCGACTTCCAATTTGAAAATGTTATACTGCTTCGAAAATGGGATAAAAATCATCACTTTGAGAAAAACAGAACAAAATTCTCTTTAGAAAAATGTATACTTCCGATTTCCGTTCAAAAATACATCGAAAACTTCAATTTCGACTTTTGTTAAAAATTCTACTTCGGACCTTTTAAAAAATTCTACTTTTTCAGAAATGGAATAGAAACCACCAATTTGAAAAAAAAACAATAAAATCTTATTAGACAAATTTATAATTCTGACTTCTGTAGAAAAATTTTCCAATTCGACTTTTGTTTAAAAAAAGTTGAACATCCGATTTGTGTACAACATTTGCTGTAAGAAATCTCTCTATGTACAGCACGTGCCCCGTAATACATCTCTTCTATGTACAGCATGTTCCGTAAGAAATCTCTCTATTTACAGCATGTGCCGTAAGATATCTCTCTATGTACAGCATATGCCGTAAGAAATCTCTCTATGTACATCATGTGCTGTAAGAAATCTCTCTATGTACAGCATGTGCCGTAAGATATGTCTCTATGTACAGCATGTGCCGTAAGATATCTCTCTATGTACAGCATGTACCGTAAGAAATCTCTCTATGTACAGCACGTGCCCCGTAAGACATCTCTTCTATGTACAGCATGTTCCGTAAGAAATCTCTCTATGTACAGCATGTTCCGTAAGAAATCTCTCTATGTACAGCATGTGGCGTAAGAAATCTCTCTATGTACAGCATGTGCCGTAAGAAATCTCTCTATGTACAACATGTGCCGTGAGAAATCTCTCTATGTACAGCATGTGCCGTGAGAAATCTCTCTATGTACAGCATGTGCCGTAAGAAATCTCTCTATGTACAGCATGTGCCGTAAGAAATCTCTCTATGTACAGCATGTGCCGTAAGAAATCTCTCTATGTACAGCATG
>OZ022250.1:15910747-15935747 GCA_963978915.1 Caenorhabditis parvicauda | reverse complement strand
ATCCTCCGCCCACTTTGCCCCGCCCCTTTTTCGTGAGGCAAATTTTTGGGTGGTCCTTTGGATTCGGTTGTGGGGGGAGGGGTTGTGCAAAAGTGGCCGGTAGTTGACGGGATTCGAACGCGCATTAAGCGAGTAGAAATCCAACGCTTTAACCACTCGGTCACCGCTGCACATTTTTTGCGAGCGCTGCACACGTGACCACTGGGGGCCCACAAGTTGTTGCATTGGTTCTAGCCCGATTTGCATTAGTTTTCGCCGTACTTGAATTGTACAGGGAGTGTGAAAGCGAACAGCAAGTCAAAAACCACTTATTTTTTCAATAAAAAGGTCTGAACATGTGATTTTGTAATGAAAAAAGGGGCTCTGAGCGTAGCGAGGACTACCTGCTTGTAAGTAATAATCTACACGAAAGTGATGTACTGATACTTTGAAATAGAAAAACCACCACGGGGCTAGAACCATAATGGCACATAACAATTATGCAGCCTGACTGGTCTCCTAGGTTTTTTTTAAACGATGGATAGAACAGGTTGCGAAATTGCTCTCGGTTTGGGGTTTGTGATTGGGGTTGAAGGTTAAACTGCTGAATACAAATCACAATTTTCTAATCATCAAATAAGTTTTCGTTGTTAGCTTTGTGCTGAGAAGATTTACATATCGTCGATAATTCAAAAGTATGTTAAGTTAAAACTGAAATCCGTTACCAATTCATATTTGGTTCAACCGTGATATGTTTCATTTGAATTACCTGAAAAAAGAATGCATGCAACGTTGGTACTATACTTTTCATATTTTTCTCTCTAATAATTTTCTCTGGTTTAATTTGATGATAAGCCTAGACAGTTTTGTTGTATTTTTAGAAGTTTATACCGATTTATTTTTCCATTAAAAAATTTGTCGCCGCTTCGTCTCCTTCCCGTCGCCTTTACGTAACCTGTCGTCGTCACGTCGCCTTCTTGTCGCCGGTACGTCGCCGTCCTGTCGCAATTTGGTAGGCTATCGCCATTTGCTAGGCTATGCGGCGACAAATTCATTATGAATATTGGGTAACAATATTGATTTTTATATCTCTTATCCAGCCTGCAGTTTCGCGTTCGCGCAACCTCTATCCAAGCGATTTTTTTTCCAAAAACATTGTGTGTTTTCTTTTTCTTTTTTTCTCCCAAAGCAATATTTCAATTATACAGTATCTCTTTATTCAATTTATACAATCAGTGGTCTGCCCAACAAACTGGTTTTGCAGGTTGAGGGTTCCAATATCATAGGTTCTCTGAGCAGTGCTGCCCGATGAGATGTAACTATGCGGGATGTTGATTTGCAGTTTTTTGTAGCAGATCTAAAGTTTTACATAATTATGTTTCAACAACTCTTTTCTCACTCCATTGTAGCCACATCTGTGGTAGATATTCAACTTTGGGTCGAGGGAGAGCATGTCCGTATGACTTCCGCTTATTCTGAAGGTACCATCGGAATTCAAAGAGCTTTGCTTCATGAGACTGTCTTCCACTGGAATTTAATGAAATTCTCTCTCTCTCTCTCTCTCTCTCTCTCTCTCTCTCTCTCTCTCTCTCTCTCTCTCTCTCTCTCTCTCTCTTTCTCTCTCCCTCTCTCTCTCTCTCTCTCTCTCTCTCTCTCTCTCTCTCTCTCTCTCTCTCTCTCTCTCTCTCTCTCTTTTCTCTCTCTCTCTCTCTCTCTCTCTCTCTCTCTCTCTCTCTCTCTCTCTCTCTCTCTCTCTCTCTCTCACTCACTCCCCCTCCCCCTCGCTTTCTCTCTCTCTCTCTCTCTCTCTCTCTCTCTCTCTCTCTCACTCCCCCTCGCTTTCTCTCTCTCTCTCTCTCTCTCTCTCTCTCTCTCTCTCTCTCTCTCTCTCTCTCTCTCTCTCCCTCTTTCTCTCTCTCTCTCTCTCTCTCTCTCTCTCTCTCTCTCTCTCTCTTTCTCTCTCCCTCTCTCTCTCTCTCTCTCTCTCTCTCTTTCTCTCTCTCTCTCACTATCTAACGAACTAACCTGTCCCAACATCATACAGCTTCAGCTTGACTCCTGTAGCCGGTGCTCCATTACAAATCAACTTCCCAGAAACAGCAATAGACTGCGTCCTTCCAACTGTATTCAGTAGTGCATTAGTAGAGAAGGAAAGAATCGAAACGAGAATGAGCCTAGTGATCATGTCAGCAACAGTGGCACACACTCACCTTGTTATTTTTATACCATCTCCACTAGTAAATATTTGCCATTCAGTTCAAAAAGTACAGTAGTCAGTTGACTCATTGGGAAGTGATCGTAGTTAGAAGGGTAAATATTTGTGGTCTATTTTTCACGATTTTGTGGGTGGCAAAAGAGTTACGAGTCACTTGGTCAGTGGTAGAGGGTGCGCCAGAAATATTGGTACTAAAGTTGGCTTTTTTGTTTTTTTTTAAGTTGCACGGAAGAAAAAATGCTCTGCAAATGCAACGGAAGTCGGAAATGAATTATTTTTCACGAAAGGCGGAAGTCAAAAATTCAAAAACATCGAATAAACCCAAAAATAAAACCGTTCATTCTCAGATTGGGTAGATATGGATTTCATTTTCTATTTTCCCCCATTTTCGACGAAGATATACTCTTTCTCTGGAGATAACTATATTAATTCTATGCTTTTTCATTTTCGTGTTTCAGGTTGTTATTTATTTCATAACTGCTCTTTGAATTCATTAGGATTAGGTGGGAAAAATTGTGTATCATCAAAAAAGGCAGCATTTCATACTATATTACACTATCCTGAGCCAGATGCAACAACGCAAGGAGGATCTCGAAAATTGTTCACGAACGAAAATTTTTGCGAAAGTTGGAGAAGTTTGAAAATAGGTGGAAAAGTCTTGTTAAAACTGCTGGTAGTACTGTAGAAACGAAAT
Organism: Caenorhabditis parvicauda; assembly: GCA_963978915.1. NCBI lineage: Eukaryota > Metazoa > Nematoda > Chromadorea > Rhabditida > Rhabditidae > Caenorhabditis > Caenorhabditis parvicauda. The sequence continues at coordinate 15,932,859 of OZ022250.1, read as the reverse complement.
ACCGGTGACATGAAGTTCAAAGGCGGTTCACACCTAGGCAAAGGAATAAGACAATAAAACCGCTTCGCAACCGCTTTGCGGGCCTCCACTTTCATTTTCGGAAGTGTTTTTTTTTACTTTAATGAATGTGTTACTTGACATAATGAACGTTGCAAACTGTTCCCAACGATAGTTTTACCTACTTCGAACATTTTCCCGTTACGATTTTTGAATCTGGGATGAAAAAAATTGGGAAAAGTAAAATTTTTGAACTACAGTAACTGAAATTTGATCTACTCTATCGATTTTCTTTGCTTACACTTTTCAACTGCGTTTGCCGCGGTGTGCGGTTGATATCAACGGCGCTGTTACGTCGTAGGTTATAGATATCTACAGTCTATGAACTTTACATCAACTGTCAGAAATCTACAGCCTATGAACTTCACATCAACTGTCGGAAATCTACAGCCTATGAACTTTACATCAACTGTCGGAAATCTACAGTCTATGAACTTCACATCAACTGTTGGAAATCTACAGCCTATGAACTTCACATCAACTGTCGGAAATCTACAGCCTATGAACTTCACATCAACTGTCGGAAATCTACAGCCTATGAACTTAACATCAACTGTCGGAAATCTACAGTCTATGAACTTCACATCAACTGTTGGAAATCTACAGCCTATGAACTTTACATCAACTGTCGGAAATCTACAGTCTATGAACTTCACATCAACTGTCGGAAATCTACAGCCTATGAACTTCACATCAACTGTCATCAAAGTATTTCGTTTCTATAGTAGTGAAAAGAATCAATTTGTTTCTCTCTGTATGGGTGCCAGAGTTGCACGGAAGTGAAGTTTTTCAAAACGGAAGTCGGAAGACGGAAGTGAATTTTTTAAACGGAAGTCGGAAGACGGAAGTGAAATTTTTTAACGGAACTCGGAAGACGGAAGTGAAATTTTTTCTCGGAAGTCGAAAGTTGGAGGACGGAAGTGAATTTTTTCTCTCGGGAGTCGAAAGTCGGAGGACGGAAGTGAATTTTTTTAAACGGAAGTCGGAAGTCGGAAGTGAAATTTTTGCTCGGAAGTCGGAAGTAGAATTTTTCAACGGTAGTCGGGAGAAAAAAAAGTTGGAAAAAACCTGAGATATTGTATATCTGCGCATTCTTAACACGAGAAGGTCAATTCCTGATTGATTAGAAACGATTTCACGGTCTTTTCGTCATTTTTCACAAAAAAATTATTTCGACAGAAGTCGGAAGTGAAATTTTTTCTCGGAAGTCAGAAGTCCGAAGTGAAAAAAAGGCGAAAGTCGGAATTCCGTGCAACTCTGATGGGTACCGCGGTCAAAAATCGAAAAAAAAACGCAAAGCTTTATTTTCAAACAAAATTGTACAATTCTATTATGGAATGGATCAGTTTATACAGTCAGTGGTCTCTCCAGTGTATTGATTGGCCAAGTTCAGTGTTCCAATATCGTACGTCTTCTGTGGCGTTTTTCCTGAACTGACGTAATTGTCAGGAATAGTGATTCCGATCTTCTTGTAGCAGAGGCCGTTGTAGTTGCACTTGTGGTAGATGTTCAGTTTGGGGTCTATCGTCGATATTTCAGTCTTGGAGCCGGCCAGACGGAAAGTGCCGTCGTTGCTGCTGGATCCAGAATCCATAAGGACGTCGAACGCTGAAATTCAGGAATTTCATTCAGAAAGTTGGAATATTTTTCTTTGTATGATCTATTGTTGATTTTTCGTAAATTCTATTTTAAATTTGAATTTTTTAAGGCTTGATGTTCGTAGTTTCAATCTGAATTTGAAAGTGATAGAAAAGTAGTTGACTAACACCATATTAAAACTTTTTTGAACGAGATAGTTATTTTTGAGAAACATAGTTTTTTTTTGAAATTTTTACTTCTTAATGAACAGGAACATGTCTTGTTTTTCTGTTGTTCGCATTATCATAACTGCTGTACTATCACTTCCGAAAATTGGATAGAAAAAGCTTGATATCGTTAAAATTTTTTTCCGAAAAGTTCGAGTTGATAGTTAGAAATTGCAAAAAGGACTTGATTCTTTCAAATCAATGATTTTTTGCCTCTCAAATTTCTATGAAAAATGATAGAAATCAGGTTTCTGAACAGTAAAGATGAAGTAAATTGAAAAAAACATAATATGAACTTTTCTAGACTTCGAAAAATTTCGAAGAAACTTCTTACTAGATTCTTTCTCATAGAGCTTCAGTTTGACACCAGAAGCGGCCGTTCCATTACAGATAAGCCTTCCGGACACAGCTACAGACTGGACTGAGCCAACACCTAGCAGGGCTTCGGTACTGACTGCGAGAGCAAGGGTCATTAGTAGGGTGATGGGGCTCATTTTCATTGATACTGATGCGGAAACGCGTTTAAATAGCCAGGGAAGTAAATATTTAACAATGGGCTACTTTTGTTGCCGTTAAGTCTTGGCTACCATGAAAAAAGTAACGGGTAAACACTATTTGAGTCATGTTTACTTGGTTACAGAAGATCGTGTACGAAAAGTGATCTCTCTCTCTCCCTCCCCCCCCCTCTCTCTCTCTCTCTCTCTCTCTCTCTCTCTCTCTCTCTCTCTCTCTCTTCCTCCCTCTCTCTCCTTCTCTCTATCCCTCTATCCCTCTATCTCTCTCTCTCTCTCTCTCTCTCTTTCTCTCTCTCTCTCTCTCTCTCTCTCTCTCTCTCTCTCTCTCTCCTTCTCTCTATCCCTCCCCCCCTCTCTCTCTCTCTCTCTTTCTTTTTCTCCCTCTCTCTCTCATAAAAATTTAAAACATTTTAAGCTCTGCTACAAAAAGCTCCAAATCAACATTCCAAGCTCATATATCGCTAGCGGCTCCAAACCATCCCAAACTTACGATATTGGAACGTTAAACCTCGCGAACCAAGTCGTCGGTGAGACAACGGACTGCATCAACTAACTATTTTATGTACAAATGTATATTAATGCATCTCTCTTAAAAAACGACAAATGATAGAGACAGAACATGTGTCTTCAGAAACTTTTGGATTTCTCTTCTACAGATATGTTACATGATGATATTTCTCTCTCTCTCTCTCTCTCTCTCTCTCTCTCTCTCTCTCTCTCTCTCTCTCTCTCTCAATCTAATTTTTCTGTTTTTTTCTCTCTGAAGCTTATGAAGCTAGTTTTTTTCTGAATTTTACATTCCAATTCTCTCAGAAAATGATTTGAACTCACTGGTTTCCTTCTCATAAAGCTTCAGCTTGACTCCAGAAGCAGGTTGACCGTTGCAGATAAGACGACCAGAGACCGCAACAGATTGTGTCCTACCGACTCCGAGAAGGGCATTTGTGGAAGCTACAAAGGCAAGGAGAATAGTGATGGATAGCGAATTCATAACTTGAAGGTCGATTTCGAGAAAGTTAAATCGTCTTAAATAATATTGGGAGAAAGTAAATATTTGTTGTCATGTGCCATTAGATCGCGCGAGCCTTTGGGTCCATTTTTTTCGGTAAATACCATGTTATAATGGTTATTTTGAGTTTTGTTTGCATGAGTACAAGTGTCGATCGGCACGTAGCAACAGTGAACTTTCGGTTTTGTGACCCGCCTATAAAGATTTAATTGAAAATATTGGACAATATTAGAAAATTAACCTCCTCCCGGTGTCTCACGGTGTAACAAGATCAAAAAAATCGAGTGGGGTGGCGTTTCAAAAAAGGCGCGAATCATTCGATCCCAATCAATAGATTTGAATTTTCGCTCCGGATGACCGCTTTGCAGCCGTCTATTGGTATTTTTACCCATTTAATCCATGTATTCTGCTTAATTTTAGTCCTTAATGAATAAGAAAATTGTTGTTAAAGTTGTTGTGAGATATTTTGAATTGTTGTTATAGTTGTTGTAAGATATTTATACTAACCAGTATCGATATCGAAAATGTAATTCATCTCTCGATTTGAAAATTTTGCAACTAACATGGGAAGTATATGAAAGCCCGGAGAATCTATGAGGTCAGAGTGGTCTCTTAGGTTTTCAAGACGATGGAACTGCTCTCAGAAATTGCTTCACCGACCTCGTTCAGGAGTTATGGCCGAAAATAGAATTCACATGCAATTTTCAAAAAAGGGGGATCTGTGATGTTGGGTAGAAAAAACTGTTGAGATTTTGCATTTTATTGAATTTCAAAGGTTCGAGATGCACGGAAAACTTAGTCTGCCTAGATTCTGAGGCTCGATTCCGAAGTTACATGCATCTGAAGTGGACGTTGAAAATTGTCCAACTTTCACCTTCTGTAACTCGACTCCTAGCAGATTTCCAGAGGCGAGACCTATTCCAAACGATTCAGAATGATTGAATCTATCAATACCTACGTTTTCAGTCGATTCTGAGACAAAAATTTTTGGGTCCAAAATTGGAAAGAGTTACACAAGCGTTCATAATATGAGCCTTGATCACAATCTCGTTGTAGTATTTCTCGGGCAAAAACGTGTATCAAGTGAGAATCGAACTTTGCCGTGAAAAACAAAAGGCGTGAGCTTTGACCACTCTACCACGGAAGACACAAATTTTTGCGTCAACTTGTCCCACCCCCGTTACGCCCACTTTTGGAATGGCCAAATGTGTTACACCGTGCTCTGAAGTTAGTGATTAGACTGATAAAACTCTAACAATCGTTTGAAGATCAATAAAAAATCAATAATTTATAGAAAACAAACAAATAAACAAAGGCAAGTCAAAGGCATTCTAATTATGTGAAAAAGTGAACATCGCGATAGGGTAAAGCAAAAGACCGAACAAAAAATCAATAAATCGATTTAAAAAATCAGCATCCCTTAACTTTTGCGTTGTCTGGACATACACACTGAGCACCACTCTGACCTGGTAAACACAAATAGTCACATCCTCCGTTATTCTCTCCACATGGGGTTGGTGCTGAACATTTCAGGTTAGTTCCAGATGGAGATGATCATTCTCACCTCCTGAACAGGATTTTGGCACTCCGAGGATTCCGTAGACTTTTCCGGATCCGCCTAAGGATATTTGGAAGCTTCCGTACCCTTCGCCGTAGATTCCAATGGAATGAATTCGATTGCTAAAAAGTTGGTTTTTAAAAATTTTCTTTTTGTATTTCTCTCTTTTCCTCACTGTCTCTCTCTTTTTCTCTCACTCTTTCTCCCTTTTTTCTTTCTTTCTTTCTCTCTCTTCTCTCTCTCTCTCTCTCTCTCTCTCTCTCTCTCTCTCTCTCTCTCTCTCTCTCTCTCTCTCTCTCTCTCTCTCTCTTCTCTCTCTCTCTTCTCTCTCTCTCTCTCTCTCTCTCTCTCTCTCTCTCTCTCTCTCTCTCTCTCTCTCTCTCTCTCTCTCTCTCTCTCTCTCTCCTCTCTCTCTCTCTCTCTCCCTCTCTCTCTCTCTCTCTCTCTCTCTCTCTCTCTCTCTCTCTCTCTCTCTCTCTCTCTCTCTCTCTCTCTCTCTCTCTTTTTTTCTCTCTCTCTCTCTCTCTCTCTCTCTCTCTCTCTCTCTCTCTCTCTCTCTCTCTTCCTCTCTCTCTTTCTCTCTCTCTCTCTCTCTCTCTCTCTCTTCCTCTCTCTCTTTCTCTCTCTCTCTCTCTCTCTCTCTCTCTCTCTCTCTCTCTCTCTCTCTCTCTCCATAAGAAAACTAACTCTTGCCAGTCTGTCCAATAGAACTTCTCCTCGTTGTTATGAGTCAAACCGAATGGATGGAGAAGGTTTGAGTAGACAGTTCTTCTTCCGGCGCCGTTGAGTCCAATACATGAGAGCCGCTTGTTTCCTGCGTCGACCCAGCAGAGTTCACGACGGTTTGGCAGGATGGTGATCCAGTTGGGCAGATGGACGTCTTCATTCAGGAAAATCCGGTTATTTTGACCGTCCAAATCCATTCGACCGATGTATGGTTTGTCGCGATTCCAGTCAGTGTAGTAGAGGTGTCTGAAAATTTCTTTGTTTGACTGCCTGCACCTCTCTCTCTCTCTCCCTCTCTCTCACCTTGAATAAAGATCCAACGCAATGGCTCTCGGGTTAACCAGGTCCTCACTAAGAAGTACCTTCTTGTACTTTCCATCCAGCGACAACACACCGATTTCGTCATCAATACTGTCGGCGTAGTAAACGTTCCTGTAAGATGATTCTCAGAAGTGATACAACTGAATACTTATCAAAGCTTACTTTGAGAGTACGTTAAGTGAACGCAATATGGTAAGGTGTAAAACACACAATTCTAACATCTCCCATTTGAAAAAAAAATATCAGGGAAAAAAGTTTTTAAACTACAGAAATTTTAATTTGATCTAGGGCGATGCAGGATTTACGAAGGGGCGGGGTTTATGCTCGCTGCTTATTGGTCGCCTCCCCTTGCTCTTTTCTACTGCGCTTAGCGCTTAGCTTACAAGTTTCACTCGTAACTCACCTCGACGACCAGTCCACAGCGATACCTTCAGGACTATTCAAGTCCTTGGCGAAGAATGACTTCTGATCCGTGCCGTCTAGTGCTGAAGTGCGAATGGAGTGGCCGGTGACGTCACTCCAAACGATGTTCTCCTCTTTGCAGTCATAATCGATTCCGACAGGAATGTGATGAGGAATGACAATTAGCTAAAAAATTTTAAAAAAATTTTTTTCCAAAATTTCATAAACTTATTATTTTTTCATGTTTTATCTATTAACTTTGATAGAAATAACAGGTTTTTTTACAGTTCTATTCAAGCTTCTAATATTTTTCATACTGTTTTGTCTTTTCTTACACTAAAATGAAATAATCACATTTTTTCGATTCTTTCCCATGTCCTTTGAGCTCAAAAATTGTGTTCATTCCAACTTTGAAATGGAAAAAAATCTAACCTGTTTTCCAAAACTCTCCGGTTTTATGGATCTCTGGAAGATTGCCATTCCTCGTGCGATCAGAAGTTGATCTCTGGATGAAGTTGTCTCGTCCGCTGAATTATTTAGACTTCTACATGGTTAAAGTTCATCTACTCTGGTCTTTTTCAGTCAATTCTAATGTAAAATCCAAGAAGTAAACCACTACATAAGAGAGCAACAGTTAAATTCGATATAGTGAAATTTCAAATCGAGTTTGAAGAACTGCATATAATCTTTCTTTTTTCTGATATGACAATATACTGTTCTTCGGTTGTTTTATACCCCAAATAGTTTTTGTTTTTCAAGTTGCTTGATTCAACACTATTGTTATTTTATACTCTCCAATTTTGTATGGCATTACAGTAGTCGAATTTGTTTTTACAGTAAGTAAGCAGTAAGCAGGCTAAGTCACCAGAGTAGACAAAAAACTTTTAGATGCTCTTTCAAGACAAAATTGGTTAGAAACAACACAGAAAGCAAAGCGAATGGGGTGATTTGAAAGAGATCCTGAAAGGTCTGAAAGAGTACATATTATTACTCACGATTACAGGCATGACCATCCCCATGATAGCCATAATGGCAGTTGCAGACGTAGTGGCCTCCTTCTCCTGGGACGCAGTCAGCGTTGACATCGCAGATGTTTCGGTCGTCGAAGCAGGAAGCTGAGAATATGAATATTTCTAGAGATTTTTCAAGAATTTTCGGATGTTATGACCTTGCAAACTCTTGAATTGTAAAGCTCCTGCTACTTTCTAGAATGACTCTAAAAATCTTTTTTTCATGAATTTGTGAAAATTATGTTGAGAAACTATGCAAACTATTATCAGTACAAAGAAAAATATCAGTCCTGAGCAAGTTGAAATGTCAGATACTTTAATTGTCCTGCAACTTTATTCAAGGATTCTTTCAACAGAATTTTTTTCTGAAGTAGCTCGCGATTATTAAATAAACGAAGTCCTAGAAATACGGGAGTGAGGAATTTGACACATTTTAAAAACCCGCGTACATGACGTCATGTATTAATCTCAATCTGCAATCTGCATCCAACAGTTATTTCCTTTTATAATAAGCTTAGGTTAGGTTGGGGGAACAACTTTTGTGAACTCGTACCCAAATACACTGTGAAATTAACCATTCCATGATGTGTCAAATTCCTCACTCCCGTCTTTGTAGCACGGCGTACTAAATAACAACTCATTCAATGAAAGTTACCTTAAAAGATATTTTTCTCGAATAAAAATAAGATTCTCGCGTTTTTTTCGTTATTTTAACAACAAGCAGGTAGTCCTCGCTACGGTCAGAGCCCCTTTTTCTTTTTTTCAAAAATTACAATCCTTCTCTCTTTCTCTCTCTCTCTCTCTCTCTCTCTCTCTCTCTTCAAACATGGCGAACACTAATGCATGCAAGTTTGGCTAGAACTAATGCAACAACCTGCGAGGGCCATCAGTGGTAACGCGAAAAGCGCTCGCAGAAAACGTGCAGCGGTGACAGAGTGGTTAAAGCGTCTGATTTGTACTCTCTTTATGCCAGTTTCAATCCCGTTAACTCCCAGCCATTTTGCACAACCCCTCCCTTAATTCAAGCTGCTCTAGGCGAAAAAAGATGGATCACGTGAAAATAAAAGTTCTGACGTGAGGACCCTCATCCCACTCTCTGTCTACAGTGTTCAATGTGCACTTTAGAAATGAAAAGGACCACCCAAGAATTTGCCTCACAAAAAAGGGGGCGGTGCAAAGTGGGCGGAGGATTTGTCAAATATTAATATGACAAGCAGGTAGTCCTCGCTACGCTCAGAGCCGTTTTTCATTACAAAAACACATATTCAGACCTTTTTATTGAAAAAATAAGTAGTTTTCACTCACTGTTCGCTTTCACACTCCCTGTACAATTCAATTACGGCGAAAACTAATGCAAGTCGGGCTAGAACCAATGCAACAACTTGTGGGCCCCCAGTGGTCACGTGTGCAGCGCTCGCAAAAAATGTGCAGCGGTGACCGAGTGGTTAGAGCGTTGGATTTCTACTCGCTCAGTGCGCGTTCGAATCCCGTCAACTACCGGCCACTTTTGCACAACCCCTCCCTCCTCCCCCCACAACCAAATCCAAAAAGCTTCACCCAAAAATTTGCCTCACGAAAAAGGGGCGGGGCAAAGTGGGCGGAGGATTTGTCAATTAATAATATGACAAGCAGGTAGTCCTCGCTACGCTCAGAGCCGTTTTTCATTACAAAAACACATATTCAGACCTTTTTATTGAAAAAATATGTAGTTTTCACTCCCTGTTCGCTTTCACACTCCCTGTACAATTCAAGTACGGCGAAAACTAATGCAAGTCGGGCTAGAACCAATGCAACAACCTGCGAGGGCCCTCAGTGGTCACGCGTGAAGCGCTCTCAAAAAACGTGCAGCGGTGACCGAGTTGTTAAAGCGTTGGATTTCTACTCGCTCAATGCGCGTTCGAATCCCGTCAACTACCGGCCACTTTTGCACAACCCCTCCCCCTCCCCCCACCACTACGAAACCAAAAAGGTTCACCCAAAAATTTGCCTCACGAAAATGGGGGCGGAGCAAAGTGGGCGGAGGATTTGTCAATTAATAATATGATAAACTCACACATCGGTGCACAAACGTATCCGTTACCATTGAATCCGACATTGCATTTACACATGTAACCTCCACTTGTTGAGCTCTGCGCGCAATGAGCATTAACAGAGCAGTTTCCGCATCGAGGGGTTTCTGAAAATTTTGGTTGACTTTTCAGAGAGTGGGCGTGGTCGCCCCGCCCCCTTTCCCGGCGTTACAGTTAACGTACTCTAATCGATTTCCACCATTTGTTGAAAACGTTTTCGTGGCAAAAGTTTCATTACTTGTTTATTTTTGCTAGTTGGGATTCTCAATTTTTCTGTGAACGAAAAAAAAAACAGAAATTTAGAAAATTTAGAATCCATTTTTTCGCTTTAAAAATGAAGGAACTCTTCAAATCATTCAAAGTAACATGGATAAATCAATTCAGAGAAGTGAAAACAACACCGAGCTAAAGGTGATTGTTATCGATTAGACGCGTTGCTAGCAAATTATATTGAACGAAAATTCGCTATAGAGCGCGTTTGTACATCGATATTTTTTCACCCTTTTCTCCTATTTTTCTCAAGTTAACAAGCGAATTTGTTTCGACGATTGCTATTTTAAGATTGCAAATCATGTGATTTTCCTTTGTAACCAACTTTTTTTCATGAATTTTGAGAAAACGTCAGAGAAAAAAGTTTTTCAACTACAGTAACTGTAAATTGATCTACAGCGGCGCAGGATTTACAAAGGGGCGGAGTTTGTGCTCGCTGCTCATTGGTCGCCTCCCCTCGCTGCTCAAACCGACACTTTTCTACTGCGCTTGACGCAGTGGGCGTGGTCGCCCCGCCCCCTTCCTTCACCAACTCACCAATGACATCGCAACTGGCATAACCGTCACCAATCGATCCAGGTTTACAGATACAGGCGTGACTGTTCGTTTCAGGCCTCGACACGCATTCAGCGTTCGCGTGACAGATTCTGGGGTTCTCGAGGCAAGTTGTCGGTTGGGCGTACGGGAAGCAAGAGTGACCGTTACCTTTGAACCCTGAAAGCAGGCATGTGGAAATGAGAGTTATAAGAATTCTTCCGACTTTCGTTCATAAAACTCAACTTCCAAGAAATATAACACATATATCGCTAGAAGCATGGCCATTCTCAAACGCGCTCTAATCTCAATTTTGCAGAATGAGTACGGTAGGAGTCGGGACTCTCACAACGAACAGTTAGATCTTTGTGGATTTACATTATTATTCTTACTTTCAGTCCATTCTGAAAGCAAAGGCTCATTACGTAAATCGTTCTTGTATTTCGAGGCGAAACTGCTACGGTACTAAGTACCCGATTTACGGAGGCCAGACTTTTTTACAGGTAGCGGAAGCTAGGTGTGTAACAAAAAACGCGACAAAAATTTTCTACATAAAAATTCATGAGTTTTGAACTTCTGTTGAGAAACGCTTTCTTAGACAAAACTTCCAGTCTTTGTGCGAAAATCTAGAAAAATACAGAAATGATTACCTGGTACACATTGACACGCGTAGGCGTTTCGTTGGGTGTCGAAAGCACATTGAGCATTCTGTGGACATGCATGAGGGTTCGATGGGTTGCACTCGTCTAGAAAAAGAAGTTTGAAAATTTAATGAAAAATATGTTTTCTTTCAGTATCAAAGTAGAATTTACAGCTTAATTACTTCCGTCACTTTGGTGATTCATTGTTAGCTTTATCGTGCGAATCAGAAAATTTCAGGTTGAAAGGTCTTTTGCCATTGTAATCAAGAAGTACCGTATCCATCTCTCGCTTTTATAATGTCGTCGCGACAGGTCAGAGAAGGTACTTTTCTGCATAAGACTGCTTGGTTTACGCTGGCGAAGGAGCTTTTAACTCGAAAGTTTCTGACTCACACCGTCCTATGAAAATGAAACAGCAAAGTAACCAAAGTAGACAAGCTGAAAGTTCTGCTTGATACTTCACTGAATAAAATCGGACGCAAGTTTTTCACATGTCTCTTCTAATATCGAAGACTCAGAGAAGACAACTCAATCTGGGAAAAACTGGAATCCAATTTGATTTTTCTAGATCCAATCAGAGTTGACTTCTCTGAGGAGTCCCATGAAATTTCTGTATGGGGAGTTTTTAGGGAACAAAGCGGAACAGAAAGTTTTACCTGATCCTGTACAGTTAAAGAATCCATCTCCTCTGTACCCAGGGAGGCATTCACAGATGTATTCTCCAGCTCCATTCTCATTGATAACACAATGTCCATTAACATGACAATCAGTAGTTTCTACGCAAGTTTTCGGTTGTGCTGGATGAGATTCGTAATTGACTTGGTCAGTTCCGGATTGGTCAGAAGATAGGCTTACACAGTTAATGCCGTCCCCGATGTAACCTTGGTGACATTCACAGGAGTATCTTCTGAATTGTTCTTGTTTATTTCCAGAATTCTTTGTTAAAATACTCTGAAACTCGCTGCAAAATGGTACTGCTTAGGAAACTCGAAATTTCAATATTTTTCGATGTTTTACGTTCATTTTTTTCCAGATTACCGCGTTGCAGGTATTTTTTTTTTCGATTCGTTCTCAATTTTAGTCGTCGAGGAGAAAAACAAACATTTGGAATGTCAATAAACTGCTCTTCACATATATCGCTAGAAGCATGGTCGTTTTCAAACGCGCTCTAATCTCAATTTTGCAGAATGAGTACGGTACTCTCACAACGAACAGTTAGATCTTTGTGGATTTAAGATATTATTCTTACTTTCAGTCCATTCGGAAATTAAAGGCTCATTACGTTAATCGTTTTTGTATTTCATGGCGAAACTGCTACGGTACTAAGTACCCAAGCCAGACTTTTTTACAGGTAGAGGAAGCTACATATGTGTTCTTCTCTACTTCAATCCATTGCGGATAATAACGGAAAATATTTCAAACAAAAGTTTGATATTAAATTTGAAAATACTTTTCACATTTTACAGCATGAAATAATTCGTTCAAATTGTTAATTTGCTTTAATACTATCACTTCAGTGAGCATTGAAACATGAAAAAATTATTCGAATGGAAAATAAAAGAAAACAATTTTACCTGTTATGATCATCATAGACACATTGAGCATTCAGACCACAGTTGTGAAGAGTGTCGCATCCCGGAGCATTCGCTGGCGGTTGTGGCTCAGGGTACGGTGCTGGTTGGGGTACTGTAATCATGAGTTACTGAAGAAAATTTGAAGATTATAGGAGAGAAACCTTATGACTTCTCATCACTTTCATTAAAAATTCTACGATGAAGCTACTCGAGTTTTGTAGTAGAGTTCGTATTGTTCACATACGTTCAATAAACATATTTGTTTTGATAATTTTGAAGTTTAAGATAAATTTGACACTTTCATGTCGAGATATGTCAAAGAATATTGACGTTCGTATCTTTTTGAACGACAACAAACGCTTCTTCCAATCCCATTTTTATTGAAAACACCAATCCCAGCATGAAATCTAAAATAACATGAGAAAAAAATGCCTAAGACACTAATGCACTTCGAGATGTGTCAAAACTGACAGTGTTCGTATCTTTTTGTTACTTCAATGTACAGTTACGTCAAAAAGTAGTAGCGTTCGTATCTTTTTGTACTCCAACGAATCTCCTATTCAGCTGTTTTTCCACAGAAAACATCAATCCCAGCTTGAAATCAACATTCCCATGAAGAAAGGAGAAAAGCCTACATGCAGGACTGATGCCAGAGATGACCAATTGCGATTGAATGCAGAATTTCCCGTCTCCTGTGTAACCACTACGACACACGCATTTGAACGTAGCTCCTTCGGCAGTTCTCTCGTAGACACAATCGGCAAACTCGTGGCAGTTCTTGGCGACGTCGCATCCGGGTTCTGTAAAGGGGGAGGGATGCGGAAGCGGAAGCGGAAGCATTAGAAATGGAAAGGACGTTGGATGTGAAAAGTCATATTTTCAAGTTTTTGGGAAATTAAAGATTCCGTACTGTCAAAAATTTCAATTTTTGAGAATTTGAAAGTTTTGAGAAAAATTGATTTCTGAATTTGTGTTCATTTTCCATTACAGAATTTTGAGAAAAGAGCAATTTCAACTTTTACGAAGAGAAAGTACCAACTCCAACGTCCTTTTCCCCTAGCAAAAAGCAGAAACAAAAAAGTAACATTGAGTACAGTACTCACCTTCCTGTTGCGGTTGAGACCCAGGTAAAGAGCACTCGACACCGTTACCAATATAAGGTTCTCTACACGTGCACTGATAGTACCCGAGCTGGTGATGGTAGGCACATGTACCGTACTCCGAGCACTCACTGTGAGCTCTACAGACGGTCCCTGAAAAACGAAAGATTTCCCTTCACTGAGAGTATGAGAAAAAGCTAATTTCACGATACTTCACACCGAGCTGAAGGTGATGGTTATCGATTGGACGCGTTGCACGCAAATTATATCGAACGAAAATTCGCTATAGGGCGCGATCGCACATCAATATTTTTTTCATTCTTCTGTCCTATTTTTCTCAACTTAACGTGCGAATTTGTTTCGACGATTGCTGTTGAAAAACTTTCCTTCGTAACTAGCTTTTTATCATGAATTTTGAAAAAAAAACGTCAGAGAAAAAAGTTTTTCAACTACAGTAACTGTAATTTGATCTACAGCGGTGCAGGAATTACGAAGGGGCGGAGTTTGTGCTCGCTGCTTATTGGTCGCCTCCTCTCGCTGCTTGATTCGACACGTTTCTACTGCGCTTAGCACAGTGTGTACTTTTATGGGTTTTTCAGCATTAACAAAAAGTGAGAATCGACTTTTTCCAAACTTTTCTATTCTTTTTAACACTTCAGTGATTATTTCATTTTTTACGATGAAAAAAATGAAATCAAAAACTTAAAAAAAAATTCTGACGTTTTTGATGCTCACTAACGAGCGGGACGTTTTTGATGATGAAAAAAAATGAGAAATGTATCTTTCCGGGTCTTTTCGAGAAGTTTAGGAAATTTAATGAGTTCAGAATATTTTCGATTTTGAAAAATCCAAAAAAATCATTTTTTGACCTACCTATAACTTCCGGTTGATTGTTCCTTGGGATCTGGACTTCCTCCAGGAGACTCTCACAAGTGATACCATTGCCAGCGTAACCTGCCTTACAGACACACTCAGACTGAAATTATCGATTGATTATATCGATTAGCCCAAGCTCACCCCTCCACTCGGTTCCGGCATACATTCAGCATTAACGTCACATACAGAGGTTCCACATGGTTTTCCACCCTTCTGTGGGATGTTAGCATTCTGTTGTTCTGGTTTCTCTGAAAACTGGTTTTTAGCTGTGAAATGTTTGACAGGGTACAGAAAATCAGCGAAGAAGTCAAAATTTGTGTGATTTTTCACCAAAATATTTAAAAAAATGAACTGAAAAGTACACGAGCAAACTTCAGTTCATTTTCTTCAGTATTGATTTCATAAAAGTAGTTAAAACTTTTCTAAATGAAGTGAAAGTGGTGAAGATATTGTTATTGTGCATCCTGTTGATTATTGTGGTTATTGAAGAAATGCACAAGATTAATTCAATTTTCCAGATTCGTCGATAATTTAGGAAATAGGAAATTTTAGACCGATAATTCTAGGTCGTCCCGCCCCCCGCCACGCCTACTTTTGGGATGTGGAGCTTTTTTGAGTAGAATTATTGAATGTTTCACGTGTTTCAAAGAAAACAAACCTCCAGGCGGTCCACAATGCTTGACTCCATCACCCACGTACCATCCTCTACACTTGCATCGGCCGGTTGGATGATCTGCGGTGAAGACACATTCACCCCATTGGTGGCATTGGTTGTGAGCTGAGCAGGTACCATCGGCTCCGGCTCCGATTTGGGTGATTGGTGCTGCTTGGGCGACTGGGTGACCGTTGTCGGCACCTGAAGTAAGGAAGTTAGAGAGAGAGAGAGAGAGAGAGAGAGAGAGAGGGACAGAGAGAGACAGAGAGAGAGAGAGAGAGAGAGAGAGAGAGAGAGAGAGAGAGAGAGAGAGAGAGAGAGAGAGAGAGAGAGAGAGAGAGAGAGAGAGAGAGAGAAACTTGTGTAGTATCACTCCAAATTTAGCATCTCTTTTTTTCTTTGCTGTCACGACATTAAAAAAATCTTAAGCTGACCCAAACCTAACCTAAGCCTGGAAAAAAACAATTTGTTCATCGGGACGCATACCACGTTTTGGAAAAAAAACGGGATGCAACTGGACCAGTCATTGGGCAGTAATTTGACGACAAATAATGCCGACCAAAAGTATATGACCGCTACCATTTTTAATGGTCCAACAAAATTTTTGGAACAAAATCATCAGAAAATTCATTTTTTCTAACTATATTCTTAGTTCGCAATACGAGAGAGAGAGAGAGTGAGAGAGAGAGAGAGAGAGAGAGAGAGAGAGAGAGCGAGAGAGCGAGAGAGCGAGAGAGAGAGGGAGGGATAGAGAGAGAGACAGAGAGAGAAGAGAGAGAGAGAGAGAGAGAGAGAGAGAGAGAGAGAGAGAGAGAGAGAGAGAGAGAGAGAGAGAGAGAGCGAGAGAGAGAGAGCGAGAGAGAGAGAGAGAGAGAGAGAGAGAGAGAGAGAGAGAGAGAGAGAGAGCGAGAGAGGGAGAGAGAGAGGGAGGGATAGAGAGAGAGAGACAGAGAGAGAGAGAGATAGAAAACTCACGAATACAAGTATGCCCGTCTCCAACGAATCCTGGTTGACACTGACAAGTGAAAGATCCATCGGTATTCGTACAAACAGCGTGCTGGTCACAGCTATGGTCCCCACGTTGGCATTCATCCAAGTCTGAATTGAATTTATGCAATGCTTGCATTGGAAACTCCGTCCATTTTGACTAGTTATTAAATTCAGGGTAACCACCTCTTGAACGTAGCGACCTCATGTTTTTTTTATAAAATAAAAACATGAAGTATTTCTGCATCCAGCGCTCTTACCTCATTATTTCATTCGCTATTTTTTGCTAATTTTTTCACTTATTCTTCACGTTTTTTTAACGTTGCGATTCGTTTTTTTCGTTACGATCTCTGACTCTGAAAGAAGTTAGAAAAAATGAAGTTTTTGAACTACACAGACTGAATTTGATCTATTCTATCGACTGCCCCGCGGTCACAGTACATGTCCGACATGGCTAAGGTAACAGTACATGTCAAACATAAAGACTTTTCTCACTGGTAATGGTCACAGTGCATGTCGGACAAGGCTACGCCTTCTTGTTACCACTTTCAGGCTATGGCTTACATGTACAGCGACATTTGGATTATAGAGTACTCACCAACACAATGCCAACCGATTGGTGAAGTTGCTTCATGGGCGGCCTGGAATCCTGGTTCGCACTCGCATCTATAGGAAGGATCAACGATTCGGCATTTCATGTTCGGAAGGGTGCATGTGTGTTGACCGGACTCACAGAAATCACCCTGTAATGTTATTTTCATTTTAAAGATCATAAGATGTCTAGACTACTGGGCTGATGAATTTATCAGCTACAGTACTTCTTACAGTAATGAGATACCGTAGTTCATGAATCTCAACTTTACAGTAATCAATCACCCTTTTGTGAATTTGAGAGTAGTGAAGTACCGTATTCAAATATACAGAGTATTCTTCCGTGAATATTTAAAGCAAAAATATTAAAAACACGCCCAGTTTTAAAGAATACAATGTGTTACAGTAATGAGGTACCGTACTCAACTACAGTAAGACCATACCGAAGGTATCTGAATTGGAGCATCCGAGACTTGTTGCAGAGTACCATGTTGTCTCCTCTTGTCAAAGACAGACCCAGGCGATGGGGTGACTCTTTCACCTCGCGAGGCAATCTTCCTGGTGACGTAGTTGCGAGATCCAAATCTGGAAAAATATGAAGTTTTGATGAAAATGTACACTAAAATACCTCAAAATACCTTCATCAGCGTTGTAAGTCGGGTTGACTCGTTTAACTTGAAGCTCGGTAGTGGTGTCACGATCAAACTGCAGAATGAAGTTTGAAGTTTTTTTCAGTTATACTTTTTGTGTGAAACTATGATTGTATGATCATCAAAAATTGTTGAAAATAGA
Source organism: Caenorhabditis parvicauda (assembly GCA_963978915.1). Classification (NCBI taxonomy): domain Eukaryota; kingdom Metazoa; phylum Nematoda; class Chromadorea; order Rhabditida; family Rhabditidae; genus Caenorhabditis; species Caenorhabditis parvicauda. Next base: position 15,915,367 of record OZ022250.1, on the reverse strand, counting down.
TTTCCGTATTGTGAACTGAGAATATAGTTGGAAAAAATAAATTTTCTGATGATTTTGTTTCAACAATTTTGGACAATCATTGGACCGAATTAAATTGGTGATGATCATCCTGGACAATGCAAAAACAATTTTTAAAGACCTCAAAAAGTAACAGACATTTCCTACAATCCTTTCTAACGCTTCCTCTTCTAAAAATGGTTGCGGTCATATACTTTTGGTCGGCATTATTTTTCGCCAAATTTCAACCCAGTTGCATCCCGTTTTCTCCGAAACGTGGTATGCGTCACTATGAACAAATTTTTTTTCCGGGTCAGGTCAGGTTTGGGTCAGCTTAAGGTTTTTTTTTAAAGTCGTGACAGCAAAGCAAAAAAGAGATTCTCGCTAAGTGACAAAGTTTGGATTGTTACTACACAAGTTTTTTCTCTCCCCCCCTCTCTCTCTCTCTCTCTTTCTCTCTCTCTCTCTCTCTCTCTCTCCCTCTCTCTCCCTCTCTCTCTCTCTCTCTCTCTCTCTCTCTCTCTCTCTCTCTCTCTCTCTCTCTCTCTCTCTCTCTCTGTTCAATACCAACAATAACTTCACACTACCTCTCTGTGAACACACTCCTTAAAGTGGATCTGTTGGTCGATGGTAACCCTAACGACTTCACTGGACGCTCCGTCGACAATTCTGACATCCATAGCGTGGTAAGAAGTGACGAGTCCACTTCTCTCTCGTTTATACTCTTCTTCGTAATCCGGGAAGATGACCTCGCTGCCAGGAGCGATGTCGGGAAGGGTTCCGGAGACGAAGACCTAAATATAGGGATTCCTACAGAGAACTTCGAAAATATCCGTTTTTCATTAAAAAGAAATTTTTCAAAAAAGCTACTTTTCTTCTTGTATTCCAAATCAAAATATAAATTCGTTGATTGTAAACTATCTTTTTTTCTCCTAGTATCGAATAATCAAAAAGTTTTAATATATTTTTTTCAATTCCAGAAAATTCTTGAGTCTAAACCAGAGTTGTAAATTCATCAGAAAAATTCAATTTTCGTTTTGTGCATTTTGTCGAAAATTTTCGATTTTGGTTAAAAGAGACAATGAAATCCTTATCCACGATATTTCTGGGTTTATTCGACTTTTCTTCAAAATTCTACTTCCATGTATACCGAACTCACATGAGACTTGAAATACTGATAGATGTCCCTTCCAGTGAAGTCATGCTTGATAGTAACATAATGATTGCTTCCGACATGCATGGTGACGGTTCTATTGAACTGTCCACCAGTCAACTGAAATCCGTTGTAGACGTAAGGGGACTGGACGTAGGCGAAGAGCCATCCCATGATGGATCCAATAGGGTTCAGGATGAGCATGGTAGGTCCCAGGTCTGAGGGGATCTTTGACACAGCGGTGTAGACGTTTCCATCTGTAGGCGTCACAAACGTGTGAAGATCTGTCTGATCGATGGAAATTCCGTTGATGACACCCTCGAAGCTTCCGCTGATTCGTTGAGGGTCGCTTTTTGGGATGCATTCGTATCCGTTTCCGAAGAATCCAGTGTCACACTTACAGCAGAATCCGGCGTCGAAGTCTCTGGAAGGATCTCTCTCTCTCCCCCCCTCTCTCTCTCTCCTCTTCTCTCTCTCTCTCTTTCCCCCTCTCAATCTCAATCTCTCTCTCAATCTCAATCTCTCTCTCTCTCTCTCTCTCTCTCTCTCTCTCTCTCTCTCTCTCTTCCAACTCACTGGCAAAGCGAATTCCGATGGCAAGAATCTTCAGTCCTCGAAGCACAAGTCTCTGAAGTCAACATCATCGTCGTATGGGAGATTTTAACTCACGAAATCCCCGATCAGAAGCATGCTCACGGTGTTGCTCTTGAACTGGCCCATCAACAACATCATCATCGGATTCAGAACTGTCGTCGTCGTCCACCGCGTTAAGATTGGGCTCCCGGATTGGGGCGTCTGAAGATTGGTATGTAAGAAAATCTTGATCTGCCTAGAAAGCTACAATAAGAAATTGATGCGAGATAAGAGACGCAGATACTTACCGGGGCAGAGACATCTTGAGCATCCCCTTTTGTCTTTAATGACATTACAGTTTGCTGGGCAGTTGTCGATGTGGTCGTCTTTTGGACAATCTCCTGCTGGAATCATCTCTCTCTCTCTCTCTCTCTCTCTCTCTCTCTCTCTCTCTCTCTCTCTCTCTCTCTCTTTCTCTTTCTCTCAGTCTCTCTCTCTCTCTCTCTCTCTCTCTCTCTCTCAGTCTCTCTCTCCCCTCTCTCTCTCTCTCTCTCTCTCTCTCTCTCTCTCTCTCTCTCTCTCTTTCTCTCTCTCTCTCTCTCTCTCTCTCTCCACTCACGTGTCTCCTTATCATAATCCTGATCATAATTGTTATAGTCATACTCTTCCCCGTTTTCTGCGGGATCTTCTACAGCAGAGTTCGAGATACGGTAGTAAAAAGAACTTCCCATTTCGTTGTTTGACAGACTGAAAAAGATGATAAAACGCATAAAGTGAATTTTGAACTCACTTGACCAACTCCTTCACGTCCGGACCGCCCGAGTTAACACTGGGTTGGTACTTGCCGAGAGAGTGAACGAATCCACTTTGAGCGTAGTAACCGAGCGAGGAAGACCATGGGAGGGAGCCGAAGTGTGTGATGCTGTAGGTTGAAAGCCCATCGGAGACTAGGACGAGCTGGAGAAAAGAGATTTTTTATTTTTTTAAGTTCATGGCAAGTTTTTATAAACATTTTTTTTGTAACTAGAAAAAATGTTTTGGAACGAACCGTTTTTATCACTTAATTTCAAAAACAGTGTTTCCAAAAATGATGAAAAATTGTTGATAGCAATCTTTCCTAGAGGATATTTTCAGTTTCTTTCCTAAAACTCTCTAATTTTTCGAATTTCTTTATCCATTTTTCTTGATGAAATGAAGTGGAATTATCGGAACTTGAATAGTGCTCACATGAAGCTGTGGTTTTTATACTGATAGTTAACGGATGTTGATTTTCATGATCTCAAACTAATGAATCAACTTTTTTCTATGCAAAACCTACCTGGAAAGCAGCTGGACCATCTCTTTCGGCGTTTTCAATGTTTGTCCAAGTGATTACAACTGCTTGAAGGGCGCTGAAGTCAAGAGCATCTTGGAAGGTTTCCTTCACGTCAGCTGTGAGATGCTTCAGAAGTTCGTGATCTGAGGTCGTCACTCTGGAAAAAAAGAATTTTTGACAATTCGAGTTACTCATCTTGATAAAAACTATTATTAAAACATATAAATTTGATTTTCAAAAGAGTCTTTTTTCATCCATTATTATTGCCTTACGAGAATCATTTTTTCAACTCAATACAATTTTGATAAAAATCACATTTTTAGACTTGCAAAAAAGTGTCGGAAATTTCATCACTGTCGAAGCCTTTGGCTATCGGAGAGTGTGTTTTTTCAAAACAAAAAAATTCAAAATGTTCAGAATTTTTTCTCCTCAATTTTGTAAAAAAAAAAACAAATATTTTTCTCAAATTTTTCTCCTCCAACTAACCTGTAGTTAATATTCCCAGCGGACACAGGAGCATAATAAACAGCTATCGCCGGCGATGGGAATTTCGAGAGAGGTTTTACTTCTTCTGGGAAAAAAACTCAATCAGAATTTTTCCATTTTTACCTGGCAGTTTCTCTCCAATTCCTACGATTCCATTATGAGACAGGTAAATCTCATCTTTAGAAGTTTCCATAAACACGATTGGGACTTCTAGAGCAATTGCACTTTGACTTGTTGAGTAGGGAAGCGTCTGGAAAGTTGCATGAACAGGTTCATCAAAAAATTTGGCTGGACTGGCATTGAACCGTAAATGGGCAACACTCCTCCTGGACAGTCCATGGCCCGGTCCAACTGTCGCCCAGTCTATCTGTCATCCAAAAAATTTGGGTTCACTGGCTTTGAACCGTGAATGGGCAACAGACCTCCTGGACAGTCCATGGCCCGGTCCAACTGTCGCCCAGTCTATCTGTCATCCAAAAAATTTGGGTTCACTGGCATTGAACTGTGAATGGGCGAAAGTCCTCTTGGACAATCCATGGCCCGGTTCAACTATCGCCCAGTCTAATGCCGGCCCAGCCTATCTGTCATCCAAAAAATTTGGGTTCAATGGCATTGAACTGTGAATGGGCGACAGTCCTCTTGGACAATCCATGGCCCGGTTCAACTATCGCCCAGTCTAATTCCGGTCCAGTCTATCTGTCATCCAAAAAATTTGGGTTCACTGGCTTTGAACCGTAAATGGGCAACAGCCCTCCTGGACAGTCCATGGTCCGGTCCAACTGTCGCCAAGTCTAATGCCGGCCCAGTCCATCTGTCACCCATTTCCGGTTCAATGCCAGTAAACCCGAAACTTCCGAATCACAAACCTGATCGTCGTTTTCACTTCCATATGGGTAAAAATGTTCGTAGACGATTTGACTCGAAACCGTCCCTATCAGAAATAGAGATAGAAGTTTGAACTTCATCCTAAAGAGATGCTTCTGTTTTTCGAGTGGATAAAGAATGAAGAAAAAAAGTTGGAAATTTAGCGATGAGTCAAAAATAATCAAAGATTTTGAAAACGAAGAGAAACACCAATCTCTATTAGACTCAAATT
>OZ022250.1:15905747-15908247 GCA_963978915.1 Caenorhabditis parvicauda | reverse complement strand
TTTGCCTCACGAAAAAGGGGGCGGGGCAAAGTGGGCGGAGGATTTGTCAATTAATAATATGATCTTCCTCCTTCGGCTTCAATTACAGCGCAAAGACGCTTCGGGTATGAGTCGACCACAGCACGCGGGTAGTTGACGTCAAGACCTTTCCATGCCTTCAGAAGAGCCAACTTCAAAGCTGCCAAACTGGAGTAGTTTTTTGTCGTGACCCAGGTCTCAGAAACACTTTCACAACCGACACTGGACGTTCCAGCAAGATGGGGCACCAGCTCATAAGACGATCGCGACACAGAAATTGTATGAAGCTTTTCCGAGTTTCATACCTTTCATCAGATGTGGCCAGCTTCTTCGCCAGATCTGAATCCGATGGACTTTGCCGTTTGTAGAGAAAGGTCCTGACAAGAACATAACTCCAGTTTGGCAGCTTTGAAGTTGGCCCTTCAGAAGGCATGGAAAGATCTTGACGTCAACTACCCGCGTGCTGTGGTCGACTCATACCCGAAGCGTCTTCGCGCTGTAATTGAACATTTAATTAATTATTTATTCCAGAAAGAATAAAAATAAAAGCTCGTGGCCCACACAAAAGGCACGAGCAGTGATAAATGGAGTAAAACGGGGTTGGGGCAACTGTGGTGATGGGAAAACACATATACGCAAAGCCGAAGGAAGAAGATTCAAGAAGCATTAAATAAATTTTGTTCCTATAAGATTGTAATATCCTGTGTAAAAATTTGACATTATTTCATGATTTCTGTGCCACGTAGCAGCGCTTTTACGACGGACCCTGTAATTTCAAAATTTCATTAGGTTGCAATTTGACAAAAATCAAGGCGCGTTCGTATCTTTTTTGACGATTCATTTTCTGTTCACCGTGAGAGAATAACTGCGTAGTTATAGTACTTTGTGATGAATTTCTCGAGCAGAGCGAGTTCATTACTGTTTTCAGCTCATATCATTGGGATTTTCAATGAAGCCGTCAAAATCTATCAGATCATTCCCACATCTATGAGCTGAGAACAGGCCGTGAAAAGAATAAACTGCCTTTTTTCAACAGAAAAAAATATTTCCATAAATATTTATTAGTTTCAAATTTGTACAAACATCTATCTACAGTAATCTTTATGCTCCAAGGAAGTCGTCGGCGATGATTTTGGCAACAGGCCTGTAGATATCATCTGCAGCTCGCAGACCCCAAATGAAGTCGAGATGGTTGTAATCCGTCAGTTTCACATTCGCCTTCACATTGTTAGGGTCGAGTCTTGGAATCAGGAAGCTTTCAATGTCAGTCGGGTCTCCGAGCCAGTCTTGGTCTCCCCAATACAAATAAATCTGGTCCATCTTGATATCGGTAAAGTCATAAGCTGGAACAATGGCCTGACCGTACTTCTTTTTGTTTTCCTTGCTTCCAAAGTCATGTTTCGGGGTTCCACCATGGCGGACCATCTGCAACCAGTGCACCACGTTCTGGGTCGATGTTCCTGCCGGGGTGTGGGCGATGTAAATTGGAACACGTGTCGCATTGAACTGCAAGCTTTCAGGTCCTGCGATCAAGAAGAGGATGTCGTTGCAGAGGTCGTTTTCGACCCTAAGACCAGCACAGATGTCGTCAGCAGCCAGCTTCATAATCCAGTTGTTTGGGGTGAACTCTCCGGAGCCGAAGACGTCGTACCAACCCTGAAATTTAATTTTGATCCTGTGTCCGCACTCAAGGCTCGGAACTCTACGCGCTAATACAGAAAATCTAAAACATTTCACATAGCTTTCTCTACCTGTAAAAAAATCTGGCCTCCGTAAATCGGTTACTTAGTACTGTAGCAGTTTCGCCTTGAAACACAAGAACGATAAAGTGATGCGCCTTTAATTTCAATGAACTGTAAGTAAGAATAATAATTTAAATCCACAAAGATCTAACTGTTCGTTGTGAGAGTTACCGTACTCATTCTGCAAAATTGAGATTAGAGCGCGTTTGAAAACGGCCATGCTTCTAGCGATACATGTGCATTTGCAATATCAGATTCAAACTATTGGTTTTTGTTTTTATTTAAGCATGTTCGTCAGCCATTTAAAGGCTTTTCTCTACAGATTCTACATCTAACGAAAACTTTTGAAAATATCAAAAAAGCAAGTAAAGACTCCTATTCCAGAGAATTTCTACTCACGTCAAACTCCAAACTGAAATAATCTGCCAAGAACTTCAACATTCCCTTGATGTTCTTCACCTGGCCGACTGGTGCGAGAGCGAAGAATTTTCTAATCTGAAATTTGCTTCTGTTTGTTCTGTCCGCACATGGTGACAATTTATCTTTGAACTGATAATGTGACAAATTTCTTTCTTTATTACTGATCTTGAAAGATTCAATTATCCGAGTTCGAGCTGAGGTTTTTGCTGTTTATTTTCATGAACTATGAACTTTATTTTCGAGTCTAACAAGACTTCGATCTTTATAGGAGAAAATATTTATGGTGTTAAAAGGTTTCTTTCATTTTTCTTTTAAATACT
>OZ022250.1:15850747-15903247 GCA_963978915.1 Caenorhabditis parvicauda | reverse complement strand
TTATTTTCGTATTATAAATGTATTTTATAAGACCTAGTGCTGTTCATACAAGTCAGGTCTTGTCATAGTTTTGTTCTCGTTAAGCAGGTCTAACCAGGTTCATTTCCCGAATTTTCTCTCTGACTACAAGTCATCACGATTAGGCAACGTTGTCAACACGTGCTTGGTTTATCAGAAATTACGTATCGAACGCATTGGCTTCTTGATAAGTCTTGGGAAAAATGTGTTTTTGATCGGAAAGATTAAGAAATCTGCAGCGAATGTGACTGGTTTTTGATTCTTTTCAGGCTGACTACGTCATTTTTCCGAAAAACTGCAAAACTTGAAGAGGTGTGCGCTGGTCGGTCGAAAATAAATTACTTACGAAATTATTGCACACTTCAATGATAAGATGACAATAGTCTCCGCGAAAAATGAATCGAACACAGTTTTCTTGTATATTGAATATTTATTATTATTTTCATTTTGTACAAACATCTATCTACAGTAACATTCATGATCCAAGGAAGTCGTCGGTGATGATTTTGGCAACAGGTCTGTAGATATCATCTGCAGCTCGCAGACCCCAAATGAAGTCGAGATGGTTGTAATCCGTCAGTTTCACATTCGCCTTCACATTGTTAGGGTCGAGTCTTGGAATCAGGAAGCTTTCAATGTCAGTCGGGTCTCCGAGCCAGTCTTGGTCTCCCCAATACAAATAAATCTGGTCCATCTTGATGTTGGTAAAGTCATAAGCTGGAACAATGGCCTGACCGTACTTCTTTTTGTTTTCCTTGCTTCCAAAGTCATGTTTCGGGGTTCCACCATGGCGGACCATCTGCAACCAGTGCACCACGTTCTGGGTCGATGTTCCTGCCGGGGTGTGGGCGATGTAAATTGGAACACGTGTCGCGTTGAATTGCGAACTTTCTGGACCGGCTATGAGGAAGAGAATCTGATCGCAGAGGTCGTTTTCGACCTTCAGTCCAGCACAAACCGCGTCAGCAGCCAGCTTCATAATCCAGTTGTTTGGGGTGAACTCTCCGGAGCCGAAGACGTCGTACCAGAGCTGTAAAGACATCGTTTACAGATTCTAGTGGAGGTCCTACTCACATCAAACTCCGGACTGAAATAATCTGCCAAGAACTTTAACATTCCCTTGATGTTCTTCACCTGGCCGACTGGTGCGAGAGCGAAGAACTTTCTAATCTGAAATTTGCTTCTGTTCCACACCGAGCTATAGACGATCGTTATCGATTGGACGCGTTGCACGAAAATTACATTGAACAAAAATTCGTTCGCACATCAATATTTTTCATTCTTCTGTCCTATTTTTCTCATCTTAACAAGCGAATTTGTCTCGCCAATTGCTGTTAAAAAACGCAAAAAAAGACGTAAGAGAAAAAGTTTTTTAACTACAGTAACTGTATTTTGATCTACAGAGGTGCAGGATTCACGAAGGGGCGGGGTTCGTGCTCGCAGCTTATTGGTCGCCTCCCCTCGCTGCTTGATTCGACACTTTTCTACTGCGCTTAGCGCGGTGTGTGTTCTTCCGGAACTGATCTCCTTGCTCATATCGAAACACACCGAAAAATGTTGGAAGAACCAGAGCACGCTTATCAACAGGAAGACACATTATAATTCTCGATTTTTAACGCTATCTTTGTTTCCAGCGTGTTACAGTATACTCGAATGGTGGAGATCATTTTCGGCGGGAGATGTAGAGTAATGAACTGTAAAGATTTTGAGATCCCCACTTCACAAGCTTCTAGAAATTTCTTTTTTCAGAATTTTTATTCCGCTTCGCACTACTCAAGTCATGTTCAGAACCTCTCAGAAGTCACTTAAGATCTGATTTTGTGAAAATTGGCAACATTTTCTGTTTTTTCTAAAAGAACTTGAAACCAACCTTCTTGGCGAACTCCTGATCTTCAGAAAGCTTCGAGAACATGGTAAGAGTGCCCTGTGAATGTCCCATGTAGTAAACAGACTCGGCACCTGTGACAGAGAGAACTTTGTCGATCATGGCTGGAAGATCGTGTTCAGCCATCTCGTCCCATCTTAATTGAAGGCGTTGCGTGACCGCTTCGCTTCCACTCACGAGAATTTCCAAAAAGCTTCGTGACTCGACTTCAGGTTCTTGTGCTTCTTACTGTAGGTGTTGCCTCTCATGTTTCCCATCCAAACGTCAAAACCAGCATCGGCGAGAATGAATCCTGAATTCACAACATCTTTCGTTTTTCGAAAATGTGAGCGCTCATTCTCCCTTCACGCTCCGCTCTAGCTAACAAACCAGGCAAGACTAAACCCTGTAATGGCAAAATGATCTAACTTTCTCTTGCACAACCTTTGCAAAAAACTGACTCGCAAAAAGAAGCCTCAAAATGTGAGCGCTCATCTCCCGTTACGCTCCGCTCTCTTTCACCCACCTGCAGATTGTTCGGGAAGGTTTGAAACCCAGTTACTACTGTCACACTCCAACCCGTGTTGAAGAAAGACCACAGGGCGCTTGCCACCAGGGAACGTGACGTTGGCTGAAATACCGTAGTCAGGGTTACTGTAGTTTGGAATCACTCACTTTTTCCATACGGGATTCTATGCAACTCCAGAATATACCCATCCGACGTCTCCGCAGTATAGATCATGGCCGGATAATCCCACCGCATCACGATTTGCGGCTGAAAAATAAGATGTGTAGGAATACACGGTGAAATAAAGCTACCGTAGTCTCATCCATCTCTGGGTCCGTGGAATGAGCATCCGTGAGCGCGAGCGCAAGAAGAGGTAAAATGATCCACCTGAGCATTTTTCTGTAGGAAGAATGACTGGAAGAAAAGCGTTGTTTGTTGAATTTATACGAAGTGTCACTTTGCTTATCTACCACGCTGAATGGATTATTTTAAAAGAGGTGTACATCCGCTTAAAAGTGTAGTTGTTAGCGAAGCTAAGAAGAATAAAGGAAAAGTGTGCGGTTGCGTCGGTGCATTGGCAGTGCACACACGCCGCTTACCGTAACACTTCGATTTTCTAATTATTGATATTATTGTTTAGGCTCATTTCATTTGTTTATTAAGCTTTTATATTATTCCGTATGTATTTATATCAATTCTAAGCCTTATGTTCCCTGCCTCATCACAATTTCATTGTATGTATTGCAGGAGAACCAGAGAGGCTGGTTCTTTTTACTGGGGAATCAATAAATTGTTAATAAATCAGTCTATTGGTTGAAGAAGGAGGTCGAAGACCCAAGAAAACCTGCTGAAAATACAATATAATTTTCACATGGGCACAAGGAGCACACCCGGAGCCGCCGAACCACCGAAATAAAAAAGGTAATTTTCAAATACTGAAAATTCACCATTTCTGAAAAATAAAAAGAATTGAAAAGAGCCAAGAGGCCAAACGTTACAAAAAAAAGAGCCAGAAGGCCAACAAGTCCCCCACAAAAAGAAATAGTTAAAAAGTGGAAACAGGATTCATTTTTTAATTTTTTGTTTGTCTCGAGATTGGTGTCTGCATACATCAGTGATAACGGTTTTGCTGGTGTCGTTGTAGCATCAAGCTCATTTTTGTTGTTGTTTGGGTGTTGTTCTACGCGAGTCGTGAGACAAGTTGAACAACAAAAACCCATCGTATTCGACGCGAGTCCTTGACAAGTCGAATACACCTGTTCGACGCGAGTCTATAAGACGAGTTGAATCGACCTCACGAGAAGGTGTTCGACGCGAGTCTGACAGACGAGTTGAACAACCCAACGAAGAAGATGAACGCGAACCAACAAGCTCACATTGTGAAGTCCGAAGCTCCGATATCGGCAAGGCTCCAACCGTCGGTATCACAGTACATCCGAGAGCCTATGATGGACTTTCCCATGTTCGACGGGACGGATGCAACTGATGATTTCTCTGTTTTCTGGCAATTCTTTGAACACGTCGACCAAGGGCAAGCTTCGTCGACTGTCAAGATGGCTATCCTCCAGAGTCGACTGGCGGGAGAGGCCAAGAAGAAATTCGAAAACTTGGGCAACGACGGAGACGACTACGAGTTCCTGAAAGAACAGCTCGTCAAGAATTACGGCCAAATCGAGAACAGAGTGGAGAGACTGACTCGGAAGTTCAAAGCAACACTGTTGGAAGGGAAAGGAAGAGATGACGAAATGACCCTTCTACAGCAGTTGACTAATCTCATTTACAAGCTGCGTAAGGAGGTGGTCGACGTCGACAGAGAAGATTGGCGAAGAGATGTTCTGGGCAAGTTCACAGACATCACCATCGAAGAGGTTGCAAAGAAAGAAGCCAGGACACGCCACACATGGAGTATGAACGACACCTTGGAAGCCATCGAAACGTCCATTGGCGAAATGGAACGCGTGGAATACATCATGAACCGATGTAAGGCGAAAGAAGAAAGAAGGTCCTGGACAACCACGCACGAGCCGTGTGCAGTGTGCCCGTTCTGTGGAGGCGACGATCACGATGCTCAGGAATGCAGAATTGTGAAAGAGCAGAAAGTTCGCAAAGCCAAGCTGCTGGAGTCCAAGAGATGCTTGTCTTGTCTAAGGCTGGGACACATCACTCGGTTCTGTTCCACCAAGAAGGCGTGCACAGAATGCGGTTCCATGGGACATCATCAATCAATTTGTGACCGGCCAGTATCAACGAGAAAGTCCGTGATTCATGGTGAAGGACAGACCGACGAAGAAGCAGAAACCTGGGCTACTGAGGAAGTCAAGTCTGCGCTTGACCCTAACGAGGGTCGCGTCGAGACAAAAATGATTTCGTATCACTCCTACTCAGGCGAAAGAATCTTGGGTACAGAGGGCTACCTACCGACAGTGTCCTTAGCAACGTTCAACAATAGGAAGAAAGAATGGACCAGAACGAGTGTGATCATAGATACCGGATCAACACACTCGGTCATCGATGAGGCTATTGTTGAAGAGCTAGGATTACGAGTCAGAACTACGGCAAAGATGGAACTTCGGACCCTGAGCAGTGAACCGGAACGATTCCATGACGTGGCGGCAATCGAATTGAAGATGAACGGAGCCGTGAAGAAGTTCGAAATGCTGAAAACACAACGCCTGAATTGTTCTATGAAGAAGGCCCCCTTGTCAGAGGAGGATAGACAGTACCTGGAAGACAACAAGGTCATGGTTAACGAAGACGTCTGGAAAGACAGAGTGAAGCCAACTATCCTCATAGGAAATGATCTGATTCGATTCGTGATCGAGGGAACGGGTCCGGTCAAAGTACTCCCATCAGGGATCACTCTCCTGGACACCGTCGTTGGTTACACGACGCAAGGTTCTCCCACATCGAAAGGCAAGGAACGTGACACCCAGACCAAGGGATGCGAGCAGTTGGCTGAAACGGAAGGACAGGGACAGCACGACAGTGGCAGAAAACGAGTATCCTGGACAAGGCTCACAAGAAGCGAGATGTCGGTGCAGAGAAGAGCAGAAGAAAAGCAGAAGACGAAGATCGAACCGGGCACAACAGACACTTCCTCTCGGTGCCGGGAAGGTTCTGCTTCGCAGAAAGAGAAAAACGAACAGGAGAATGCACAGTTTCGTGACCGGGGCAGTACAAGAGGCAGTCTGTCCGAAAAGAAGATGAAGCGACCGTTGAGGCGTCACTCAACACATGGCCAAAACAACGTCATTGGAGAAGAAAAGTCAGTGGGACTACCCCCAGAACACGATTCTACCACACAGAAAGTGACCGATGATGAGAAGAAAATGCAGTTTTATGACCGGAACAGTACAATATAATAATATAATAATATTTATTTTGGGGAAAGCCCGCAATAGAAACAAACACGAATGTTGATAAAACAAGGATAAAACAATTTTGCGTTTCATTTCAAATAATAATTAGAAGTGGAAGTAAACATGAATAAAGAGAAGTTGTGGAGCGGTGAACATTAAGGAATGGAAAAGAACCCACACGAGGTAAATCATGTAGAAAATATATTATACTACTGACTTGGGTATGCCAAAAGTGTAGGCTGAGATATCTGAGATCAGAAAAAGACCGCGAGTCATGACTGCCTTGAGGTATGTTGGTTGATGTGATACCAAAGGTTGACAATTTTCTTCACTTGTGAGACTGTCCGGTCGTCGATGCAGTAGTCGAGCAGACACAGTAGATTGAAGCTTTCTCAGGACGTGTAGTGCTTGCTAGATTGAGAGGCATGTGAAGACTAGATCGTTATTCCATGAACCTCTTTCCCTTCGTTGACGAGATGTGTTGGACAAATGGTGCTTGAATGCGGTCATTGCGGAGTTGGTCAAAGTTTGGATGAAGCTGGATTGAAGTAGTCAAAGGCGAATTGTCATGAGTTTGCAGTTATTTTCATCAGATTTTACTTTTTTTTTTTTTTTTTTTTTAAATTTTTTTTTATAGCCTTTTTTTGGGTTGTTGAACCCTTAACACTTTGGTATACTTGGGTCACGGTAGAATAGAAAGTTAAAAAGAATAAATATATACTTCGTGAGGGTTCTTGTTTCTGGAGATTAAAAAAAACATTGGATTTGAATAAAACCAGATGAATAAGGCCAGGACACCAGATGAGTAAGGCATGGACACTAGATGAATAAGGCATGGATACAGGTGTAAAGAATCGTGAATGAAAATACGCTGGCGGGTACGAGTTGTCAGTTGTGGTGTCATTTGTCGGTTGGGCAGCGTACTCAATTGATCTGAATTTTCGGGTGAACCACTACACAAGCCTAAAGGACAGTTATTTACGAAACGTCGACAACACGTATTGACTAGACTCAATTTCTTTTAAAAAAATTCACACAGATAGAATGTAACGTCGACTACACTGATTGACTATGTAGACTCAGTCGTGAAAAATTCCAAGACAGAAAAGGCGGTCCACAGCGTTGGCGGTGTGAAAGTTTCATGCTATTGTAAGAATTTCATGCTATTATTTCGTGCTGTTCACCATAGGACGGACGAGTAGCTTGTAATTACCATGTGGCTTCACTTTACCGATTTTGTTAAAAGCAGTAGAAGCTCTTTGTGCAAAACTGTTGCGGCCAATATTCTTTTTGGGATTACTGCATGAAATTTTGAACGAGTTACCTCGTGTACGTGATTGAGTGATGGTGAAAATTCTTTCTATTGGAATGGCCACTGAGCCTGACAGTATTTTGTCAACTAATTTCATATCAGCTGCACCACGGCGTTCTTTCAAAGTTTTCAGACGTAAGTTACTCAGTCTGTGTTCATAGGGGAATTTTCCGTCAGTTATTGCACGTATACCATGCATCCTTATATAAATCTTTCTTGTGTATTCTCGCTGGACCGCTTCAATTTTTTGGCAATCTTTTTTGAAAAGTGGTGCTGATACGGAGGTGCCATATTCTAAAAGCGGTAACACATAAGATTTGTAAAGCTTTAGTAGGATATCTTTTCTCTGGGAGAACATAGCTCGGAATATCGTGAAAGTACAAGCTTTAGCTTTTTGACAATAATACTTCCAGTGCTCCGTGAATGAAAGATCTGTTTGAATGAAGAATCCAAGGTCTTTCACAAGAGTTACTTCATTAATCTTATGACCAGCGAGTGAGTAATCGGGTATAAATTTCCTTTTCCTTCCCAAATTTAGAACTTGAGTTTTGTTAGGTGGGCAGTACCACCTTGAGTTTTGTTAGGTGGGCAGTACCACCAGGCAGTACCACCGGAAAGAAGAAGGAACGACCATGGTGGTCTCTCGCAGCACATGGACATCACGACGACCTTGGAGGACGATCAATGGGACGACTCCCAGAGCACGGTCAGCGACGACACCGCTCGAGACAACACGTAGGAGAGGGCAGTGTTAGCGAAGCTAAGAAGAATAAAGGAAAAGTGTGCGGTTGCGTCGGTGCATTGGCAGTGCACACACGCCGCTTACCGTAACACTTCGATTTTCTAATTATTGATATTATTGTTTAGGCTCATTTCATTTGTTTATTAAGCTTTTATATTATTCCGTATGTATTTATATCAATTCTAAGCCTTATGTTCCCTGCCTCATCACAATTTCATTGTATGTATTGCAGGAGAACCAGAGAGGCTGGTTCTTTTTACTGGGGAATCAATAAATTGTTAATAAATCAGTCTATTGGTTGAAGAAGGAGGTCGAAGACCCAAGAAAACCTGCTGAAAATACAATATAATTTTCACAGTAGTCTGGCCTTCAGTGATAATTGAAACACAAATCATAGGCAACTCAAAATCTTTGGTCATCTGATAGAATGAAAGTAGGCCATTCAACACTTCTAACCAAGGAACGGCTTCTAAAAAGTACTTTCTGACTGCTCTTATGACTCCCCACATTTCTTGGTGACACCTTTTTTGTTGTCGACAAGGTCGATGTCTGTGAGACACCTCGTGCGGCATCAGGACAGAGACGATGGTGATGATTGGTCATTGGGATTCGGGACCTCACACTATTCTAGGTTTTCAAGTATTCTGAAAACGATAAAACCAGCCTCAAAAGTCGCATCTTGTTATTTTAGCGTTGTCACTCAACTTTTCACATTTACTTCAACTCGACGTCGGCTTATGATGAACTTGTAATCTGTGAGGTTTCTGACTACCTCAAACTTGGTCAATTGAACCAATTCATGAAAACTAATACTACTCGTTGTCAAGTTCCAGGACTACGGTACTTTTACCGTACCTATAGGCTAGCTAGCAGCAATATCATCTTTCAAGAAGCACCTAAATTTTCCAGTACTTTACATCTATCGTAACCATCAACATCGAATTCTGCCTCATTCCTATGCCTCCGAGCCGGAGGTTCTCGATTTTCCCTTCTCCATACGATCATTGTATTCAACATTTATTCCAAACAAGTAAAAACAATACATAAAACCGCAAAGTGTAACACGAAAATGTATAAATAGAAAACTGTTAGCGCCAAGAGGTAAAGTTATTTTTTGGTGCGGCACTTCCACCAAAGATTGAGGACGTGTTATTGGTGTTCTGTTGTGATGCAGCTGTTCCACCGCCGAAGATGGAAGATTTCTGCTGTTGTGGAGCTGCTGAACCTCCGCCGAATAATGAGCTTCCGGATTGCGCGAATCTAAAAAAGTTTGATGAAGAAAAATTTCAGTTGGATATACAGTACACGGTGTAACACTTTCGGCCATTCCAAAAATGGGCGTAGAATACATGGAATTAATGAGTAAAAATACCAATAGACGGCTGCAAAGCGGTCATACGGAGCGAAAAATTGAATCTATTCATTGGGGCGACTGATTCGCGCCTTTTTTTTGAAACTCCAGTTCCACTCAATTTTTTGATCTTGGTACAACGTGCAGTAGCTCTCAAAAGAAATCTAAACTTTGTTTTCGGCTTTTGAGGACACTCAAAACTAGCGTTGCACAACGAGCCACATATATCGCTAGAAGCATGGCCGTTTTCAAACGCGCTCTAATCTCAATTTTGCAGAATGAGTACGGTAACTCTCACAACGAACAGTTAGATCGTTGTGGATTTAATTTATTATTCTTACTTACAGTTCATTGAAATTAAAGGCGCATCACTTAATCGTTCCTGTGTTTCAAGGCGAAACTGCTAACCGATTTACGGAGGCCAGATTTTTTTACAGGTAGAGGAAGCTATGTGCGAGCTAAATGTGATTGTTATCGATTATACGCGTTGCTCGAAAATTCGCTATAGAGCGCGTTCGCACATCAATATTTTTTCATCCCTCTCTCCTATTTTTCTCATCTTAACAAGCGGATTTGTTTCGACAATTTCTGTTGAAAAATTGCAAATGATGTAAATTTCCTTCGTAACTAGCTTTTTATCATGAGTTTTGAAAAAAAACGTCAGAGAAAAAAGTTTTTCAACTACATTAACTGTAATTTGATCTATAGCGGTGCTGGATTTACGAAGGGGTGGAGTTTGTGCTCGCTGCTTATTGGTCGCCTCCCCTCGCCGCTGCTTGATCCGACACTTCCTCGCACGGCCGAATTACCGCGTGCGACCTTTTTGTACCGCGCGGTAGAATCCCGCTGCTATGATGCTCCCTCTGCGCTATTTCCTGATAGTGGCAGAAGTTAGTCGAGGATTGGTCAGAAAAGAGAATTTTGACGAATTTAGAACATTTCAAAACTACAAGCAAGCACTCTGTGAAGCGATCTTGAGAAAATATGGGAATTTTCTCTGACGCCTAATTCTCCAAACTTCAGACTACTACGCCGCTAAAAAGATAGAAAAGATATGAACGCTAATATTTTCGGCACATCTCAACCTAGAAGTGTCAAATCGGTCTGTAACTTTCAGAGATTTCACCAAAGACATTTTTCACTTTTCGAGAATATGAGAAGAATAGGGATAAACTTCTCATAAGCACTTAAAATTGACTTTTTAAATTCCTCTCTCGAAATTCCTAAAACTCACTGTGAGAAGCCTCCTCCGGCACTACCAGTCGTGTTACCACCTCCACCAAAGATTGAAGACTGAGCTGGTGCAGCAGACCCGAAACTCGGTCCACCACCAAACTTTGGTGCTCCTCCGAAAATCTGAATTCATGATTCATATGGGATATTTCAACAAAAATGAGATATTGAAATGTTTTGTCACGTGAACCGTCAAAAGAGTAATTTTCATATGTTTGTCGATAAATTTTGGCAGAAACCAAATCGAAGAAGAATTTCGTTTAAAACCCACATATCCAGCAAAAAGTCTAACCGATTTCAAACTCGCGGCAGTCGCATTTTCGTAAACTGAGTAGGGTAGGATCGGGACTCTCACAACGAACAGTTAGATCTTTGTGGATTTAAATTGTTATTCCTACTTTCAGTCCATTGAAATTAAAGGCGCATTACTTAATCGTTCATGTTTTTCGAAGCGAAACTGCTACGGTAACTAAGAAACCGATTTACGGAGGTCAGACTTTTTTACAGGTAGAGGAAGATATGTGAACCCTCACATTTCGTCACCAGCCCTGAGTTATATGTTTTTTAATAACAACTAATTGAAAAGTAACAGAAAATTTTGAAAAGTGGGTTTTCGATTTCGTAAACTAAATATGTGTTTCACATAAGAGATTTTAAGGAAAAAGAAGATCCGTTTTGGTTGATCTTGTAGTTTCGCGGAAGTAAAATTTTCTGAACGGAAGTCGGAAGTGAATTTTTTCAACGGAAGTCGGAGAAAGAATTTTTCGAACTTGTCTGAAGTGGAAAATAAATCAATTTTTAAAAAAGTAGACTGAATTCCGTGCGACTCTGTTGCTCTTTGAAACTCTGAAACTCACCGAGCTTCCAGTCTGTGGTGTCTGCTGTGCAGCTGCGCTAGCCATTGCTCCGAATGATCCAGTCTGAAGGGATTTGATTCTTTAAAACTGTTTGTTTAGAAAACTAAACATTATACATTATCATAGCGAGCACTAGCTACGAAGGATTCTATCTAAATTCAGTTTTGAAGGATTTTTTCTCAATTTTTGTAACTGCAAGTCGAGTTGCACGGAATTCCGACTTCCGTTCAACAAATTCTACTTCCAACTTACGTCAAAAAATTTTTTTCATGAAAAATGACGAAAATGCCGTGAAATCGTTTCTTCTCAGTCAGAAATTGATCGTCACCTGTTGAGAATGAGCGGATATACAATATCTCTGAGTTTTTTCAAATTTTTTGCACTCCCGACTACCGTTTGCAAAATTCTACTTCCGACTTCCGTCCTTTTTTCACTTCCGACTCCCGAGAAGAATTTCACTTCCGTCTTCCGTTTAAAAATCTCACTTCCGATTTCCGTTTTGAGAAATTTTACTTCCATGCAACTCTGGTCTGCTCCTTCACGCCCGCCTTTTTTGCTATATCTTTCGGAAAGTTTTAATTTCAAAATCTAATGTAAGCATGAAGCTACTGCTTGCTATGATCATGTATAATGTTCATTGAATCTCTGGATAAACAATTAATTAACTGAATATTAGAGCTCCCTGTTAAAACCCAAAAAATCTCACAGCTGCTGGTTGTTTTGCAGACGTCGAACTGTTCCCAAACATCCAGCTGTTTGATGATCCTGATGAAGTTGCATTGTTGGTTTTTGCCGAGAAGATGTTGCCTGTGTTGTTCTGGGGTTGTTTGTTTCCAAGACCACTGAAAATTCAACTTTTCCCTATTTTTGACAATTTCATCTTTGATCAACATAATTAGATGGGGTTTTGTAGGTTGTAAAAGACTCAGAAATCATTGAAAAACCCATTTTTTGACACAACGCCCTAAATTTTCATTAAAATCAAGAATCAGTCACAATTGCTGCCGATTTATTAATCTTTCCGACCAAAAACACATTCTTTTAATCAGTTATCAGGGAGCCATTCCTTTTCCAAGCAATTTCTGATAATCTGACCACGTGTTCACAACGTTGCCCAATCGTTCTGTGATAACACGTAGTCAGTAGATCATACCGCTTATTGCCAATGTGCTTGAAGTAGGGGAGCTGAGAGAGAAAAAGAAAAGTCCACATTGATACAGACCAGGCTAGTTTTATCATATTGCAATAGTTTTTGGCCTTCAATTTACTCCATAATAAATTTGTCGCCGGTACGTCGCCGTATAATCGCTTGTACGTCGCCATATTGTCGCCGTTTGGTAAGGCATACCCAATGGCGACAAAAATATTATGGAGTTAGATGAGCAACCACTCTCATTCGTCACATTTTTAGCTGGATAATATGGAATTCGAGAAAAGGTTATAGGTTAAGAGCAAAAACTTGGCGTCGAGCGGGGGTTTTTTCTCGGCATAGGTGTAAAAACGGTCGAATATGAGTAACAGAATACTGTTGTACGTACTCTGCGCGCTCTTCCTCCAATGTACTCTCTCACTGCGCGCCTGCGTTCAGTGATTGTACACACTCTCTCACTTACATACTGAAGGGATGTGGAGACGTGGCTCGTAAACCCACACAGAATCCAAAAAAAATTGTCTATGCTTGTCTGGAACTATTCACCCCCTCTCTCTCACGTGGTACAGTCAACAGGAAGTCGTGTGGTACTTTTTGTTAACAGGGGGAGATTTACTTGAACAGGTTACAAATTTCGCTTATTCAACGTCGTCTGCCATCTGAACAATGTCAGTCCCGTTCCTGCATGAATAACGCAGTCTGCTTATGGAAGAATCAAAGATCTAACAGATAACTTCCAACTTGATCAACTTCACACAATTCTGCTGACAACACCTAATTTTGCAGGAATTTTCAAAGGTTTTGATAACAAGAAACACTTGTTTACGATTGTATGCGGTTCAGATTAGGTTCGCCCAAGGGCTGATTACGAAATTTTCGATATAACGGAAGCCTTAAACGTTAAATTACCATTTTTTCCCTTTTAACAAAACCGTTGAACGGTAAATTAACGTATTCTTCAATTTTGAAAGGAACCGTTAAACCTTGAATCAAATAAAATTAACAAAGCATCCCGTTAAATCTGTAAAATCGTTAAATTCGTAACCAGTCTTTGCACGAAACATCGCGATTGTTGCAATTTATGAAAAAAAAAACCTCATGAAACCACCACCAAAGACAGATCCACCACCGGCTGACTTGCTGCCCATGTCATCTTCCATACCATCGTCTGCAGTCTGTTGTTGGGCGGCGGATGCTGCGGCAGCTCCAAATCCTGGAATCAATATGAAAGTTTCTGATGATCGCGAATTCAATATTATCGAAAACTATTATCGCAAGTTTCTTATTGGCAACTTATGTGTGTAGTAGAACGATTCTACGAGAAATTGATGAATTTTCTTCAATTAAACTTTTTTTATTGGTGCAGAAAATCGAATCAAGATGTGTTCTAAAAACATTTTTCGTATTTTTAATCAATTTTCGCAAATAATATTTTCTTCCATACAAAATACAGCATACCTAATCAATGTCTTCTCACATTGTAAAATCTGACTGGTGAATTTAAAAACTCGAACAATACAAGTGAATACCCGAAAAAATACCTGAAGCCTTGGCTTGCCCACCAAAAACACTGGTTGGCTGTGCTGTCGTCGATCCTCCACCGAAAATCGAGGAGCCTTGTGGCTTCTGTTGTCCTCCACTATTGAACGAGAAGGTGACTGGAGAAGTCGCTGTAATTGATCAGTTTTCTTCAGTGTTGTGACTGCAGTAATTGTTCTAGACGGTTATAGAACATTGATACTGGAATGTTTTTTCCGAATGTTCTAGATCCTTCAGCTGTTCTAGAACTATAGATTGACCTACTTCTACTTTCGACTCGTGGCACTTGCATAGTACTACACGGACATACCAAGGAAGCTTACCAATGTTGCATGGAAGTAAAGTACTTCAACACGGAAGTTGGTAGGGGTGATAAATAGAGTTACATGGGAGTACATTTTTTAAGCGAAAGTCGAAAGGCACACTCTTTCCACCGCAGTCGAAAGTGAACTTTTCAAAAACAGAAATTGGGAATTTTGTATAGCCGCTTATTCTCAGAACTAGACGTTCTGAATCAGTTTGTCTTTTTTCCTCAAATGTGGTCATTTTCTCACTTTTCGAACAAAATTCATCACACAAGAGATGACATTTTTGAATGGATGTAGGAATTTCGCGCAACGCTATACTCACATTGCGCCGCTGACGCTGCTGCCTGTCCGAACGACCCAAATCCACTGTTCGTCGCTGGTGCCTTGGGTGTTGTTGTCGTTTGCCCGAAAGATCCGAACGAACTTGACGACGCTGCTGGCTTCTCTTCAGTCTTGTTGAAGTTGAATGCATTCGCTGCCGCTACAGTACTCGATGCGGGTGTGGTCGTCGCTGGTTGTGATCCTGAATTTTTTAATCAAACAACAAAATTTTATTTTCGTTCAATGAATGAAAAGGTTTTACAACTGGAATTTAATGTTTCATAATAATTGATTTATACCGAACTTGGCAAATTGTAAATTCATTTTTTGATTGAAATCTTTCAATTTTTCTGAAAATTGAATTCAGATCGAAACAGAGACGATTTAAAATGTTCCTTCAATAATGAAAATTTGCTATTACAAAGACCATCAAGACTTTAAATCCAATTTTAAAATTAAAAACTTTAATTTTCTGAGACATCGACAATAACTAAAGCTCAAAAACAGTGTTGCATAGACTTTTCATTTTAATAAAGTTCTGATGACGAAAATCTCACCGAAAATACTAGACGTTGGAGTTGGTGTTGAACTTTCTGCTGGTTTACCTCCACCAAAGATACTGGTACTGCTGCCGGTGGCTGGCGGAGTTGAATCTTTCCCGCCTGAAAGCGGAAAGTGTAAAGATCTTTTTGTGAGAATCACTCACTGTTGCGAGTGAACTACAGTAACTCGCATAATTAACTTTTGACCTACCTCGTGCCCATGTCTAGTTTGTTTACGTTCATCCCGGTGGCCAAACCCACTCCGGATCCACTACCTAAGCTCTCGAGTCTTATATACTTTGCTTCTGTATACTTCTACTAATAAACCCATCATATTAGCCGGCGTACCACACTGTCCTTACGATACAACACTCACCAAACAAGCTAGTTTTTGCCGGTTCTACTGGTGCTGCTGGTGCTACTGATGCTGCAGGGGTGGTTGTCGAAGAACCGAAAAGTGACTTTGGTTGCGCCGTTGAGGCTTGTTCAACTTTTGGTGTGACCTGCAAGCGTGGACATACTCTCTATGCGAGCTTTTCGAACATTTCATTTTTTTGAGTGATTGTTTTGAAAAATTCAACCTGTTTTCATAAAAAAACGAATTTCAAATTTAAAAGCGTTACCTCACTACTACTTCTAGAAAAATTAATTTTAATGTTTTTCCTACAAAAATTCTACAGTTACTGAAAAATTGATATGCTAAGATGACAATTGGTCTAAGCTTCAGCTCGAAAATGAAAAATCCAATTTGTCTATTGCAAAACTGAGTAATCAAACCGACCAGATTGATAATCTCATTTTCCTAAAATTTGAGTGATTGAACCGAAAATTTAAATTCTCACTTACTGCTCAAAAATGAGGTCAAAATCAATGGTTTTCGGTGAAAATAAGGGAATAGTAGCGACAATTCAGCATTTTTCAGTTTGCAATGAACAAGTCTCACCGGGTCTACAACCTTCTCCTCCTTCTTCTTTGCCGCTACCGGGGTGACTGGCACTTCTGTTGGCTTCGGAGCAACGTCTTCTTTCTTCTCCGTTTCTGTTTTTAGCTCATGCTTTACTGGCTCCGCACTTGGTATCACAGGCTGCAACGAAATCATGAACAAATGAATAAAAACGATGAAACTGTTCATTTTCTCTATAGATTCAACTTTTTTTGAATCACCTCTACAACCTTCGGCTCCTCTTTTGTGAGAACTGGAGGCTTGTCGTCTTTCATTCCAAAAATGGTCTTTCCTGCTCCAAACAGAGAACTTCCTTTGGGTTCCTCGGGTTTCGCTCCATTTTCTGAAATTTTCCATCTTCCGATGGAAATGAAAAATTGATTTCTCCTAGAAATTATAAAGCAACAACTTCACGACGTTTTCCCCCGAAAATTTCTGAGAACAATTAGAACATCTAAAAACATTTTCAGTACGCTACACACTGCGGCAAACGCAGTTGAAAAGTTTTAGCAAAAAAATTGATAGAAAAATCGAAAAATCAGAAAAAAAACTGAAATTCAGAACGATGTAAGGTTTTAAAAATTCGGTACTCTCTATAAATTCAAAATCACCTTTATTCACAGCTGTGGTCGATCCAAACAGCGACTTGCCTGTTGAAATAGGACCAGTTTTCACTTCTGAAGTACAAATATTCAGACATGTTGATTACAAAAAAATACACATATATCGCTAGAAGCATGGCCGTTTTCAAACGCGCTCTAATCTCAATTTTGCAGAATGATTACGGTAGGCATACCCTAGGGTCGGGACTCTCACAACGAACAGTTAGATCTTTGTGGATTTAAATTATTATTCTTACTCTCAGTCCATCGAAATTAAAGGCTCGTTACATAAATCGTTTTGTGTATCGAGGCGAAACTGCTACGGTACTAAGTACCCGATTTACGAAGGCCAGATTTTTTTTACAGGTAGAGGAAGATTTGTGAAATACCTGGCTTCGAGGGAGTCGTAGCCGATGTTGTTTTAGAAGCTGTCACGCCGGTGAAAAGACTGCTTGTTGGTTGTTTTGGCTGTCCTGAACGAATTAACTGCTTATATTTTTCTTTTCATTCTTGGATTTTCGATGGGAGTAAAATTTGCTAATCTATTTCAGATGAATTTCAGTGTCAGGATGGTAATTTTACCTGTACTGTCCAAAAATCAACATTTTTTCAAATATAGGTGATATTCCTTCTTCAAAAACATAACGAGAAATTCAAAGATAACTTTTCTGGCTGATAATGGTCAATCGTACAGTATACCTCTTTCAGACACATCATAATTGAACCCACATGATCTGATGGTATATGTTTTATCACTTATAACAAAAGAATGATGTGAATCATCGAATCATCTCCTTACATAAAATCTTACAAGGTGCAAAAAAATTTTTGTGGTAATCAAGTTTTAACTTTGATCAAATCTTAGCTTTGTTCCTAACTAGTGTTTTAAACCGTGAGCCTAAAATTTGAAGTGTCGACAAAGATGAATGAAGAAAGACTCATGATTCAGTCTACTTTTTTGTATAAAATATGATTAATCTAAATTACGGTCAAATACAATTTGTCCGACTACTGGTTGGAATTGATCTGAATATCCTGGTCGAGCAACTAACACCAATGTTCTATCATTTCAAAGTCATACGACATCTCTCACAGTCGACTGGTTTACCATTTCCTATTACTTCTATTTATACACACCTCGGTAATGGAAAAACGACGGATGTGTTATTCATACGCGGTTTATGTGCATTTTAGCAGGTTATGTGAATGTTAGCTTTTTATGTGCGTGTTATACTCTGTTTATATGAGATTTATAGTCCGAACGCTTATGTGTCGTTTATGGCCAAGAACTTTGAGAGGCCTTTTTGAGACTTTTTTATGTGACCCGCACATAACATGCACATAATCGGAAGTTACATGAACACTCAAAATTCGAACACTGTTGCATCCGAATTACCCCGAATGATGTGCAGATGAGTACTGAAAGATATTCTACGAGTCCTGAGGTCTTCGAGCAGTACCTTACGAACTGTCAATTGACATTGCAATATGTCTGCATTTTTAATTCCTAAGGGAACTTGGCGAAATTTCAGTCAATTGCGTCCTGAAAAAATTTTGTGGTATGTTCGGACAGAGAGATTCGAAAAACGAAAAAATTCGATCGAGAAAATACCATTGTGTGAGGAATTTCCCTATGAAACTATTCTAAAAACTCGGAAAAATACTGATTTTCTTTACTCCGGAGTGACGAAAAAACTAAAAAAAACATAAGGCTGTGCCACCATCCTTTTGAGAAAGTAACTTCGATTTCAAATACAGTGTGTATAAAAAAAACGTCATGTTGAAGGTTTTTGCTGATTTTCCACGTATTTTTGAGAATGACAAAAACTTCTGAAACAAAAGTTTTTAGTCACATTCAGACACACATTTTCTGTGAATTTCAACCAAATCCATCCACGAGCTCTCGAGTTATGTCTATGGAGCGAAAATGGACCTGTATAAAAATAACGTCATGTTCACTAAAAACCGAGATAACAAAAACAGAACACTGAGAAATTCAGTTTTTTTAAATGAATAATCATTTTACAGATTCTTCGAACAAAAAATGATGTTTCGGAGAGGTTTACAAAAATTTACAAGCCTGGAGAGCAGAAACTGTCATTTTTTGCTCCAAAGAGCCATATGAGCTTCTTTCAGCTGATAGACTATTCAATTTTGTCACAGACTGATGCGAACATGTAACTCTACAGTTTTTATAATGTTACACATCACCACAACGTGCCGTTCATTCTTGAAAATCAATATTATCATCCGCATACTGTACTTTCCTCACTTGGCATGGGTTCATCAGGTCATAGTCTAGCCCGAAAGTAAAATTTCTTTGGGCAGAACATTGGAAAGGTAAGAAGAGGC
Source organism: Caenorhabditis parvicauda (assembly GCA_963978915.1). Lineage (NCBI taxonomy): Eukaryota > Metazoa > Nematoda > Chromadorea > Rhabditida > Rhabditidae > Caenorhabditis > Caenorhabditis parvicauda. The sequence goes on along the minus strand of OZ022250.1, from coordinate 15,884,246 downwards.
TCTCTTCAAAAAATATTTTATGTTTTCACTGATCACAGCATTTTGATAAGCATTTGATTAGAGGTTTAATATTGAACCGCCAAAAATGGCTTGAAAGACGCTGAAATTCGCATGGTTATTCTTTTCTCCGTTATTCAATGCTTGTTGAAGAGCTGTGATCGATGAAAACATGAAAAATTGTTTGGAGAGAGCCTCATCTTACCTTTCCAGTGTTTTACCCAAGGAAATTTCACTTTCGGGCTAGACTATGGCCCGATGAACACGTGCCAAGTGAGGAAAGTACAGTATGCGGATGAGAATATTGATTTTCTAAAATGAAAGGAACGTTGTGGTGATGTGTAACATCCTAAAAACTTTAGAGTTACATGTTCACATCAGTTTGTGACAAAATTGAATAGTCTATCAGCTTAAAGAAGCTCATATGGCTCTTTGGAGCAAAAAATGACAGTTTCTGCTCTCCAGGCTTGTAAATTTTTGTAAACCTCTCCGAAACATCAATTTTTTTATTTGAAGAGTTTGTAAAATGATCATTCATCAAGAAAAACTGAATTTCTCAGTGTTCTGTTTTTGTTATCTCGGTTTTTAGTGAACATGACGTTATTTTTATACAGGTCCATTTTCGTTCCATAGACATAACTCGAGAGCTCGTGGACGGATTTGGTTGAAATTCACAGAAGATGTGTGTCTGAATGTGACTAAAACCTTTTGTTTCAGAAGTTTTTGTCATTCTCAAAAATACGTGGAAAATCAGCAAAAACCCACAACATGACGTTTTTTTTATACACACTGTATAAGTCCATATGTGAAAAAAGCTCAGAAGGTCGTTTTAAATCAGATAAAAGTGATTAGATTGCACACCTCATTTTATTTTGCAAAAAATTCATTCAGAAACAATTATTTACTATTTTCCACCATAGTTGTTCATTTTCTGCATCACATTCCTACCTTTCTCGCAGTCTTTACATCAAACGTGAAAAATTAAAAGTAAAAATGGCTACTCATAAGTTACAGTACCAGGTAGATCAAATGTTTTTATTTTCGTTTTCTCATCTTGTTTGAGCTATTTCCTGCTGTTTTGTTCATTTCCTTCTTGTATTTCATCTGTTTGATAAAAGTGAAGACTATAGAACATATTTTCGTGATAAACTCTCACAGTAATGACCATCCGTAACTTGTTTCACTAACATTCCCGACCGCTTTCTTCAAAAATCAGATTCAGGTGTCTCGATCGAGGTTCCATCGATGGAACGCATTCCCACTCTTTTCATCACACTAATGTTAGTCTTGTCATACTTAATTGTCATGAAAACAGGTGAGTTAATCAGACTATAATTTTCGAAAGTCATTGTGATTACATTTTTCGAATTGATGTTGTTGTTCCTAATTCTCAGGTAATGAAAACACTTTACGCCGCTGCAGTAGCAAATTCGCAGGTTACATTTCATCTTACTAATTTTTGTTGATGAATGGTGAACTTCAACAACTTATAGGTACCTGTGGCGTTCTGGAAGATATATAATTATAATTAATTAATGTAGTGACGAAGTGGGAGTAATCAGAAGATACCATTACGCAAGAGGTATTTTGAACCTGTTACTTTCATAATGTAAAATTTTCAGTCAATCGAGATGATGTGAGCATACCAAAATATTTCGAGGCTGCTATAATGAAGCGTACGAAGAAGACCTACGAAGTTCCATCCAAGACAATCGACGGAACGGACAAGGAAACGAGGTGTGTTTTAATTTTTTTTTAATCTCAAAACAGTCAAGTCGTGCAGTCATACAGTAAGAGTAGGACCACTGCGCGAAAATGCCTTACGAACACCGCTAATTTCAATTTTTAAGCCAACGAGGTCGATGTGGGATTTTCTAAATATTCATATTTTGGTGCCTGCGCTGCAGGGAAACTGCAATCAAGAAGCCTAAACGTAATATGAGGAAGTTGCACCCTAGCGCGGAGGTTAAAGTAACTTTTACTCGAAAAATAGTCTCGTGAGCGCTACCTTTTAGCGCACTGCGGAAATTTCTCGTTTGTAATCTTTTTTCAACGTCGTTTTGAGAAGGACCAGTATTCCAATGAGGTTGAGTTCGCGGGAAAGGAGTGGTTTCGAATCTGGACCCCTGGTATACAATATCGAGTACCAGTTTCTAGCTGCGACGCACTTGTCTCAATTTTCATCCCACTCTGGACTCGTTTTCAGTTGATCGACACTAGTGCATTTATGCTCAGGATTGACCAGAATGGCTTGATTTCGGGAGATAATGCATTTAGATTTAGCCTAGATTAACTATTTTACAGATCGTCACATCGCTTGAACAAGCCTCCTTCATTTTGCGAACTGGGACTCAACATCTTGCGGGACTTGAGAAGATGGCTGTAACCATGTCACACGATCAACTGCCGTGAATGAGTTCATCGGACTACCGGATCTTTCCTGTCATCAGTATTGTTTGGCAAAAGAGAAAGATGAGGTATGTGTCATCTATACTTTATTGAATTACGTTTTTATTTGCAGGTTCCAGAAAAATAACTATACTACAAATGTAACCTACTACGTCCGAGCAGCGCGAAGTCCAGCGGATCAGAAGAATTTTTAATGTCTTTCAATTGTCATTAATAAAGTATTTTCTTTATGTTTGTTTTCCTGTTCAATAATATCGTGAGTAAAGAAAAGGTTCATAAACTGCACATAACCGTATAACACGCACATAATCCGCGGATTCTATAAACGACATATGTTATTTATGTGCGTCGCTCATAAAAAACACATCCGACGATTTTCCATTACCGAGACATTTCTCTTTTTATCTATTTTTCCGATTAACGGAATAAATCTATATTATTATTATTACCACTACTAACAATCATATTCAGTTTCTTTCCTTCTGGTTATCTTACAAAGCTATCCAACGTACTTTTTGCACAAAAAACGCACAACAGTTCTGACCGGAGCAGCTTTTTTTCAAAGGTTCCTACGGTTCCCACGCCCATTATCTGTGCTCATGGCGGCTATTGCTGGTCGTCACGAAGCTTATAAACTTTATTTCCAAAGAATAAAGTTATTATTATAAATCTTATCTTTCAAATAGATAAAACAAACCAAACGCAGTAGAAGTCACATTGGTAGTTGTGCTGGTTGGTGTGGCAACCGTCACCACAACCTTCTCCACAACCCTCTCTTCATTCACTTGAATCGCAACGGTTCTGGCTGATGAGGCTCGTGATTCACTTCCGAAGACCCTTCTCGGTGTTGCTCGAAGCTGGAATTTTGAGCAATCTAATATGGGAGAAAATTGAAGATTTTCGCCGCAGGCTGACTGGTCCATTTAAGTTCAGTTACGCCCATTTTGGCTTGAAAGTGATACCCACTATCGTATTCCAGGGGTCTGGATATGATATTCCTACATGTTTTCGAACTCTTTTCAAAAACCCCGCAAGAATCTCGATCAATTGCGTTATTTCGCCATGAATAATTCACCAATTAAACTAGGCTTAGGGAAGTTTTGGGTTGAAACTTTGTGAAAAGTTCCTCATTTCCGTCTTTCCACCACTGCGTATCACTGTTTCGCTCAACTCTTGAAATGAAAACCAGATTTCAATCAAACGATTTTTTTTTGTGTTTCAATACAAAATATATGTCTGGATGAGCGGGATCGTGTTAGTCTTATTTCATCATTTTCAAGAAAAAAATGAATACATCCATAATTATGCACCTGAAAAGGTAAATGTGTGATGAAAGAATAAAACGAGAAATAAATTTAATGTATAAAAAGTCAATTTTGAGTGATTTTGCGAAAATCACATGTTTTTCTACGAGAGCACTACCTATCTCCCTTATTTTTTCTCACAGTGTATAAAAATGTTTTTTCTGACATTTGTGAAATTTTGAGACCAATCCAATAATTCTGCGCTGAGATATGTCGCAAAATGACATCGTCCAAAAACTTTCTGTCGCTACTGTATACGTTTCATTTGTTTTTCTGGATAGTAACAAAATCTTGTAACTATTTTCGCAATCATATCATAAGCTTCATTTTCCGCAAAACATGAAACCTCACCTTTAAAATAGCTTCAGACAACGAAGATGTGTCGAATACAGATGTGTTTGCCTCATCCTTCGATTCGTATGGTTCTGGTCTCGATATCGTTACTCGTTTCGACTTCGGTGCTCCTCTCTGTTGAAACTTTTATCATTTAAAATGACAAAAAAACCTTCGCGAATCGTTCTCTTATGCTGTTCTGAATATCGGCCTTTTTTCTCGTGTCCATCTTGACAAATTCAAGAGGGTCTGGTAGAAGATTCAGCTTCTGCACAGGTACAGATTCTGTTGCCTGGGGCTTTGCTGACTTCACTTTTCTGTAAAAAAGACAATTTAGAAAACAATCTCGGAATATAACTCCTACTTAAACATCCGAAATTTCAAGATGCAGGGATTTGAAAAAAAACACACATTTTTTACAAGAATGCGGAATATAAAAACAGAAGTTTCAGTACAAAACTCATAATTCCTTGCAGAACTGATACATTTAAAACTAGGAATAGTTTGAAAATTTCACTATTCAAAAATAGAAGAAAAGCTATAAGAACATATAATTCCGAAACAAAATCTTACTTTCCCATATCCTTCTGCAACAAAGCCAAGTCTCTGGCATTCTTCTTAGTGATATCATCAGTTTGAAGGGCAATTCTGGCAATCTTCTTGGATAATTGACTTACAAATCGATCCTCTTCTGAATGAACACGTCCGCCGTAGATCACTGCTTTCCTGGCTGCTTGTGTGGTCTGTAATCTTTTCTCAATGAAAGATTTCGAAACTACTGATATGCAGTTTAAATTTTTTGATGAATTGTTAAAAATAAAACAGTCAAAATGAACACTGTAATTAATACCAATTGGTGGAAAAAGTGTTCAATATGAATCAGATTTCATTACGATGAGGTACACATATCTTCCTCTACCTGTAAAAAAGTCTGACTTCCGTAAATCGGTTACTTAGTTACCGTAGCAGTTTCGCTTCGAAATACATGAACAATTAAGTAATGCGCCTTCAATTTCAATGGACTGAAAGTAAGAATAATAATTTAAATCCACAAAGATCTAACTGTTCGTTGTGAGAGTCCCGACCCTACCGTACTCATTTTACAAAAATGCGACTGCCGCGAGTTTGAAATCGGTCAGACTTTTTGCTAGATATGTGAGGTATAAGGATTTCGATATTATTAATCAATAAACTTGTGATCGAGCACAAAACTCACATTTTTATGTACTTTCGAAGTTTCTCACCTCTTTTTTTAAATACCAAGGCCTCGGTATCAAAAGAGATTACAAGCTCTACTGCTGCAGACACACTGATCCATTCAGGTTCGGTTGCACCCGTTTGTATGGGAAAAAATCAATGTTAATGCCCCTAATAATGATTCCTAATGAATTCTTCGTATTTTTCAAATCAACGTTTCCTTTCAAATTGAATTATTCTCCAATTATTACCGGCCAATGAAATTATCACAAAACTATTCAGCATGGCTTCTATGATTCGTTCCAACTTTGATGCAACCAGGGGAACAGATGTTTAGAAAATTTACCTTAAAGTCTTTCTGCACAGCTTCCAACCGAGTGAGTAGATCGACGTACTTCTGATTCATTCCATCTACTGCTTCTTCAACTTTGGCAAATCGTATTTGCTGAAAAGTCGACTATAGTGTTTGTACGATGAGAGTAGCTAACAGAGTTGCACGAAACACACCGAGCTAATGATGATCGTTATCGATTAGACGCGTTGCTCGCAAATTATATTGAACGAAAATTCGCTATAGGGCGCGTTCGCACATTAATATTTCTTCATTTTTTGTCTTATTCTTCTCACCTTAACAAGCAAATTTGTTTCGCCAATTGCTGTTGAAAAATTGCAACTCATGTAACTTTCCTCGTAACTAGGTTTTAATCATGAATTTTGAAAAAAAAAACGTCAGAGAAAAAAGTTTTTAAACTACAGTAACTGTAATTTTATCTACAGCGGAGCAGGATTTACGAAGGGGCGGGGTTTATGCTCGCTGCTTATTGGTCGCCTCCCCTCGCTGCTTGATCCGACAATTTTCTATTGCGCTTAGCGCGGTGTGCGGAATTCTTCCGTCAACTTTTTTTCATGAGATGAATTTCGTGAAAAAAGACAATGAAATCGTTGTCTACTCAGTCTAGTTCATTCAAGAATCAGCTTATAAACAATATTTCTAGGTTTATTCGACTTTTTTGCATTTTCGACTTCTGTTGGAGAATTCTACTTCCGTGCAACTGTAGAACTCAACCAATCGCTCTTCTTTGTCTTAATTTTAGCACACTATCGGGAGATTTTGATATTGGAATTTATAAAATTAAGTGCGGCTGATCCAAATTTTTCCTTTTTCACCATTAGTCCCTATAAAAAACGCACCTTATCCACATCATTGAAGTCCTTCATCCTCTGTTCCATCTTCTCTTTGTCACCCATCTCAGCTACAAGGGTTTTCTTCTCCTCCAATTCCAAATCGAAATCTGCAATTTGTCAAACATTTTTTCATTGAAATTTGGACTTTCTAGACTGATTCACTGTTTTTCCTATATATTCAGACATTTCAAGAAGAAGATCGTGGTAGACCATTTCTTTTTCCAGGCTTGTAGAAAGTCTAATCTAGTCATAGGCAGGGCTTATGTCCAAACTTTGGCTTACAACTCGATAAACGATGATCTGCAGCTGTCTGCACACCCTTAAATGCCACAAATGCAGAAGAACGAAAAGAAGCATGGTGGTTTCAAAAAAAAAATGAACGAAAAATCACCTTCAAGACTCCTCTTCACAATTTCTCCTTCCTCCTTCATTGACGCAATCAGAAGTCGCATCTCTGCCAAGACCTCTTCTGCTTCTTCTTCTAGAGTGGAACATTCAGCGGTAGCGTCGGAAACCACTGGAGACACTTTTTGTATGCCTACAGTCAGTGCTCCAATCGACTTGTTGGTTTCGTTGATGGTAAACTTGACCTGAATGAAAAGAAGGTTGTATGATGAAAATATTTGAGGGAGAAAAACATTTTTAAGTTAAAAAATTGAATTCAAAGTAATATAGTTTTCAAAATTCCAAAATTAATCTAATTCATTTCCAGGGATTGAATGAAGAAAGCCATCGGGAACCTTTTCAAATTCATGTTCGAACCCGATATACTATTTTTTTTGCTATTCCGAAATCTGAATGCCTCAGAACAAGCTCGTACATCTGTTACAGTATATTTCACAATCTCCTCTTCCTCCTTCATTGACGCAATCATTTACAGTATTTTATCTACTGTAACGGTCATCTACAGAACTCCAAAAGTTACCTTCTCATATGCAGCGATCAAGCCCTTCTTCTTCTCAGCAATAGCCTTCGCTCTTTCAGCCAACTCTTTGGCCTTCTTTTCAGCCGCTTCTTTTTCTTCCTTTTCCTTCTTCTCCTTTTCCAGCCTTTCTGCTTCTTTCTGAACATTATTTTTTGATAAGCTCTATGGGAGAACGTTTTCGGGTTACTTTTTTCTAGAAAAGAACCCACTTTTTTGTCAACTTCCGAAACTACAGGAACTGTTTCCACAGGTTCGGCAGGCTTCGATGGTGCTGGTTGAGTTGGTGTGGGTTGTGGAGGTAGAGCTGAAATCGTCTTCATTTGACAGAATCATGATAGTGAAAAGTATTTCGTCTTCTCATGAAGATGATTGAAATGAAGACATGTTCTTATACTCAGAGAAGGCAACTCAGATTGGATCCAACCACATCTAGTTTGCGAAAAACTGGAATCCAATCTGATTTTTTCAAGATTATAGGCCCATTTTCCATCAAATAAAAAACTACTAATTGGATCCAATCTGATAAAATCCTTCGAACAACTATAATGCCCCGGAGAATTATTTTCTCGCCGAACCCAAATAACACGATGAATCTTTGGTCAGCACGAGTACTTTGAAATACATTTCATTCTTCTCGGGTAACCAAATACGAGTATTATAAGGAACTATCATAGTATTATAATGAACTATCATAGTATTATAATGAAAAATAAGTTTTGGTTTTTGGCAATATAATACTCGTATTTTTCATTATAATACTATGATAGTTCATTATAATACTATGTTTTTTTCATTATAATACTCGTATTTTTCATTATAATACTCGTATTTTTCATTATAATACTACCAAAATTTGAAAAAATGTTCTGACTAAATTAACCTCGAGGGAGCCCCGATAACAAGGTAACCTTCAAAAATAGCTTGTCAATTGATAATTGACCATCAGTCGTGAAAAATCACAACAGCCCAACCTTTTGCTTTTTTCGTCTTGTAAGTCATAAGAAAATCTCCGCAGGGTCACTGCGGTCAGTCGCCGACCATCCGCGGGTTTCGCCTGATTTGTCTATATCTCGGCTTCTGTGGGGATTGAGATAAAATTAATTTCCTTCCTATGGTTAAAAAACATTCTCTTTCACCTGAGACCGTCCATTTGACTCAAAAAATGATCCGAAATGCCGAAATATACGATTTTCGAAAAAAAAATAATTTTTTGCTAAAAAAAATGATCTCATTGACATTGTTGGTGATATTATTGGTAACATCGTCGACGGCGTCATTGATAATTTTTTTTCGAAAAAGTTTCAATTCTTTCAGGGTTCATTATAGAATCTGACACCCGATTCTGACGACGTCGTAGATGACATTGTCGACAGCGTCATAAAAAACACAAAAGTCAAACTTTTTAGCAAGACGATGTCACTGACAAATTTGTCGGAATCGGATGTAAGGCTCTATAAGAAATCCTGGAGAATTGTTTTTCGAAAAATTCTATGTTGTCTACGACGTCACCGACGTCGTCAGAGTCGGATATCAGATTCTACAATATAGCTTGACAAAATAGAACTTCTTTTGAAAAAAATTCTATGATGTCATCGACGACGTCGTCGGAATCGAATGTCAGGTGTCAAAAAATGAATTTTAGTTCATTATGAAATTTGTGGTTTAAAAAATCGAGAATTATAATCCATTATAATATGTGAGGTGAAAACCGAGTATTATAATAAATTATAATGTTCGTAAAAAAGTGAAGGTTTTCACTTGAACTGACCTAAGCGAAACCGGTATATTATAATTTATTATAATTTTGTGTTTTTTTAAAATGACTATTATAATAAATTATAATACTCGTGTTTTTCATTATAATGCTGTGAAATCTTCTAAATTTATTATAATACTCGTATTGTTCATTATAATACTATGATAGTTCCTTATAATACTCGTATTTGGTTACCCGAGTTATTGGAAACACAACTCTGGATCCAATCTGATTTTTCTGGATAAAATCAGAGTTGACTTCTCTGAGTATTACTACCTTTTCATCTATTCAAAATAAGACACAAACTCTTACCAGCAGTAGTTGAAGGCTTCGATGCCGTTGAAAAACTGAACGACGGTTTTGGTGTCGTCTGCAATGGCACCACTGACGGTGTCGTTTGCTTCAAAGGCGTTGTTGGTGCTACTGGAGCCGACGTCGATTTGAAGGGTTGCGCACCGACGAGTTGCAGAGGTTCTGCTACTCTGAACATTCGTGTCACGGTTATTTTTCTGAAGTATTTTAAGAATTTTTCTGATCATATATTTTATTTTCCAATGAAATTTGGTTAAAAATTGTTAAGTTTCGCCTTTTTTTTATGAATCTGGGGAGAAGTTAAAACACATTCTGTTTCTTTGAAATCAGAAAGTTGAAGTACAATGATTCTCGTTTTTTTTTTATGAAAGTGGTAAACCTTTTATGAAACACATCAAATTTTACTTTCTGAAGATCTAAAATATTAACACTCGGATAAACTAAGGAAAAAAAAAAGAAAAAAATCGTCCCGTCTCAGAAAATTTTCCAAATTTTAAGAAATACCTCTGAATACTCTTCCTTGCCGCATTCGTGTTGATCACATGGTAGGCCATCAACAGTCCATCGCTCGTCAGAACCAAAACGATCGGTGCTGCAGGATAATGAACTGTTCCATCAAAGCTCGCCACAACTCTGTCTTGTGCTGACAGATCGATCGACACGCCTAGAGGGAAAGTCGCCGATTTGGCCGCGTTCAATGGCAAGTTGATTCCTTTGCCGTCGTCCACTTTCCATGTCTGCCATGCATCCGCAGCTTTTCCCACTGGTAGAACCTCGCTGGCCATGGTGTTGGCGAAGAGGCTTACGTTCCAGTCAATTAGTAGATTTGTCGCCGACATTAATGCTGCACGATTCGTACTTGCCTTTTCGACAAGACTGAGGTCGAACAACTTGTTCCACTCGGGAGGCTTGTCCTGAAATTAAAAAATATTTTTTTTGAAAACGAACCATCAGTCCACACATATCTAGCAAAAAGTCTGACCGATTTCAAACTCGCGGCAGTCGCATTTTTGTAAAATGAGTACGGTAGGGTCGGGACTCTCACAACGAACAGTTAGATCTTTGTGGATTTAAATTATTATTCTTACTTTCAGTCCATTGAAATTGAAGGCGCATTACTTAATCGTTCAAGTATTTCAAAGCGAAACTGCTACGGTACTAAGTACCCGATTTACGGAGGTCAGACTTTTTTACAGGTAGAGGAAGATATGTGGTCCACTTATATTATCCGATCTTCTTTTATTTCAAAGATTTATTATTATTATTATTTTATTGCTTTCAAAATTCAAAACCAGCAACATACTTCGAAAATCGTCAAGTCATTTTTTCTCACTTTTATCATGAAAACTTCCTTGTTTTTTCTCCAATACTTTTACTCGGGTAACCAAATACGAGTATTATAAGGAACTATCATAGTATTATAATGAACAATACGAGTATTATAATAAATTTAGAAGATTTCACAGCATTATAATGAAAAACACGAGTATTATAATTTATTATAATAGTCAATTTTAAAAAACACAAAATTATAATAAATTATAATATACCGGTTTCGCTTAGGTCAGTTCAAGTGAAAACCTTCACTTTTTTACGAACATTATAATTTATTATAATACTCGGTTTTTACCTCACATATTATAATGGATTATAATTCTCGATTTTTTAAACCACAAATTTCATAATGAACTAAAATTCATTTTTTGACACCTGACATTCGATTCCGACGTCGTCGTCGATGACATCATAAAATTTTTTCAAAAGAAGTTCTATTTTGTCAAGCTATATTGTAGAATCTGATATCCGACTCTGACGACGTCGGTGACGTCGTAGACAACGTCATCGAAAAAAACATAAAAGTCGAATTTTTTTAGGAAGACGATGTCACTGACAAATTCGTCGGAATCGGATGTAAGACTCTTTAGGAAATGCTGGAAAAACTTTTTTTTGATTGTTGAAATTAAAAAAAAATATACGACGTCGTTGATGACATCGTCGACAGATAGAATTTTTTCGAAAAACAATTCTCCAGGATTTCTTATAGAGCCTTACATCCGATTCCGACAAATTTGTCAGTGACATCGTCTTGCTAAAAAGTTTGACTTTTGCAAAAAATATTTTTTTTTTGGAGAATCGTATATTTCGGCATTTCGGATCATTTTTTGAGTCAAATGGACGGTCTCAGGTGAAAGAGAATGTTTTTTAACCATAGGAAGGATATTAATTTCATCTCAATCCCCACAGAAGCCGAGATATAGACAAATCAGGCGAAACCCGCGGATGGTCGGCGACTGACCGCAGTGACCCTGCGGAGATTTTCCTATGACTTACAAGACGAAAAAAGCAAAAGGTTGGGCTGTTGTGATTTTTCACGACTGATGGTCAATTATCAATTGACAAGCTATTTTTGAAGGTTACCTTGTTATCGGGGCTCCCTCGAGGTTAATTTAGTCAGAACATTTTTTCAAATTTTGGTAGTATTATAATGAAAAATACGAGTATTATAATGAAAAAAACATAGTATTATAATGAACTATCATAGTATTATAATGAAAAATACGAGTATTATATTGCCAAAAACCAAAACTTATTTTTCATTATAATACTATGATAGTTCATTATAATACTATGATAGTTCCTTATAATACTCGTATTTGGTTACCCGAGTACTCGATTTCTAAAGAATTTCAATTTTTCTCTATTTTCATCACTATTTTATTGCTATCAAATTTAAATTTTACCATAAACTTCGAAAATCGTCAAGACAAATGTTATTAAAAATTAGCTCATTGTTATCATTCAAACTTCCTCTCTGCTATTTTTTCAATACATTCCTCCTATTTCAGACGAATCTATTTTTCCGTTTTTCATAGAAATTTCTGTATTCTTATGTTCAAATTTGAAAATTCACGATGTACTTCGAAAATCGTTCGGAATTATGTATTTTCAATGATAAAAAGTCATTTCTGAACCTTACATCGTCTGAATATCCTCATAAAATTCGATAAAACACAAAATCTCACCTTTTTCACAACAAGAATACTTGTTATCTGGTCAAGTGACGGTTTTTCTGTTGTATAGGCGATCAACCATTCTGTTGTCGAGAGCCAACAGAGTCCAGTTACTTGTGAGTCTGCTGGTGGCATGGTTGATCGGACGACCTTAAGAAATCGATTCACATTTTCTTATGAATCCAACCACATCTAGTTTGGGAAAAACTGGAATCCAATCTGATTTTTTCTGGATACAATCAGAGTTGACTTTTCTGATTACTTTTAAATGCTCCAGATATACTCGAAACTTGAGTTAACAGATGGATCATGAACAAAAGTATTATGGAATGAATAATCATGATGTTTCATCATGGTTATAGGCCCATTTTCCATCAAATAAAAATCTGCTAATCGGATTCAATCTAACAGAACTGGATCCAATCTGATAAAATCCTTCAAATAACTTTAATGCCCCGGAAAATTACTTTCTCGCCGAACCCAAATAACAAGATGAATCTTAAGTCAGCACGAGTATTTTGAAATATATTTCATTCCGATTGGAAACACAACTCTGGATCCAATCAGAGTTGACTTCTCTGAGTCACTTACGTCAAGTTCTGGTTTGAGTTGAACAAGCTTTCCGACGGAATCTCCGATTACCAACTGTTTTCCTTTCGGACTCCAGCTGATGACGTTTGCATTGGCACCAAACTTCTTGGAACCGACCAAGGTCAATTTTGAATTCTGAAAAACACTGCGTCAACAGGTGATGGATTCATTGGGAATTTTATAATTCCGAGTAAAATTTATTTTATAATTTCGAGTAAAATTACTTTCAATATCTTATTAATTCAATTATCGACTTGATGAAATATCATTTCATTTGATACAAACGGAATGCACGGAATTCCGACTTCCGCCCTTTTTTCACTTCCGACTATCCGTAAAAAATTTCACTTTCGACATCCGTTTAACAAATTCTACTTCCGACTTCTGTTAAAAAAATTTTTCGTGAAAAATGACGAAAAGACCGTGAAATCGTTTCTACTCAGTCAAGAATTGACCTTCACCTGTTGAGAATAAGCGAATATACAATATATCTGGGTTTTTTCAACTTTTTTGCACTCCCGACTACCGTTGAAAAAATTATACTTTCGACTTCCGTCTTTTTTTCACTTCCGTTTCGAAAAATTTAACTTCCGTGCAACTCTGATAAAAACAAAACATACCGCAACATCGACTTTCGCACAGAGAAGTGAACGATCTGACGCACTAGTCGCAAACATATCTGGTATAGCTGGGTTCCATTCGAAAGCTAATCCAGTGATGTTGGCGTCAGTTCCGACTGGCGTTTGGACAATGCTGCTTGGCTGGAATCATCTCATGAGAATTCATATCTCTTCAGACACTCACAGCTCCTGTACTCGATGCCAAAGTCTTCAGATCGTAGATATCCACGATCGCATTCCCTTTGGTAGAATGTAAGACTCCCAGCAGGGTTCCGTCAGAGTTTATTCCGATTTGTTCGATTTTCTGAAATGTGAACGGTAAATATTGACTTTGAAGACTGTTAAACCTTATGCTGACCCAAACCTAACACAAGCCTTGAAAGGTATTCATGGTAACGCACAGCACGTTTTTCGAGTTGGAAAAAAAAACAGGATGCATTTTACTCAGAGAAGTCAACTCTGATTGGATCCAGAGTCGTGTTTCCAATCGGAATGAAATATATTTCAGAATACTCGTGCTGATCAAAGATTCATCGTGTTATTTGGGTTCGGCGAGAAAATAATTCTTCGGGGCATTATAGTTATTTGAAGGATTTTATCAGATTGGATCCAGTTCTGTCACATTGGATCCAGTTAGCAGTTTTTTTACGTGATGGAAAATGGGTCTATAACCAACTCAGACTGGATCCAGAAAAAATCAGATTGGATTCCAGATTTTCCCAAACTAGATGTGGTTGGATTCAATCTGAGTTGCCTTCTCTGAGTACTGAAAACCAAATTTTTCAAAAACAGTTTTCACTGGTTGAATTTTGATTTTGAACGTGGGTCGCTTTCCTGTGGTCAATATTCGGAAGTACTCCACCAAGATTATATGTTTTAACTATGAAACATCAAACTAGAATAAATTCGTATTGATTTGTTCAACTGGAAAATCTCACCTCGACCACAGGAAACTGGATAATTTTGATTGGTAAGTCTTCAACTTCGACGTTCAGATTCTCCTTGTTCAGCTTGAATGACTGAAGTGAGGCCAAAGTCACTATTCGGATCTGAAAGTATCTTCATGATACAGTTTTTATGTGAGTATGGGAAGAATCTTATTTTAGACTCTCTATAGGTTCAGTTTCTTATCAAAATTTGATTTCAACCATACATGAACCGAATAAGTAACTGTTATTCGGTCGTGAGAACGATCATAAGTTCTAAAAATAGGCTTACAATTAAAAATCAAAACGGCCAGAAATTTACCTCTCTGTCCCCCGCGGCTACAGTGATTCCATATTTAGATGAGGTAGCCAAACGGTTCTTCCCGACTTGGAACTGCGACGGGTTGAAAATTCGAAACTTCCGTAGTGTGTAGAAGTGGAAATCCTGGGGTTAAAAAGTAATTTTTGCGTCAGTTTATTAGAGTTGAATTAAAACTTTAACTTTTCACAGATAAAACAAAATTACCTCCACATCAACACAGTCCGACATTGAGAATTTCTGAAAGATTATAATTGGAACAATTTTTGCCTTGGATTTTTCATTTAAATATTCAGAGAATAACGAATTTATGAGAAAGTTCAGAAGAAAATCGGAAACTTCTTGTCGGAAAAACTAAAGTTTTCCGGGGTTTCATTTTGAATTTCGAAACTAAATCAAGTCATTGACGTTCGTAAGAGCGCGTTCACGTTCCTTTTCCAAACTTTGACTCAAAAACTCATTTCTTTAGTTGAAATGAGTTCGGTTGGTTTGTTTGCAAAAATAACTGAGAATTATGCAGCTTCAGAAAAAAGACGCGGACAAAAAGAAAGCGGACATGTTGACTACAAGTGAAATCATCAAGAGGTTAACATTCTTCGAGAAGGTTTTTCTACAATGGAACTTCCTCTATTCTGTTTTAGAGCATGGCAAACATGAGAAAAGAAATGGAGACAAGAAAGTTAGTCTGGGTAGCTGCAACCGAAGAAGTTGAAGAGTTAGAAAAACTAGTGGTTTTTTTTCTTTTTGAAAGTTATGAAATATTCTTCAGAATCAACCACCACCTAAACCGCAATCGATTCAGACCGAGTGATTTCACGATTTGAATGAATTTCTGCTTCTTATGATTCTACTTCATTGAAAATCAACTGAATACATGTAAAAATAGTCATTGTTAAAAATAATAGAAAAAGGAACCTCAAAAGTGTTCGCAGACGATAATTGACAGAAGCGAACTCTATGACGTGTACCAGGAGAGAAACAAATTGAAAAATGCGAAAAAAAAAGAAATGAGAAAACGTGTAGATCAAAACGTTGCAGGGTTACTGTAATCACCGTTTTTGTTTTTATTTTTTCAACAACATAAGTTCGATACATTTATTCACAGAAAACCCGTAGAATGAGTTCCCGTTAGGAGAAATGTAAAATATCAATATTCACTACAAAATTTCTTCGACATTCCACTGTCGTCTGTTAGCTTTCTTGCCTCGGAGAACTGAAAATCGGCATTATTTTCGGAACGAAACGATTTTTCACCTTTCGATTCGGTTTCATCAGTTTCCTCTCGCCAATCCCGCCATCGATCAATTGAGTTGTTTCGAATTGAGCATGAGACATCATCATGGACCTCTTCCTGTGTTTGACGGTCGAAGGACGAAGGTGTTTTTGAATAAGCTGAAAATCAACTTTTACTTCATTACACGGATTGTCAAACCTTTGACAAGACCGTCCTATACTTGCTCCCAAAGATTACATAGATGATGATAGTAGATGCTCCGTTGATGTTGACCAGCAGCGTTGAAACCTGATGATCACGTCACAAACATAACTTTCTCATTGTTACCTCTACCAAAACAGTTTCTAGGTTGTTCTTTCCGCCGAAAATCTTATGACCATACGTGGACATCAACTCGATTAGGTTGTTGGCGAAAGCGAGAAGGTTGAAGAGGAGAAATTCAGTTGTGATGGCGATTAGCATTATCGTGACTCCGTTTTCTTTTCTATCTGAAATTATCTCTCTCTCTCTCTCTCTCTCTCTCTCTCTCTCTCTCTCTCTCTCTCTCTCTCTCTCTCTCTCTCTCTATCTATCTCTCTCTCTCTCTCTCTCTCTCTCTTTCTCTCTCTCTCTCTTTCTCTCTCTCTCACTCTCTCACTCTCTCTCACTCACTCCCTTCCTATATAAAAAGAACGACCGGCTGAGAAAGAAGCTTTGTCCTTCTAGGCTGCACTATCATGTGAAGTCCTAATGCTAAAAGACTACTACTAACCGTTGGTCGTATGCGAGTCGGCACTAGTCACAGCCGTTTGTCCCACAACCTTCGCTACGATCAGCTCGGAGTTGCCGTTGATTTCCTTCGGGGCGGATGGTCGTTCGGCACCCTTCATCATTTCTCGACGTAAGCTGAAAAAGTCATTTAATTACTATTATAAAACGCACGTGTAACAAAAAATGTTTGTATGTTTTCTTATATATATGTATATATGGATGTCGCGATATTTGTCTGGCTCGATTTGTTTTAATAACTCTCTTCGGAATATAGTTATTTGCTTGAAATTTTGAGAGACGATAGTCGTAATTTTTTATAAACGGACTGGACTTATTCCAAATCTCCACCTATCGGTATACTGTAGTTATGACCGAATAAGTGCAAATTGGGGTCAAATTTCACGTGTTACATATGCAATGTTCAACAACCAGCGAACACGTGTTTCTAAAGCGCAGTGGCAGATAAGTCGTTTACAAAACTTATCGAAACCCGATCATTTCCTGTCAGGACATTTTTCTTTTGCTTTTTGTGTAACCCTACAAGTGTGTGTGTTTTTGTGCATTTAGTCTCCCAGGGGGCGAAGCCCCCGGGAGTAGAAAAAAACTTTTGTGCACTTGGTCTCCCAGGGGGCGAAGCCCCCGGGAGTAGAAAAAACTTTTGTGCATTTGGTCTCCCAGGGGGAGAAGCCCCCGGGAGTAGAAAAAAATATCGTTCGCCAGGGAACCCAGGGGCCGAGCCCCTGAAACAGAAAAACTTGAAAGAAGATAGCTCATATGAGAAAAATTATTTCCTGTGCTTGAGTTTATCGATAGCAAAGAATACGACCATCCAAAAAAAAAACACGCAAAACGCCTGAGCGCAGCGAAGGTTCAACAGCTAGTAAAAATGTAATCGAAAAACTTTGGGTGTTGCATATCCGCATCCTACAGTTAAAGTTTGGATTCTAAATATTATGAATTTTTCATTTGCCGGTTTGTTTCCGGCAAATATGGCCTATCACCTATTCTAGATTTCGGCTGAAGTTCGTTCAAACCTAACCTAACCTGTGTTTATTGCGACGCAAAGTTGTTTTGTCTAATTTGAAAAAAACGAGATGTAACAGGCCGTGTTTTACTGACTGCCAGTCAGCGTTTTTTCAGATCATCGGATAAAAATCATGAACTCACTTGTAAGATTTCTTCAACGTCGCTATAATGCGGAAATTGACGAAGGAAAGTATCGCAAACGGCATGAGAAACATTACGAGTGTGTAAGCCCCATTCCGGTAGATCAGGGTGTAGTACTCGTTGATCATCAGTTCGGTTGGGAAGACTATCACAGAATCGCTGAAAATGGTTGAGATGATGCAGAACAGTTGCTATTCATGAGAAACAACTCAAAGTAGCACATATTTCTCAAAAACGAGCGTATTTACCAACAAGTTTCAGTAAAATGAGAACTTAGCTAATTGCTCACCTCTTATGAAGAGCCGAATAACAAGGAAGAGCGTAAAGCTCGAACCATCTGCTGATGTTGAAAAGAAAAGAGAAGATAACGCATGTCAGAATCACAACTTTTACTGCTGATGAGTTGGAGATTCTTCTTATCTGAATTCGTATTCATTCCAATGAGGGAAATAAAATTGACAAAAGTTTTGTTTATGAGGGAAATAAAATTGACAAAAATTCATTATACTTGTGACTGTAAAAATAATCGATGTTGTTCTAGAAGGTTATAGAACATTGCTCCCGGAATGTTCTGAATTGTATATGTAAAAGGCCGAGTTTTGTGTTAATAAAGACCGAGATAATTCTACTTCTACATTCGACACCTGGTACTTGGATAGTACTACACGGACGTACGAAGAGATTACAACTACACGATACTCATTTTTCAGTGGATATCAGAAGTGGAAAATGAGAGTCAATTAAATTTTTCAGTAAGTATAACTATTCTTCTAGATAGATAAAGCAAAATGTGAAATCGGACGGTACGGAACTGCCCTGAAGATTGATTTTATTAGGTTGTCGATTAAGTATCCGAATTTTTTGGGGTGTTTTTAAGTACACATCCTGGCTTTCCAAGACCACAACCTGTTTTTCCGCGGACATTTTCGCGTCCGTCATGTTTTGTTATTTCTTCACGTTTATGACTCCAACCAAAAGGGAGCCAGGGACATATAGTATTGGGAGATCTTGAAGGCTAGTACTATTATGAACAATGAACTTTATGTTCGTCAGCTACGAGTCCTCAAAGCTCATCTCATTTCTACTCGCGGAGCCGATGCAAAAATCTATCTTCAACATGACAGCGCTCAACTCCATGTTAGTAAATTAACCAAGACTGAGCTACTCGATTACGGTTGGACCCTTCTACCTCACCCATCCTATAGTTTTGATCAAGCTTTTTCTTATTTCAATATGGTTTCTGGCCTCCAACGATGTAAAGATGGAAATAATTACGCTGATGTAGTCGAGGTCGAATCCCACCTCTGCAACTTCTTCCAGTCATACTGCGAGACCTGGTGTCGCAATGGCATTGAGAAGCTAGCCCAACGTTGGTAACAAGTCATAGATGCTGATAACCAATATATATAAAATCACCATTGTACATTGTTAAGATAATGATAAATGAAATTTTCTACAAAAAATTCGGATACTTAATCGACAACCTAATAAGATACATACGTCACCACGGGGCCACACTAATTGACCTTACATTCTGAGCTAACGACTAAAAAAGGAGAAAAGCAATATCGTAACTATAGTTGGAATAAGAAAGCTCACCAAGAAAGGGTGACAAACTCCGAGGTATCTATGAACCGAGACCAATATGGTCACGTAAACGGACATGGTAAGCCCCGTTTGGGCCATTGGATAGAACCATAGGATGAGCTGGACCGAGGTTACTGTAGCTTCTAGAAGTATTTCACATGGGTAGAAGACATAAAACTGAATTTACCCAAGTTTCTGGAGCTTTCCGCGTAAACTGGTACGGAAAAGACGAAGAATGATGAGACTAGGGTGATCAGATCACTTATGGATAATGCCAAGAAGAATAGGTTGACGGGCTGGGCTCTCATCTGAAGAAATGAATTAGGGTGAGAGAGAGAGAGAGAGAGAGAGAGAGAGAGAGAGAGAGAGAGAGAGAGAGAAAGAAAGAAAGAAAGAGAGAGAGAGAGAGAGAGAGAGAGAGAGAGAGAGAGAGAGAGAGTGAGAGAGAGAGAGAGAGAGAGAGAGAGAGAGAGAGAGAGAGAGAAAGAGAGAGAGAGAGAGAGAGAGAGAGAGAGAGAGAGAGAGAACTCACCGCTTTCTGAGAAAACACCAAGGCATTAATGGTGTTGGAAATGATTCCGAAGAGGTAGGTAACCGGGAACAGGTAAGCTCTGAAGAGGAACTGAACTTGTGTGAAGTCGTCCTCTGACGTTGCATGACAGATGGTTACATCTGTGATGCTCATGCCAGCCTGCAAAGATCCATGAAAAATTCAACAGAAGAAGCGAATTGCATGATATCACTGTGATGATGTTTTGACAGGATTGCTGAAGGCTAATGCAAGTAAGGAAAGAAGTACCTAAACAGGAATTGACTTTCAGTGTTATTGGGATCCAGAGTTGAGACCTAGCCAGATGTGTTAAGCAGGTCGAAAAATGAAGTTTTCATGTAGAAAATTTTTGCACGTTTTTTGTTACAAGCGAGATATTTTAATTTTAAAAATCACTTTTTAAAACGGTACACGTTAACGCCACAGGGTCTTTTTTACCTCACGCACAACACAATTGGATCTAACCGTGAAATCAATTGGCGGCGTGGTGAAGTGGTTGTGATCTTGTATTCAAACCGAGAGGTCAGGGGTTCGATTCCACTCTATGACGACTTTTTTTCTATTTTTTTGAATGATGACAAAAATGTGCCCGATTTGTGTAAAACTACTCTTTTGAATATTTTTCAACCTTTTTGTTCATGTGATCGCCCTTCGGAGTACCCAACAAGTCAATATCCGATCTCATCTATCACTCCCTCCATGAAGCTAGTGAAGTGATCATCATAACTTTGATTTTTATCAGAAACAAAATTTTAGCGTTCGATATGTATTTTTGAATGAGATTTAAATGAAAACCGTTTAAACCGGCACTTTCTCTGAAAATGGCCGAATCGTGAGCAAGAAGCATATCGACTAGTGGCTGAATGTGGGTCTCTAATCACAAACCCGGATAACATTTTAATGGAGACGATCTCTTGATCTTCCAGATTAAACCAAAAAAAATCACAATTTTGATTCTGACTAGACCACTTATTTAGATTCACTATATAAAATTTTTGAACCCAACTTGACCCAGTGTGGATATATGGGCAGGACATAATGGTTGGGGACTTGCGACATTTTGGACAGATTTTTTACAAAAGTCTATTTCACTATTCCTATGACTTGAATAGATTCGTTGTAGTTTGGATGGTCACGATATCGTATCCATTAAAATGCTATCCGGGTTTGTGATTAGAACCCACATTCAGCCACTAGTCGATATGCTTCTTGCTCACGATTCGGCCATTTTCAGAGAAAGTGCCGGTTTAAACGGTTTTCATTTAAATCTCATTCAAAAATACATATCGAACGCTAAAATTTTGTTTCTGATAAAAATCAAAGTTATGATGATCACTTCACTAGCTTCATGGAGGGAGTGATAGATGAGATCGGATATTGACTTGTTGGGTACTCCGAAGGGCGATCACATGAACAAAAAGGTTGAAAAATATTCAAAAGAGTAGTTTTACACAAATCGGGCACATTTTTGTCATCATTCAAAAAAATAGAAAAAAAGTCGTCATAGAGTGGAATCGAACCCCTGACCTCTCGGTTTGAATACAAGATCACAACCACTTCGCCACGCCGCCAATTGATTTCACGGTTAGATCCAATTGTGTTGTGCGTGAGGTAAAAAAGACCCTGTGGCGTTAACGTGTACCGTTTTAAAAAGTGATTTTTAAAATTAAAATATCTCGCTTGTAACAAAAAACGTGCAAAAATTTTCTACATGAAAACTTCATTTTTCGACCTGCTTAACACATCTGGCTAGGTCTCAACTCTGGATCCCAATAACACTGAAAGTCAATTCCTGTTAAGGGTGCAACCTTATCTTCGACATGTTGCTACATAATAGCTCCATCAAAAAGATCCCAGAGTAAATATTTCAATTCTCGAGAACTTCAAACTTTTAAACATGATCTTATGCGAAGAGATTTGAGGCTCAACACATCTGGCTATATCTCACATGTCAGTATACATTTTTGACCTAACACTAGTTATGCGTACGTTTCAGTATTTCGGTAAAAGGATGACTGGATTGACTACTTTTCAATGATAAATTCTGAATCCATTTCGAACTACTGCTGGTCGAAGTACTTGTCAGATCTTACGTGAAGTTGTTTTTGACAGTAAGTTAGAACTATGCGTTTCTGTCAGGTATCTTTAATGCGAATCGTACAGTCATACCAGAGCCTAACGTTTCCCGGATGAATTGTATCTTTGAGAAACTACAAACTACCAGGAATCTTTTTGGAAGCGCTCAATCTTCAGATTCCGTGAATAACGGATATTCTTGAGGTATTGTACTTTTACTGTGTGCGAGGAATGGTTGTTCTTCAATACACGATTTTTTTTTCGAGAAAGTACGGGAAACTTTGTAATTTTACAATCAAATTCAGATTTAACTCCAAATCGTACTACTTCTGCAGGTCTTCGTGTCGGTAACAAGTTCTGAATTTGGGAACTAGGGACTTGTATTCGAGTCAGACATATCGATATATCGTATATAAGTTTACCACTTTTGAGTCAAATCGAGTTTATGAAGGGATCATGTCCCCGAAGCTGTCGACACACAGTACACATACAGTAGCGGTCAAAACTTTAGCAACTTTTTATTTTTGGCCATAACTCGGTTCAAACTCAAGCGATCACCTTCAATTTTTCTCTGAAATGACTTCAAACAATTAGAAACATTTCAGTAATAATAAAATGTGAGTTGCCTCTTTTCCTTCCAACTAAAAACATTTTTTTCATAAAACAGTCCTATTTTCGTTCACTAGTTCATACAACTCTTTTGATTTTTTTTACTGTTTCATGATTTTTTTCATTTCTCTTTTATGTTTGTTTTTTATAAGAAACATTTTATTAAATAGAAAAGTAAGTTTTCAGAAGCGGATATGTCGAAAGATGTGCAGAATTCGGGTTCAATGACGTGCTCTAGTGATAATTTCCTTGTTCTCCGATACACATATATCGCTAGAAGCATGGCCATTTTCAAACGCGCTCTAATCTCAATTTTGCAGAATGAGTACGGTAGGGTCGGGACTCTCACAACAAACAGTTAGATATTTGTGGATTTAAATTATTGTTCTTACTTTCGGTCCATTGAAATTAAAGGCTCATTACGTTAATCGTTCTTGTGGCGAAACTGCTACGGTACTAAGTACCCGATTTACGGAGGTCAGACTTTTCACAGGTAGAGGAAGCTATGTGCAGTACTCTTACAACCAAAACTCCCAAACTACGGTAAATCTCGGGTAAGAAAGCCGACGCCAGTCGAAGAGGATGCACTCAACAATTCAAGAATGGGAATATTTTCACGACTCGTCGAATACTCTAAAAGTTCATGGGTGTGCATAACTTGTGCGCGAATAGAAGTCGAAAACAACGTATGCAAATTCGAGGTTCGTCCGTCGCTTCTCTTCCTAATGAACCAAAACAATCGGGAAGAACCGAATTCTCTCGGTTCACCTAGTTCATATACTGGAATGGAATGCGAATAGTGATTGCTGTTTGATTTCTATGTATTGCTCTTTAGCCATGAACGGAACAACATAATGAGGGATCAGGGTTAGGTATCATGGTGACATCGCGCGTGGTGCTAGCGTGATCATAGTGCCGTTTTTATCTTAGGTCAGGCTCAGGCTATGGGTTCAAGTTCTAGGCTTTGGCTTGAAAAAACAAATCAGTAGTGTGATTTTTAATCACAAAGCAGAGTCAATTTTGAAAATTTGAATGTTGTGACTAGTGAAAAATCGAGTTATGAGTAATATGTAAATGTTGGCATTTAGTACAGTGATCATCTTTTAAGGCTTAGGTTAGGTTAGGTTGGGATCAGCTTAAGGTTTCACCCAAGCCTGAAAGCGATGATTCGCATGTTCCGAGAAAAATTAGTCACGTTCAGAAGAACGCGATGCAACAGGATGCGTTTCATTGAACGTCGTAGATTTACAACACGTGTTTTATCGTGTCAGTACCAAGTACTGAGTGTACACACAATTGATTTTTTGTTATCTTAAAAATCGTTCGGACTATTGATTAAAAAACTTCTATGCTTCCCAAAAGACAGCAGGAATCAAACTTCTGCAATGTGTGGGAACATTATTCACAACGACACAAGCAGGATCGAAAATTATAGAGCGAGGGAGTGGAAGAGGGAGATTAACTGATATCTTTTGGTTCTCCTATTTTGCAAGTCTTCTGTCTAGTAATTTTCCGATCTCTTATTCGCGCACGTCATTGACCCAGGTAAACAGCAATTAGGCACAACATCTTGCAAGACAGTTTCTTCAAAGTACGTTTTAGAAAGAGAGAGAGAGAGAGAGGGAGAGAGAGAGAGACACAGAGAGAGACAGAGAGAGAGACAGAGAGAGAGAGAGAGACAGAGAGAGAGAGAGACAGAGAGAGACATAGGCAGAGAGACAGAGAGAGAGAGAGAGAGAGAGAGAGAGAGAGAGAGAGAGAGAGAGAGAGAGAGAAGTACGGTCGTCCAGACTCCATTACAAAACATCCTCACAACATTATCATCATGTCTAATTCGACCACAATGTTGTGCGCATAATTTTAGTTAATCCAGTTAGAATTACACGAACAAAACAAAGAGAACCACAAGCATGTGTGTAGTTTAGTCTGGAGGAAGAACCAATGTGTATTTAGGGAACGTCTTTTGTTCCTCTTAACTTGGAGTCTGCTGTTCTTAAGGTTTGGGCCCCTACTTGGATTAAACCACTAGAAACTTGTGGTTAAGGTGAAAAAAATGAGTAAATATTCAAAAACTGGAATCTGAGGAAAAAACTGTCTCAAAATCTCGAAGTTATGCGCAAACAAGCCACAAAACGCCACCGCACCATTTTATATCCTGTGTCCGCCCGGGAAAAATTTTGGAGTGTGCGAAAAACTTCGCTGTCTACAATGGCGAAGAACCAGTCAACCTAGAAGTTTTTGATCTACGCCGTCAGGGGAAGCAGTAAAAGTTGTGATCCTGACATGCGTGATCTTCTCTTTTCTTTTCAACATCAGCAGATGGTTCGAGCTTCACGCTCTTCCCTGCTATCCGGCTCTTCATAAAAGGTGAGACATTAGCTAAGTTCACATTTTACTCACACTTGTTGTTAAACACACCAAGCTAAAGGTGATCGTTATCGATTAGACGCGTTGTACGCAAATTATATTGAACGAAAATTCGCTATAGGGCGCGTTCGCACATCAATATTTTTCATTCGTTTTTCCTATTTTTCTCATATTAACAAGCCAATTGCTGTGGAAAAATTGCAAACCGTGTAACTTTCCTTCGTAACTAGCTTTTTATAATGAATTTCGAAAAAAACATCAGAGAAAAAAGTTTTTAAACTACAGTAACTGTAATTTGATCTACGGCGATACGAAGGGGCGGGGTTTGTGCTCGCAGCTTATTGGTCGCCTCCCCTTGCTGCTTGATCCGACACTTGTCTACTGCGCTTAACGCGGTGTACCGTACATATACCGAATTCAAAACGCACATTCTTTCTTATAAGACATGGCGCCGTCACATGACAAGGCGATCCATGAAGCAACCAAGCACCTTGAAAAAAACAATAGCTATTAAAATGTAGTTGAGGGATTGTTTTCATGACCAAATCTGCACAATTCCCCCATGAGCATCGTACGAAGAGCAATTCACAATTAAATCTGGTGAATCTATGTTTAACCCAGCAATCAGGTTGAAAATTAGTCGCTGCTGAATACAAATTTGTTTTCCTGACTTCAAATAGATTTTGTGAGTCAAGGATCGGTATTCGCATTGGGGTGCATTGAAGCTGTGGATTGAAAAATGAGCTGGTTTTGAACTCTGAAAAAGCACTTTTAAGCAGACTGGAATAAAAAAATTTAAATTCTTGTACCCACAAAGGTTTTTCTCAAACCATTACTATTATAAAACGCACGTGTAACAAAAAATGTTTATATGTTTTCTTATATATATGTATGTATGTATGGATCTGCGATATATGTTTGACTATAAATGTGTGAATAACTCTTTTCGGAATCGACATTTCCGGTTGAAACTTTGGTACGAGATAGCGAAAATTACGTATACTTTGCCTGAACTTATTCCAAATTTCTACCTATTACGATACCGTAGTTATGACCTAATTAGTGCAAATTGGGGTCAAATTTCACGTGTCACGTACACAATGTTCAACATATGTTGAACACGTGTTTTCAAAGCGCAGTGGCAGAGAAGTCGATTACAAAATGAATCGAAGCCCGATCATTTCCTCTCCGGTGTTATTCCTTTGCTTTTTGCTCTGACCCTACAAGTGAAACAATTTCTCCATTAAAAGTTTAGAGATGAAAATACTGATGAAAAATATTTTTGTGCACTAGGTCTCCCAGGGGGCGAAGCCCCCGGGACTAGAGAAATACTTTTGTGAACTTGGTCTCCCAGGGGGCGAAGCCCCCGGGAGTTGAAAAATACTCTTGTGAACTTGATATCCCAGGGGGCGAAGCCCCCGGGAGTAGAGAAAAATTTTTGTAAACATGGTCTCCCAGGGGGCGAAGCCCCCGGGAATAAAAAAAATACTTTTGTGCTCTTGATCTCCCAGGGGGCAAAGCCCCGGGAGTAGAAAAGTTTATCGTTCGCCGGGGAACCCAGGGGTGGAGCCCCTGAAACAGAAAAACTTAAAAGAAAGTAGCTTATATGAGAAAAATTATTTCCTGCCCTTAAGTTTATCGATAGCAAAGAAAACGAGCATCCAAAAAAACATGCGAAACGCCTGAGCGCAGCGAAGGTTCAACAGCTAGTTTCTATGAAGTTCTGGATTTTGATTTATAATAATGCGACTGTTTTGCAAAAAGTAGATATGTACATTCAAGTTGGAACAAAACTTTTAATATGTACAATCGCAAAGATCTTCTGCGAACTTTCTTTGAGAAGGCAATAGGATTCGCTTTTGGTTTAAGTGACTCCAAAACTTTCGGCGGACCGGCATTGGACCGTAAATGGGCGACAGATGGACCGGGCGACAGATGGACTGTAGATGGGCGACAGAAGGACCGGTTACGGGGAGAGTGCGTTGCTTGTCAAATTTGGACCGGCATTGGATCGTAAATGGGCGACAGATGGACCGGGCGACTGATGGACTGTGGTTGGGCGACAGATGGACCGGGCGACAGATGTCCAGGACGACTGTCGCCCATATACGGTCCAATGCCGGTCCACAAAAAGTTTCGGGGTGAGTCAAATAGAGGTCAAAGGGGAAAATTAAATTCTGATGAAACACTTTCAAACATCGATCCACATTTACTTTCAACCTCAATTTGGAATAAAATTTTTTCGAGACGTACGCCGATGAATACTACTCAAAAATATTTTTCGAAAAGTAAGAAGTTACATATGAATAAGGAATAACCAGCAAGAGACACATGAAATGCTAATATTTAGAAAAAACAATGGAACATAAACGTAAAGAAAATTTGGCATTACTGTAAAATTTTTGTACTGCGACCCCTTTTTTCTTGAAAAAAAAACCAATACGTAGGAGGTTAGGCTTGGGTTTTCCGGGGTTTAAGTATTGCTGCAACGTAGTACAGTGCGTGCATTAAAAAACTCGACTACTTATTTTTCAACGCCATTTGTACACCATGAAAGATTTCTGTGTTTCAAACTTTCTGGAACTGTAGTCAAATATTGCTTCCTTGTTCATATCGAGTTTCGAACGAATTCATGATGTTTGAAAAAAGTTATGGATTTAATACTGAAAAAGGAAAAAATCAAGCGTGCAAAAAATAACGCGACTAACTGTCGTTAAATTCCGAATTTTGTAGCAAAAGTGATGCCAAATGTAATTCCCATTTTCTTAAGCATAACCGAGATTTAAAAAAATTAAAAAAAAAACATGATTCTTTCCATCTAGCGAGTTCAGGATGAAATTTTGACCGAATTCATTTGGCATCACTTTTGCTACAAAATTCGGAATTTAACGACCGTTTTAATGAGAGTCGCGTTATTTTTTGCTCGCTTGATTTTTCCCTTTTTCAGTATTAAATCCATAACTTTTTTCAAACATTATGAGTTCGTTCGAAACTCGATACGAACAAGGAAGCAATATCTGACTACAGTTCCAGAAAGTTTGAAACAGAAATCTTTCATGGTGTACAAATGGCGTTGAAAAATAAGTAGTCGCTTTTTTTATTGCACGCACTGTATATCAGGTCGACCTCCCAAATCAAGCCATTTCAGCCATCCCTAAGCCTAAATGCACCAGTGCCAAGCATAAACGGACCCAAAACGGACGTCTTGAAAAAGGCCCTCAAAAACGACAGTTACGACGATCTGACGGATTGAGTACGTCAAAGCGGAAAACCAACAACATAACCTACACCCGAAATAACCGTTACCATTTCAAGCTTTTTACACCTGGCTAGCCACTAATAAACTTTGAACTGACTGGAATAAACCCTGCACTCGAGGAGTTCAACTGGCCCATAAGGGACTGAAAATAATGAACTTTGCTGGTGAGACAGGAACATTTACTTTTGATGTACGTCAGCGACCCTTCAACCTAATTAGAACTCACAATTCATTTCGTATCAAGAAAAATGAGGTCTGCCAAAAGTTTCCTTTTGAAGATTGACTTTCTGATTTGCCAAATACGGAATGGCAAATGTAGTTACAATTCTTGAATTTTGGGAAACTACATAGTTAGTGAGCAATCTTTGAGACTTGAAAGAGAGAGAGGGAGAGAGAGAGAGAGTGAGAGAGAGAGAGAGAGAGAGAGAGAGAGAGAGAGAGAGAGGGAGAGAGAGAGAGAGAGAGAGAGAGAGAGGGAGAGAGAGAGAGAGAGAGAGAGAGAGGGAGAGAGAGAGAGAGAGAGAGAGAGAGAGAGAGAGAGGGAGAGAGAGAGAGAGAGAGAGAGAGAGAGAGAGAGAGAGAGAGAGAGAGAGAGAGAGAGAGAGACTGAATCCATGACTTCAGTACTAATGATTTTCAGCTCATTACTCATCGAGTCGTTTTACGAACAAGAATGAATGTTTATACATGACCAAAAATGGCTCATTTTTCAAGGCTCGTTGAGACATTTTAAACAACCTGCAACCTCAGTCGCCACAATTGTCAAAACATTTTCATGGAAATAGAACGATATTCTTGGAGTCGTTGTCACATCACAGAAGAGAATTGGGTAAAATCGAACTATCAAAAAAAAAGGAGAAAGGTAAAAAGAGGAGAGAGAGAGAAAGAGAGAAAAAAAAGAGAGAGAGACAGAGAGAGAGACAGAGAGACAGAGAGAGAGAGGGAGAGAGAGAGAGAGAGTCTCTCCCAGAGAGAGAGAGAGGGAGAGGGAGGGACTCTCTCTCTCTCTCTCTCTGGGCTCTATCTCTCACTCTGTCTCTTGCTTTCTCTCTCTCACTCTCACTCCCTCCCTCTCTCTCTCTCTCTCTCTCTCTCTCTCTCTCTCTCTCTCTCTTTCTTTCTCTCTCTCTTTCTCTCTCTCTCTCTCTCTCTCTCTCTCTCTCTCTCTCTCTCTCTCTCTCTCCTTCGAGTTCAAAAAACCAAGGAGAAGATCCAGGAACACATGAGAGCAGTGTGAAATAAGAGTAATCTAGAAACCAGAGTTGATTAAAAATTGGGGGTTAGGAAAACATAGTAGACATACGAAAAACATCTCTCTCAAACCACCTTGCAAGAGTAAATAAAAAAGGATGAGACATGACCAAACTCAAATATCCAATATCAAGACTCGTCGGATTGGGGTGAAACACATGTCTGGTCGCTCAGAATTGTCTGAAGAGATTTCCTATGCGTTATTTGTATAGTAAGTTTGTCGGTCATATACTTCTGAACGCAAAAACTGCTATGTCGACCTTGTTTCAGAGTTATGAGCTGAAAACGTAGTGAAAAGTAGGTTTTATATGCATAGATCAGTCTACACCTAGCTAGACTATACTTTTATGATAGAAAACAGTTGAAAGCCTATATATCCGTTTAAATTACTATGATTCTTGGCTTCTGGGCCGAGAAATCGTTTTTTGAATGTTCCCAAAATTCGCTGTATTGACCACCCAAAAAGCTACAACACGTACGCGAAACCGAGCAAGGAGGGATTGCGAGAAGTGAACGGTCGTCGGCCACAACGTTAGATCATAACCAAAGTCAAAGAATCTCTGGATGGGTTTTGGCTGCTCAGAATTGTCTGAAGAGATTTCCTATGCGTTATTTGTATAGTAAAAATTTGTCGGTTTCTTCTGAACGCTTTTCAAAGTCTTTTTAGTAAACGTCAAGAAATCGCTCAGATTTGAGTTTGGAATTTTAAAAAACGAAAAGTATGGTGCGTCATTTGTCTGGAACGATTTTTTCCGTTTCTCTGACACCTCGGCACCATCTAGTCTGCCATGTTGGGAGTGGTGCCGCGAACAGTGGTGCCACTTTTTGCAATTTGCCACCACTGTTCGGTGAGAGTGGTGCCGAGGACGCCGAGTGGTGCCGTGGTGCCAAACTGTAAGAGGCGCCCCGGCGCACCGGCACCTCGGCACCACTGCGTCCTCGACACTAGGCATGGGCATATTGTCAAAAAATTTTTTAACGACGTTATCGACGACGTCACCGACGATGACGTCAGAATCGAAAGTCAGATTCTGAATTGAATTCACAAAAAATTTCGAATTTCGAAAAAATTTTTTTTGACGACGTCACCGACGATTTCGTCGACGATGACGTCAGAATCGAATGTAAGATTCTGAATTGAATTCACAAAAAAAATTTGAATTTCGAAAAACATTTTTGACAATATGCCCATGCCTAGTGCCGAGGACGCAGTGGTGCCGGGGCGCCGGGGCGCCTTTTACAATTTGGCACCACGGCACCACTCGGCGTCCTCGGCACCACTCTCACCGAACAGTGGTGCCAAATTGCAAAAAGTGGCATCACTGTTCGCGGCACCACTCCCAACATGGCAGACTAGATGGTGCCGAGGTGCCGGTCCGCCAGGGTGCCTTTTACAATGTGCCCATTTTTTCCGTGTCTCTGTGTTCGAAAATAGTTTTGGTCGTATACTTTTGAACACCGTTTAGAGTTCTTTCAATAAACGTCAAGATTGAAGAAAACGCTGGCTGACTTTGGAATGATACTCACAGCCAAAAATTGTGTGATGTCTGAATAGGTTCTATGGTTTCCGACCACGCTGAAAGTGATGAAACGAATGTAATAACTGCTTTTTCGAACAGGTGTTGCCCCTATGATCTGGAAACTATGTGAAAAGCAGGGCAAAGTTAATATTTCCAGAAATTGAATAATAAGGAAGCCGATACAAGTTATAAGAACACGAAGAAACAGATCAAATCAAAGCAAAATTCAAAAATCCAACAAACTTAGCATTCTTCATCTGTAACTCATCACGGAACTAACTTCGAAGTGGATTGTTATACCCAACCTTCATTTTGATTTCGTCAACATATTTTTCTCTCCTTTTCTGATGAAAAGCAGTGGAACAACAAAAGGGACCTATGTCCATGCTTATACAATGTTTTTCCACCACTTTTTTCCAATCTCGTCTCTACACCTCTCATGAATGTGTGTGTGTGAAAAATCAGGTGGTTCGGTTAATTATGAAAAACAATTTGGGTTGTATTTTGCACAGGGGGAAATGTTCGTATAATAAGGTGGATTTTAATCTAGTTGGGGTTGACCAATTTGGTTAATTGGGAGAGATTTTGAAGAGAGAGAGAGAGAGAGCTCTATAATCCAAATGTCACTGTACATGTTTGACATAGCGTGAAAGTGGTAACAAGAAGGAAGTTCATGTAAGACATTTACTGTGACCATTGACAATGAGGATGGTCTTTATGTCTGACATGTACTGTTACCATAGCTATGTAAAACATGTACTGTGACCATTGACAATGAGGAAGGTCTTCATGTCTGACATGTACTGTTACCATAGCCATGTAAGACATGTACTGTGATCATTGACAATGAGGAAGGTCTTTATGTCTGACATGTACTGTTACCATAGCCATGTAAGACATGCACGACCATTGACAATGAGAGGGGAGAGAGAGAGAGGAAGAGAGAAAGAGGGAGACAGAGAGACAGAGAGAAAGAGGAGAGAGTGTGTGTGTGTGTGTGTGAGAGAGAGAGAGAGAGAGAGAGAGAGAGAGAGAGAGAGAGAGAGAGAGAGAGAGAAAGAAAGAGAGAATCAAAGACCATGGTCCACTCCAAACTGGAATCACTTTTTTCCGTCCAACTGAACACATTTGATGTGAACCGGATATTTAGTCCCAAATCTGAGTCCTCAAGAAATTTGGTTCCATGAAAAGTCAAAGATTTGACTGTGATGTCTGTTTTGTCAAGGATGATTTTAAAAGTATGAACATGATGAAGCATCCTAAAGTAAGGCATCGAAATTCCCATTCGTAAAATGGACAAAGAGCATGGCATCGACTTTTTGTAGTTAGAACTTCTCTGCTCTGTTATTTCTGATGAATTTAAAGCCAACTTACAAGAATGATGTTCTGACATCGGAAAACACAAAATTCTACACTGAATCCTTCCGAAAAAGCAAGTTAAACTATTCTACTTCTAAAATGGTTGCAAGTGACCTAGCCTCAACTTCACATCGATAAACTCACTCAGTTGAGTAAAGTGTTCTCATTGATCTACAAGATCATGCGTTCAGACGATTCAAAGTACAATTTAGTCACTCTGCAACCTACTATAACAACATAACCAAAAATTAAATCATGGCGCAAGTTATTTCCAGGTGCGGTAAAAACAAGTGAAAGTATGAGATAAAAAATGGATGAGACAATGATGGAATAACACGAGTTCCGATTTTTTAAAAGGAAAATGGTAACTGCATCACGACTATTCTATGAATGATAATGTTCTCATTAGCATTTAAAAATCATGAGGAAAGTATTACGCGGTCCTTCTGAGAATTGGATATTTTCAGAAAATATTAAAAAAAAGGTCTCTGATTCTGTCTCTCTGTCTCTCTGTCTCTCTCTTTCTCCCTCTCTCTCTCTATACTTTTTGTGAAAAATTTCGAACCTGAGCTAAAGAGAGAAACCAAAAAAATTATTAAATATTGAAAAACGAAAAAGTCTCTTTCGTTCTCTTTCTCTCTCGTTCTCATCTCTCTCTCTCGCGCTCTCTCTCTCTCTCTCTCTCTCTCTCTCTCTCTCTCTCTCTCTCTTTCTCTTTCTCTCTCTCTCTCTCTCTCTCTCTCTCTCTCTCTCTCTCTCTCTATTGCTCATTTTTCCTTTTCTCTACATCACATCAAACTGAGGTCAACATACAAAGGGTCAAAAAGTCAAGAAACAAATGATGAACAAAGTCCATCACCACAACAGCCGAATGTGTCTTCCAGC
>OZ022250.1:15832924-15850547 GCA_963978915.1 Caenorhabditis parvicauda | reverse complement strand
ACATTACTCAGATTTGACAAATAAACAATCTCTCTGTCTGTCACACACACTCTCTCTCTCTTTCTCTCTCTCTCTCTCTCTCTCTCTCTCTCTCTCTCTCTCTCTCTCTCTCTCTCTTTCTCCAAATAAACATTTCCGGCTCGTTTGGTAGTCAACAGGCAGTAAATATGGTTTCTGATCATTCCTTTGTTTTTATTCGGAATTCGGGATGACTAATGGTGACATTTTACTCTTCCAGGATTCGATAGGTTAACAATAGATTGTTCTTGTTTTTAGAATTGAAAAAGATCAAAAGTAACGATGATAGTCAAAAATGTTCTCATTAAATTCATGTTTGTCAGTCTATCTGAAACATGCGGAAAACAAAAGATCAAAATCTACTTAAAACTAAACAAAAAAAGCATAAGATATCGAAATAGAACTGTTTTGTGATAGTTAATCTGATATATAGAGCGATATATAGTTTCTGAGAAGGATCCAGAGCTATCTAGACCCAGAGCTCAGAAAATCATAGAACTGGTGTCTGAAATGCTTTTTCAAACTGTTTTTGAAGTTGTGATCCGCATTTGTGCTGTGGATTGTGCTTGGTCGTAAGAATGTATACATTTTACCGAATTGAAAAAAATATCCAGTTGCCTAATTAGTTGATAAAATGAGATAATTATGTAAGTATGAATATTAAGAACTGCTTAAAACAAAGCCCAACAATTAATATCAAATTCAAAAGAGTAAAATCAGGTCAAAACAATAGTTAATGTAGGATTTCTCACAGAATAAGCAGTCAGCAGAATGAAATAGACACTTCCCAGAACATCAACCCGGAGAATGCAAGAGTGAGCACTAAGACCTTACTGATGAAAACACGCATTCTTCCTATTTCAACCAAAGGAAAATCTCCTGGCAAAGGAGAAGAGCAATTTAATTGTTCTTTTATGGAAAAACTTGAAAATCGATTTTTTCAACCTTCATGAAATTTTGTAAAAAAAAATGAGTCGGAAACTGTGAACAATTTAAGAGTTCAAAATTACTGAATCCGGAAAAAGTGGTAATGATTTTACCAATTGGAAATATTGATTTTTAAAGAGAAATATCACTTCTCCGGTCAGGTCAGTAAAGTTTTCCGCAAAAAAACTTTGGATACGTTTCACTGAAAAGAAAAGAGCTGAACTATTTTTTTGTAATAGTGGGACATTTTCGAGTGGGACAGATACTAATCTTTTTTCTACAAAGTATTCTGCGATTTTTCATTTTGTGAGAATTTTTACAGTGTCCACCCCAGAAAAATTTTGGAGATACAAAATGCATTTTTCATGTCATTCTCAGGTTTATACAATCAAAACGAGGTTTACAATCTCAGGAAAGGAACGAAAAACGAGAAAAGGAAAAAAAATCTGACACTAAGACTTGGTATTGTTGAATCAAGACTAGAAAAAGGTTCCATGTAAGACTTGGTAAATTCGTCAAAAGACCTGGTAAGTTCGTCAAAAGACCTGGTAAGTTTGTCATAAGACCTGGTATGTTCGTCATGAGACCTGGTAAGTTCGTCAAAAGACCTGGTGTGTTCGTTAAAAGACCTGGTATGTTCGTCATAAAACCTGGTAAGTTTGTCATAAGACCTGGTAAGTTCGTCAAAAGACCTGGTAAGTTCGTCAAAAGACCTGGTAAGTTCGTCATAAGACCTGGTAACCTCCATACAAGCTTTTGCACTTTGGAAATTGGAGGTTAAGGGGATCTTACTACAAAGTTACATGGATCTCATGTGGATTTTAGCAAGTCTTATAAAGCTGAGAGCCATATTCTAGCGCTGGTGATCAAGTGTATCCATGGTTAAAAAAACACTTTAAATACGTTTCATCAGAAAGTGAAGAATTGGATAGTATTGATAGTAGTGAAAGAAAATCCATTGCACAATGTAGAAGTTGAACCCAATGAGACCAGACACCGCAGCTATTGCATGTGATCGGTATTCTGTTGGAGTGTTTTTGGCCTCTCGATGAATACAAAATTTCGAAAGCTGCCACCACCATGGGAAGCACACTCTCAGCCACTTTGTTTGGTATTTTGGTCTTGGGGAAGAGTCTCAAAATAATAAAGGCACACACCGAGCTGAAGGTGATGGTTATCGATTAGACGCGTTGTACGCAAATTATATTGAACTCAAATTTGCTATAGGGCTATATTTGCTATATTTTTCTCATCTTAACAAGCTAATTTGTTTTGCCAATTGCTGGACGACACATGGACCGGGCGACACATGGACTGCGGATGGGCGACAAATGGACCGGGCGACACATGGACTGTAGATGGGCGACAGATGGACTGGCCGATGGATGAACAAAACGGCGAAACCCGCGATATGTCCGCGAGTGGCTGCAATGACCTATCTAGCGCTCGACGACTTTTTTAGATCGCTTCTTCTCTGCACTTCGGAGTAGGAACGATTGTAAGCCTAACTAAAGCATGTAACGCGTGTTCGCACATGTCAGTTCCAACATTTGACTATGTTTGAGCCCGCAGCGCACTGGTCCACTTAGCTTCAGTTTTGGTTCGAAAGTGGTACCCACTATCCTAAATCAGGGGTCTGGATATAGAAGGAAAATATTTCATGTGTTATACACCCGCAAAAGTTATGTGTGTCCATTTAATGTATCAAACTGATATTGAACAGTGTATGAATTCGACAGTGCGACTATGAGTGGGCGACACATGGACCGGGCGACACATGGACTGTAAATGGACGACACATGGACCGGGCGACACATGGACTGTAAATGGACCGGCATTGGACTGTAATTGGGCGACACATGTCCGGTCCGTGTGTCGCCCATCTACGGTCCAATGCCGGTCCACGAAAAGTTTTGGAGTTGATTCCGACACTTTTCTACTGCGCTGAGCGCAGTGTGAAGTAACAACCTTGAGGAGTGATTCTAATCTTGAAATATCAAACAAATTCCTTTCGGAAAATTCAGAACCAGCAGGAATTATGTCTGGAAATTTCTGATTTAGGAGACCTGATTTTTCATTTTCAGATTTTTTTCTGAAAAAATAGAACAATTTTCATCTTTACTGATAGTACTATTCAGTTTTTCTCTCCCCGTATTTTCTAGATTATAGCGAGTGTTGCTGGGAGTTACTAAAGAATTTGTGACTTATTCATTATAAAGTTTTATTGAAAAGCATTTTGTATCTACTCCGAGTTTCTTTTAAAAATCAAGGGTTTGAAAAAACTCTGTTGATTTCAAAGAAAAATCACAAACCCCGTAGTCAGGTTGAGTGAGAGTAAGGGAGTCGTCCTACAATTTCCACGGACTGGTTGTTTGTGTAGAATTGTAGCGTCTGTGTAAACGGTCAGGCATCAAAGTTTTCGAATTTTGCACGTTCATTCAGTAGACTTGAGTACTGAATTGCGACCAGAAGTATATGACCAGTGTGGTTTCAGATAGAGCTCTAACGGTATAATTCGGAGAGATGGTCGTTTTTGATTTTGCAAAAAAGTAATTATGATGAAATTAAACTAATTTTTTTTTCTTCACCGGAAAATAACCTGTATAAAAACTTAATTATAACTTTTAAACTTTTTTCTTGAAGTTGATTGTGTTAGATTGAATAAGAGAGGTAACGGGAGTGATATTAGGACCAACCCACGTCGCGACGCGTCGCGATATGAACCTTGCGAGGTGAAACCAAACAAGTAAGAAGAAAAAAAAAACAACTTGCGGCTAATTTTGTATAATTATGGGCGGCTTGCAATCAAAAAACCAAACTATAAATTACAAGTCGTGAACTTGTAAACAACCGAATTTCTGGATTCCCAATGAATTCTGCACTCGTTTGGATAAAAATATAAAAAAAAGAAAAAGAGAGAGAGATAGAAAGAAAGAATGAAAGAATGAAAGAGAGAGAAAAAGAGAGAGGGAGAGAGAGAGAGAGAGAGAGAGAGAGAGAGAGGGAGGGAGAGAGAGAAAGAGAGAGAGAGAGAGAGAGAGAGAGAGAGAGAGAGAGAGAGAGGGGGAGAGAGAGAGAGAGAGAGAGAGAGAGAGAGAGAGAGAGAGAGAGAATTACGTGAATTAATGATTTTTGTTCTCTTTATAGGTACCCTAGTGTGTATTTTTTCTGTAGGTGAGCTCCTCAATGGATTCCTAATTGAATCTGAGAGCCAATCGAAACAACCTAGGAAAACAAAAACAATCAGTGCTGACGTTACAGCACTTTAGAGTCGACAAGTGCTTGAAAAAAGGTTCTGAAAATTTTCAAGTGAGGTAAGTTCAGAAGTAGTGTTCGAAACAGAAAATCTAAAATGTGATAGAAAATTTTTCCTACAAAAATTGAGAGATTATGTACATTTACCTTCTACAACCATTGTTCTTGGCAAATCTTCAATTATCACAGAATTGAAGTTTTTT
Organism: Caenorhabditis parvicauda; assembly: GCA_963978915.1. Lineage (NCBI taxonomy): Eukaryota > Metazoa > Nematoda > Chromadorea > Rhabditida > Rhabditidae > Caenorhabditis > Caenorhabditis parvicauda. The sequence goes on along the minus strand of OZ022250.1, from coordinate 15,846,144 downwards.
TCTGGTTGAAAAATGTGAATTCCAATGTTTCCAACTATTTTGCAAAGCGTGCATAAACTTTTGCAGAGAGTCCATAAACTCAAAAATTCTGCCGTCGTAAATTAGAGATAAGTGTTCTTACAGGGTGCCGAATGGCTTATGAGAAGTTGAAAGTCCTCGATTCGGCAAAGTAATAGACTCGACATTTGATTTATGGGTATTATTACTTTTCAGATATTGTTTACGGCAAGAAATTGTCTCGATTTACGCGGATTGAACGGAAAAATGTGCATTCATCAATTTGATTTGCCTTGTTTTTTGTGTAGTAAAGTGGAGGTGGTTTTACTATGATCTAGGTGTTGAAAAAAAGAGAAAAGTGTGAAAAAATGACAAAAAGCATGTCCGACAGTGGGACTACCTAGTTATGGAGCTGCTTTCTCTATGACCCAGGTGAATGGTTTGTTTCTTGGAAAAGAAAGAAAAAACTGAAAAGTGAACATGAATTATCTAAGGTATACCCATGGCGGAGATATGGACCAAAAATGACTAAAATGTGCCTTACCTAGAACATAAAAAAGCGTAAAATGTGTAAAGTTGTAAAGTGATGAGAGTCATGAAGTTTGGCACAAAGATACAAGTTTGGCACAAAGATAGCTGACTAATATGTTAATACTTTTTCATGAACACTTTGCGAATCAATCACTGCATTATCGTGTCACAACTCCTAGAACTAGTTGCGTTACATCGACGGTTTAACGCAGGTCATCGCTGGCAAAATACGATTAGATTTTTTGAATAGCATTCTTCAGAGAGCTTTATTTTTTGTCAATGTTTAGAGAAACTATCTGGTTTTTAAATACTTCTGACTCGTGAACAGTCGAGTTCAAATGAAACTACGAAACAGGTATTTGTGTTACCAACTCAAACTCAAAAAATTGATTTTTACACCATCTCTGGGTGACGAACTGCTGTCACTCTTTGCTGAACGATAGATGTATAATGTATTGAGTGGATTTAGGAGAATTGTTCCTTTTCTCATCACGTGAAGGTAATTCCAATGAACTACATCTCAGATTCAGCACGAAAGGTGAAGAAAACAAGAGAAATTTTGCTTATGTTACAGCATTCTTCTGATAATGTCTCAGAATCTTGATACAAAGTTACAATCAATTTCTTACTTTTTTTCGTGAAGCTGGAGTTATTGAAAAGTTATTGACGCAGTTACATGGAAGTTGGAATATTTTCTCACGAAATATCGTCTTATAAGCTGGGAGCGCATGGGAGAGCGTTACTGCTTCGCATTCCTAGAGCAAATTTTCATTTTTTTTAAATTCAATTTGTTTTTGCTTCCAAAAAAAAATATATCTTATTGAACATGTGGAATTACACATTTTAACCTTCTTTTGACTATTCCCCTCGAGACCTTAGGCTCAAATGGTCTTTATTTGCTGATTTGGTACCTTCACTATATTTTCTTAATTTAACTACTACATCAACTTAAAAATCGGTTCCAGCACTATCATTGTGTGATTCGAGATCTTAACAAGCCTTCGAGTACAGAAAATCGGAATACTGGAGATTTTGAAGAGTTTTATTCTCAAAAATTCATCTCTTTAATTTTTAGTTGAAGTGTTTTTTTCAACTTGAAATAGTAATACAGCTACCATTTTACAGTAAGAGGTGATTCGACGATAAAACTTGGAGGGAAGATTCTTAAAGGTTTAAAGAATGAATAAAAGAGAAGAAAATTAGAATTCTTCTCACAGAAATCGTGAGTCATTAGCGAGAAAAACTGTTGCGGTAATTCTGCCGCACCCTGTATATGCCTCGTATATACGGCCAACACGACTCCTACCTACATATGACCATTATTTACAGCCAAAGCGTGTTTGACATGGAACCGACATGACCTGTGTACGACATGTGTTCACTACCGACTGATTCATACTTAATAGCACTTTGTACTTGATCAACCACTGGTATGTGCTCTACCTACGCTCTGAATATGCCCTTCCTATGATCGACATAGGTCAATCTAGTGTAGAACCAAAATCCATCATACATCTGCCTGACCTTTGTTCCTAGGAATATGAGAACAGAAAGAACAATGACTATCGCCAGGGATAGACAATTTACATACTGGCCACTAGGAGGCCACGTGCTATCCACAATAGAACCCGCTAGTGTGAAAAAGTTAATTTTCGAGGATAATAATTAGAATGAAGGTTAATTTTTTCTGTTTTATTGAAAAAGGTATTCAGATTTTTCATACAGTCTTAATAACTCAGTTTTAGCGTTGAAGCAATGGAAAAGTTGGGAATTTGAATAAAAAGTGATGTTATTTGTTTTTCCACCATCACCACTGAGTGCTGAGAAACGGCGACTTTCGGATATTTCGTGGTTCCGGCACATTCTCCAAAAGCTGTTGGTAAATAATTGATCACTCACCAAACGTATGTCGTTCTTCATCTTTGTCGTATTGCTGGAATTTATTTATTTGAAGACTGAAGTATGATCGAATCTGACTAGATGTGGCCGGAACAATGGAGGTTTATTCTATGAGGAAACCCAAGATTACTTGGTGAAAACAAACTTGAGAACGGGATGGAACCAAACTATAGAGAGATGAACAGAGTAGGGTTTTTGATTGGAACTGAAATAGAATGAGAGAGAGAGAGAGAGAAAAAAAAGAGTGGAGAGAGAAAAAAAAAGAAAAAAAAAGAGAGAAGAGAGAAAAAGAAAGGAAAAAAGAGAGATAGAATCAGCAAAAACTCTGCCATTAATCACTTCTATTTTCTCTTTTTGTATTTCTCTCTCTCTCTCTCTCTCTCTCTCTCTCTCTCTCTCTCTCTCTCTCTCTTTCTTTCTTTCTCTCTCTCTCTCTCTCTCTCTCTCTCTCTCTCTCTCTCTCTCTTCTCTCTCACTCTCTCTCGTAGAAAAAAAAAAACAAGTAGAAAAAAACTCGCATATCAAAGAACTGACTCTAATGTCTGTCTAATAAATACTAATTAATTAATAAGTCTATCTTTAAAATGTGGCAGACTGATGTAGGTTTATTTTTCAAATGTGACACTTTTGGATAATTTAGACTTGCAGAGTCGTCAGTGGTAAACTATACGTCAGTTGAGGAGAAATCACAGGGTGGGCAGAGATGTGGCAATCTGTGATCAACACGATGAAAATCATTGAAATTTCGTTTTCAGTTTGTTTCCTGAATATCTAAAAACAATTTTTGATCACTTTCATTGTGCGTGTAGCTGAATTACTTCTCTCGAAATATTTGAGTTGACTTGATAAGACTGTTGACGGACGACAAGGACTGCGAATGGACTGGGCAACAGACAGACCCGGCGTGAAATTTCCAAAGCGACTGTTGCCAATAAACGACTTATTTCCGGTCCAACCAAAGTCTTTAAGAAAGTCCCATTTAGAGTTATCAAAATCAAAAAGAAAGTTTTTGCAGAGTTGAATTTAATGGAAATCTCTCAATTTAAGAATACTTCACTATATAAACCTACTGTAATCAGCTGTAGGATTAATTACAAGAATGGAAGATGGGTTTTTTCTGCTGACTTATCGTCGCCGATACGTCGCCGGCAAATAGCGCGAATCATTCGATCCCAATCAATAGATTCAATCTTCCGCTCCGGATGACCGCTTTGCAGCCATATATTGGTATTTTTCACCCATACATTCTAGTTAAGGTCTCGATTTGAAATTTTTTCAAGTTAGCCATTTTTGACCGACCATTCTCGGTTGTCCCGCCTCTCCGCCCCCTTTTGGAATGGCGGAAAGTGTTACACCGTGTTTTTTTACTTTCAGAGTCAGGAATCGTAACGGAATATGATCGAAGAAGGTGAAACTTACCCTAGAAACAATATAAAACGTTTATAAAAATGAGAAAATTAGAAAAGTAAGTTAAAACATTAGAGAAAAAATTGGAAAATGGTAAAATGAGGTAGGAGGGTCTCGCAAAGCGGCGGGAGAGCGTCTACTTATTCCTGGTATGTAATGTACTCAGCCATGATGACTTCAAACTAGAAACAACAAAAAGAGTCTAGTTCTGAGAAGTTCTGGAAAGAGTCAGGAAGGAGACTGAGAGACAGAGGCCAAAAAACGAAAGGCTTCTAAGGTTTCTTTGTTTTTCTTCCTAGGCAAATGGGTAATCAAATGATGGATCTGCCAAGGTTTCCGGAAGCTAATCTGAATCCATTCGGAACTTGTGATGAGGCTTTTGGGTTGTTTTTCGATCAGCAACAACTCTTTCTTTGAAGAGAACTTGGTTTTGTTCGTATACTTCTGGACTTTTCAATTTTTTTTGATTTTCTGGAAGATTTTTCTGATCCATGTACAAAAAAGTATGGAATTCAACTTTTAATTCACATACTTCATTGTCACAAGAACAAAACTGTGTATTCATAGAGAGAAATGGTTCGTATAAATCTGGACGAAAAAATATATCAAAAATACTAAGTTTGTAGCCAAACGGTCTCTAAATGATTTGAACTGGATTTGGTTCGTATACTTTTGTACCATCTTTTATATTGCCAGAAAAGTCGATGGTGGGGTAGTGAAACATGTGTTTTTTTTTTCTAAAAAGAGGCTCATTCAAAAAAAAACAAAATAGTGTCCGTATAATTTTGGACGAATAACAAAAACCCTTTTCCCACCCACTCTGAAGTGAAACTTGAGAAAAAAAACAATATTTCCCAGTATAGTTGATTCAAAAATTGTCAAAACATCCATGGATTCAATTTTCTGTCATAGACACACTCCCCAAAGCTGAAAACAGAAATTTAATACACAATATTCGACTAATAGAGATTCTGTTGAAAGCTCTATTGGAAGAACTTTGTGTTTACTAGCGTCATTCATGAACTTCTTGAAGATGGAAAACAAATAGTTGAGGGGTACTTTTTATATGAGTTTCAAAAAAAAAGGTTCTGAACGTGAGGGAAACCATTTCACAGTGAATTTTACTTCAAAAACTACAGTTCTTTGAGATTTTTGAATGAACTATTGAGAAAAATGGCGTAATGTTGATATTTTTTTGTTTTTTTATTGTTCTGAACGTCAAGGGGGAAACATTTTTACAGTGAATTTTACTTCAAAAACGACAAAAACTACAGTTCTTTGAGAATTTTGAAGGAACTATTGAGAAAAATGGCGTAATGATCTGAAGAAGTACTTTCTTGGCACTACAAAGCATCAACCTCATTCCTACTATGATAGGGACCACTAAACATTACTGTTAAAGACGACTTATTTTTTTCGACTTTTTGAATTTTAAAAAATTCTGAGAGCAATAGTTGTGGTCGTTTACTTCTGCTCGTATTTCTGTTTTTTTTTTTCAAATGGAACTTTTCGCTAAAAATAGTACGAATGCTTTGGAACGCTTTATAAAAATAATGTCAATGAGAGTCCTTGAAGGTCCTTAGACAAGGCGTCCGGTCCAACCGTGGCACTATTACAGTCCATTTCCGATCCACGGAAAACTTTGGAGTGTACGTCTGTTATTAGCCTAAACTTCACCAATATTCAAAAACAGTCAGAGAATACTCGAATGTGATTGTGGTGATGAAAGAGCATCGATGAGCTTGAAGTGTTTGCAAGCAACCTATCCACCATAATCAACATCACAATAATATGTAGATGCTTGAATTTATTCAAACGGATTGATTCTCATTCAATGGAGGAGCTTGTGATGGTGATGGTGGTGATCCTGGTCGTGGTGATCGTGGTCGTGGTGATGGTGATGGTGGTGAGCATCGATGAGCTTGGCCAGGAGTGGACGAAGACCGTAACTCTTGAGCTTCAGATCAAGATCCTGAAAAGTGATGTGTACAATGCTTTCATAAACCGAGAACTCACAACATCCAGGATATGCTTATCGTTGTGGTGGAAAACATCACCATTGTGGTGGTTCTGGTGACCATATGGGTGGATGACACGACCACTGACCTGAAAGAAACTTCTTATGGTGAAAAGAATCGGATCCTCACCACAACAGCCAGAACCAGGATGAGAAGAGCTGAAAGAGCTTGCATTTCGATATCTACTCTGTTCACCAGGGCTCTTTTATGCTATACTACATCACGATTTTTAATTCGAATCAGTTAAAAACTGAATATTGAGCGGCGATATTCGTGCTGTTTCATATAGAATTTTCTTTGCAACACTGATGAATGCTGAGAGAAGTATCAACAAAGTGTGCTTATAGAAAAAAATCACAACAAATTGAAAAATAGCTTGACGGAGCGGTTTTTATCTAACCCTTCATTTTTCAAGCTGATAGTGGCTATTGCCGGTTGAAATGAAGTCGACTATCGAAAAAAATGTTGAAAAACTTGAAAGTTACCGAATTTTATAATTTTTTTTCCAAAAGCTTGAAAAAAATTTATTCCAAAAACGGTGCGTTGCGGTGCATTGCGGTGCGTTGCAGCGCGGCGCAGTGCGGAATAAAAAATCCAAGTGAAAACCGAAATTTTATTCCAAAAGCTCATACAACTCTTCCATTCCGAACGAAAAAAAAGCTCATAGAAGGCAAGAAAACACGATTTGGTCGTAAGATACAGTGTTTTTAGTGCACACACAGAATTGCAAAGTGAAATGGCGGGGGGTTACAGTTAATCATGAAGAAAAACACATGTCTTGGACAGCAAAATCGGTATGGGGGGACCGGACAGGTCAGAAGCGGTAATGCGATAGATCAGATGTCTAAAATCTACAAAAGTATGTTTGACATGTGTACAACATAGGATGTTTAAAGATTGGGTGGGGAATCATTTCACATAGAAGTTTTAGAGGAAACCTAGGTCTACAATATTATGTTCCAATAGAATGATTATTACACAAGGAAAATGTATTTTTCTTTTTCTCTCTCTCTCTCTCTCTCTCTCTCTCTCTGTTTCTCTGTCTCCCTCCCTCTCTCTCTTCCTCTCTCTGAGAGAGAGAGAGAGAGAGAGAGAGAGAGATAGATAGATAGATAGAAAAAAAGAGAGAAAGAGAGAGAGAAAAAAACTCGAGAAATTCACGATGACGGTTCATTTCTATGTGGGCAGGCAGCTAGTACTGCCGACAGTGTCAACATCGGATCAGCCACAGAATTTGGTTCAAAGAGGCTTAACAGCTGTTGAAAGCCCATAACTTGCTGGGTGCACTTCATGCATACTGGTTCGACTGCAGTAGGTGGTGACGGGACTGAAAGTTTTCTGTGAGTTTTAACGACACGACAGAAAATCCAATCGATTCTTTTCAGCGGTTCTTTATTGATCGATTCAGCATGATTCTGTTAGTATCTTTTTGGAGTATTTTTTAGTTTGATCGTGTTGAACAAACAAATATGAAAACGCAACATTTTTGAAGAAACGCAACACACATATATCGCTAGAAGCATGGCCGTTTTCAAACGCGCTCTAATCTCAATTTTGCAGAATGAGTACGGTAGGAGTCGGGACTCTCACAACGAACAGTTAGATCTTTGTGGATTTGAATTATTATTCATACTTTCAGTCCATTGAAGTTAAAGTCTCATTACGTAAATCGTTCTTGTATTCCAAGACGAAACGATTACGGTACTAAGTACCCGATTTACGGTGGCCGAGGACCTTCTACCTCTACACTGCACAGAAAGCTTAACAAATTAGAACGGAAAGTTTTGCAAAACAATCTACCCAGTCACACTGGGAGTTAATACGATAAGAACAGATACTATCATTTTTCCTGATTCATTCCCGAGTTGAGTGGCTCCGTTCCCATTCAGTCGCGGACCCGTCGCTGGTTCAATCGACTCGAAAATACAAAGATGTCATGAGTGTTAGAGCCTGATAAGTACTCACAAAACAAAAGTTTCGTATCTCTCGCATTTCTCTCAAAAATTAGAAAAAAGTATGGAAAAATTGGCCGTTTCACGGATTTCCTGCGTATTTTTTAAGACTCTAGACTATAGAATGTTCCTTTTTCTCCAGATATTCAGAATTTCAACTTACTCATGGGAGCGTTGGGAAGATGAACACTCTTGACTATCTGATTCTTCTCTCTTTTCTGTCTTCTGCGCAGTTTGATCTGATCTGCCATTAGTTTCTGTCGTTCAACTACCACCTGAAGACAAAGCATCGCTCAGGATGAGGTTGTTGACGAACCTGACACTTGGGACAGTAACAGTCTCTGAAAGGGCAGATTCGCTTGTGTCCCTTGAGCCGGTGTACGACGTTGTGTTGGGCACATCTTTGACAATTAGGGCGTCGTTCTGTAGTTGTGGGATTTTTTTAAAATGAGATCTCTAGAGGAAAAAATTTATTCTCCAATTCCTGAAATGAATAGGATGCTACTTTAAATATATATTTTCTACCACTTTGTTCTATGATGATTGTTTCTGAATTGAGACAGAGAGAGAGACAGAGAAATAGAGAGAGAGAGAGGGAGAGAGAGAATGAGAGAGAGAGAGAGAGAGAGAGAGAGAGGGAGAGAGAGAGATAGAGAGAGAGAGAGAGAGAGAGAGAGAGAGAGAGAGAGAGAGAGAGAGAGAGAGAGAGAGAGGGAGAGGGGAGAGGGAGAGGGAGAGAGAGAGAGAGAGGAAGAGAGAGAGAGAGAGAGAGAGAGAGAGAGAGAGAGAGAGAGAGAGAGGGAGAGAGAGAGATAGAGAGAGAGAGAGAGAGAGAGAGAGAGAGAGAGAGAGAGAGAGAGAGAGAGAGAGAGAGAGATAGAGAGAGACTTTTCAAAGTCCCAGACCCCACAACCCAGAACTTTGACTTGAGACAGCCGGTGTCTCTCTCTCCCTTCACCAATCGAGAAACAATAAAGTCAAAATTTGATTGGACAAATGGGCAAAAACCCGAACAGTTGGCCGGGAGTCTGACAGTGTTCAGCGCCGCCTTTGGAAAAAAGTCGACAAATTTGAGTCATAAAGATCGACTCAACGGGCCGCTTTTTTGCGGCTTCCTACAACATTCGACACACGATTTATTGCTCATTTGCCACCTTGCTCACGCTCTCGATGACACGTAGCGGCGGCTTGTTTAAGTTGTACACCCTTGGGTTGCCGCCATGGGAAATTTTTGGTGCATGGTGAATCAGCTTGGCTCATGACCAAGAAATTGTTTCTTGTCATGCTCACAATTGAGACACGTATCTGCCACAGTTGAGACATGTACCCGCCACAGTCGAGACACGTGCCGCATCCTTGGGTTGCCGCCATGGGAAATTTTTGGTATACAAGGTGGTAGGTCAACTTGACTCATGACCAGGAAATTGTTTCTCGTCATGTTCACAATTGATGCCACAATCGAGACACGTGCCTGCCACAATCGAGACGCGTGCCACACCCGTTGGGTTGCCGCCATGGAAAATTTTTGGTGTATGGTGAATCAGCTTGGCTCATGACCAAGAAAATGTTTCTTGTCATGCTCACAATTGAGACACATGTCTGCCTCAGTTGAAACATGTACCCGCCCCAATCAAGCCACGTGTCCGCCACAAATGAGACACAAAAATTCTTCAATGGATTCAAGTATTAGTTCAATTAAAAAGTTGATTTTAAAAAAGCTCGCAAGTGAAAAAAGGACAGAAATCGGAATACCAAGAAACTCTGGTTCTAACATGTGAATATTCGATTGTCGAAATAAATATTTTTAAACTCTTTTGTATAGCATTTTCAACAAACTTCAAGGTTTTCATATTTTGATATTTTTGTCATCATCGTACATTGAATCACTCTGACAGTCTGTAGATATCAACCAACCTTTCGGCTTCCCGTCATCTTTCTCATCTTCCATTGGAGAGTCCGTACTAGAACTCGTAGGCTGCAGATTTTCATTGGAGTGCTCACTTCCACTAGAAGTAACACTACTAGCTCCCTCGATCTGCATTAATCGACAGTTCAGCTCCCTTCTGCGTTCAACCATCTGAATTCAAATTCTAACATTTTCTTATTTTCTGCCATTTTCAAGTTTTAAACTACAATACCGTTCATAAAGATACGAACCCTTACTTTTTTGGCATATATCAACTTGGGAGTTTCGGATTGATCTGTTTTTTTTTTCCAGAAACGTTGGAGAAAAAATTTTCATTCACTTAAAATCAGTACACTCTACATGGAAATTGTTATTGAATGAAAAAAAAGTGGGAAAAATGATTTTGACAGGCTTTGAGAAAATGATTTTTTTTTAATGCGCAGTTATGTCCTATGGTTTTCAAACCTTCAATCAGCGCAAAAAATGTTTTCTTCGACGTCTCTGAAAGTTACAGATCAATCCGAATATCCCAGGTTGATATACGCCAAAAATGTCAGCGTTCGTATCTTTATGGACGGTGTTGTATTTCCAGAAAGGTTATACCGAAGTTTTCGCCAAAAAAAAACCAAAGTTTCCACTATTAAAATCAGAATTTTAAATTTTCTGAGGTTCGGTGAGAGTCATTTCTAGTTCAATATTATGAGAAAAAGAAAAAGGAAAAATTATTTTCTTGTTGCTTATTACTATTTACTCTAATTATAAAATTTTAAGGTGAAATAAAAATTTAAAAAATAAAAAATGTAACTTACAATACAATCTTGACACTGACAGCTTCTATACAGGCAATTGGATTTGTGATTTTTTCTTTTCTCTCTTAATCCATGATTCAGGCATCTGGAAGTGACTTTTTTACGGGAAAAGAAGGGAATGTACCTTTGGCAGTAGTAGACTCGCTTTTCGCCAAATAGCTCTGGGAGGAAGTCTTCGATGTTCATCTGAAAAGAATAATGAGAGAGAGAGGGGAGAGAGAGAGAGGGGCGAGATAGAGAGAGAGAGAGAGAGAGAGAGAGAGAGAGAGAGAGAGAAAGAGAAAGAGATATAGAGAGAGAGAGAGAAAGAGAGATAGAGAGAGAGAGCGAGAGAGAGAGATAGAGAGAGAGAGAAGAAGAGAGAGAGAGAGAGAGAGAGAGAGAGAGAGAGAGAGAGAAAGAGAGAGAGAGAGGGCATTGAGAGGACCGATAATAATAACGATGGTCAACATATTTTGACATGACAGAGTGCCGCTTGATGTACATGATTTGATGTGAACATCGTTGTTTCACATGCAAATTATGTAACATGATAATTCTAGCTTGAGAAAAAAAGGAGAGAGAGAGAGAGAGAAAGAGAGAGAGAGAGAGAGAGAGAGAGAGAGAGAGAGAGAGAGAAAGAGAGAGAGAGAGAGAGCATTGTGAAGAAAAATGTATACTGGGTAAAATAGGGATCTCAAGACTTTCTTATCGAATCAATGAATAAGACTCTCGAATGATCGACAATCAAAAATCATTAAAAAGATTAGGCAATTGAATGAATCCGGAAAAGTTATATGGTTTTTTGTCGGACAAAACAAATTTGAAAACTTTCTTACAAGTGAGATTCTCAAATCAGAAGATGAACTTGGAACAATGAAGGTTAGAACTATCGAGAAATTCTTGTCAACTCAATTAGTAAAATCTTTTTATCTCTGAAACCAAAATTTTGCAGAAAAAAGGCTACACTGTCCTGACCGGAGCAGTTTCTGAAACATGGTTCTAAGAGTCACCGCATTCCCTATATTTCTTCGAGCTTTTAGCGGATATTGCTGGCCGTTATTGAAGCTTACGTATTTTTATTCGTCATGAATGAATATTATTATTATTAGTAAGACTCTTGAACAGTAGAAATATGAAAAACAGAAGATGAATTTGGAACAATGAAAGTTCGAAATCTCTAGACATGGTTGGATGTTAATGAGTAAGGTTCTCAAATAGTCGGCAATCTCTAGTCAAAAAATGAACTCTCGATGATAAAGGTACACTGTTCAAGTTGGAGATGTGACTCCCAGTAAGGTCAACAGCATATTTGAGGAATGGGCGGTGGCGACTACTGTAGTATGCAAACCCCAAGTGCCCGCCCCCACGGACATCCATTGGATGTGCGCGGAGGAAGTTTGGGCTCCGTTGCGGAAGGTTTTGGGAACGTGAAATCTGGAAAACGTATCAAAGATTTGGAGAAAATCGCTTCTTACTGACCTGAGCAGCTTTTGAAACAGGTTTTTCAGTAAGGTTTACAATTTTCTAGCTCATAGAGTTCAAGTATGAAATGTGTTCTCAATGAATAACGATATTATGTATAAGGAGTAGATTCTGTTATGATATGACCTTCAGAATAATTAGGAAAAGTTCCGACTCTTCCAACTTTTACATGTACCGTTCTTGAAACATGGGAAAATATTAGTATAGAGATGTAGGAAATTCAGGCTGAAGAGCTAATGGAACCATCACCAAGTTAGCTGTTGGTTTTCAGTATGGGGAGCGTGAAAACGTGCCAGAAAATGGAAAAAACGTGAAAAAAACGTGCCAGAATACTAGAGCGTGATAACGTGGCCAAAATGTGAATTGAACACGGATGCTGGTAAATTGAAACAAGGTCAAGTCAGAAGTTTTTTCAGCACGGGGAGCGTGAAAACGTGCCAGAAAATTGAGAAACGTGAAAAAAACGTGGAGGTAGGTCAACAAATGTCTCCGGACTACGGTGGGCGAATCTCATGAAACAGGGATATAACATGGGTGTAATGGAAATGAACGGCAGAATGTTGAATTGCTCATTACATCTGGTTGTATCTTATGGGCGATGTGCTTGGTCTGTTGAGTTATATGAATTTGGAGAGAGAGTAGAGAGAGAGAGAGAGAGAGAGAGAGAGAGAGAGAGAGAGAGAAGAGATGAGAGAGAGAGAAGGAGAAGAGAGAGAGAGAGAGGAGAGAGAGAAGGAGAGATAGAGAGAGAGAAACAACGATAGAAAGAACCAAAGAGAGATTTTCGAAACCGAGCTTTGGAATCAGTATCTTTCTCGTAGCGCGACGTATTTTCTACACTCACAAAATGTTGCATTCAACTGTTTCCATGTGTTTGTAACCGTAGAACGAATAAAACTTTCATGAAACAATTTGAAAGAAATTTTACCTTGCAAGACTGTCTCTCGCGAGTCACTCATTCCCAACAATGGGCTCAATAGACTTTTTGTGAATCATATAGAGTTGTCAACTTTCTGTACTCTAACATTTGAAATTTTCTCTGTCTCTCTCTCTCTCCCACTCTCTAAACAACACCAACTGGGCACAAACGAGACACATGAAGTAGCGAAGTATACATACATCATCAAACGCGACCTGACAAGGTGAACCTCATAAAAAGCCCGAGAAAACATTCGGAAACACGTCGATTAGGAGCCCATGTGAACCCGCTGACGAATTACAGTATGAAATTGCCAAA
>OZ022250.1:15791995-15832724 GCA_963978915.1 Caenorhabditis parvicauda | reverse complement strand
AATTCATTTCTAGGTTACGTGAAGTAGAAAAACAGATTATTCATAACTGTTATTCAGTGTTTCATCAACTGTTTATTATCGTTTGATTTAAATCGGTTATGATATATATTTAATGTCGAAGAATAAATTTGCAGAAACCTTTCACACCAAGCTATTGCCACCAAATGGTGTCCACCCGACCACCCATTGGGTTTGTCTGAAGCTCATATTTCACGCGGAAATGATCGAAACGCGCACGCGCTGGCTGGCAGAGACAAAAAATGGGATGAAAAACAGCTGGCGATGGCCTCTCTCTTCCGTAACGTTTTTTTGTCACTTCCTATGGCTGATCGCCCTTTGTTTTCTGGTTATTTATTGGGTGGGAGAGGTACATGCTCATTTCCATACGGCTAATGGAACAAAACCCATTGGCACAAAGCAACGAGTTTGCCAAAAGTTTGTTGTAGAGTTCAGTTTTAGGGAATCTCAGCATAGTGTTCAGTGATGGACTCGAGTTCTAGGAAGTAGTCTCATATGGTTCTCATCCATGGTGCGCCACAATTATTGAAACACGAGAAAACCGTCATAACTATTGAAAACCACATTAGGAGTTCTCGATGTTTAGGTTTCCTACAAATTTCTATCCAATTCAGATTGAATGGAACAAAACCCATTGGCACAAAGCAACGAGTTTGCCAAAAGTTTGTTGTAGAGTTCAGTTTTAGGAAATCTCAGCATAGTGTTCAGTGATGGACTTCTAGGAAGTAGTCTCCAAAACTACGTTTTCATATGGTTCTCATCCATGGTGCGCCACAATTATTGAAACACGAGAAAACCGTCATAACTCTCGAAAACCACATTAGAAGTTCTCGATGTCTAGGTGTCGTACAAAATTCTATCCAATTCAGATTGAATGGAACAAAACTCATTGGCACAAAGCAACGAGTTTGCCAAAAGTTTGTTGTAGAGTTCAGTTTTAGGAAATCTCAGCATAGTGTTCAGTGATGGACTCGAGTTCTAGGAAGTAGTCTCATATGGTTCTCACATGGTCATAACTCTCGAAAACCACATTAGAAGTTCTCGATGTCTAGGTGTCGTACAAAATTCTATCCAATTCAGATGGATAATCTAATTCAAAAAAATAATTGTGGAATTACCTTTTTGTGTGGGTTCAATAAAAATGGAATTCAGACTGTTAAACATGCAACCTCTTTGCTTACGCACTCGAATCTTATCATTCTCAGGAAGATGATCGAGACATTAACATCTTGGGTGGTTTCAAAGTCTCTAACTGAGCTACAGGAAAATGAGCTATAGGGCGCGTTTTCACATTAATATTTTTTCATTACTTTGTCCTATTTTTCTCATCCTAACAAGCGAATCTGTTTTGCCAATTGCTATTGAAAAATTCAAATTGTGTAACTTTCCTTTGTAACTTGTTTTTTATCATGAATTTTTGAAAAACGTCTGAGAAAAAAGTTTTTTTTACTACAATGAGATTAACATCTTGGGTGGTCCCTGGAAAATCATCTAGTTCAGACTGTAACCATACAACTTACGTCTATCATGCCCAGATCTGATAATAACAACAATTGATTATCCAATCTTATAAGTTTAAGAATAATAATCATGACATTAAATTCTTGGGTGGTCCCCAGATTCCTAAAAACATCGAAAGAATGGGAACCATGCAACTTCCACATCTCTCTCACGCCCAGATCGGATTTTTCGGATCGGACGCGGTTTTCCGTACAACCCACATATATCGATAGATGGCCGTTTTCAAACGCGCTCTAATCTCAATTTTGCAGAATGAGTACGGTAGGAGTCGGGACTCTCACAACGAACAGTTAGATTTTTGTGGATTTAAATTATTATTCTTACTTTCAGTCCATTCTGAAATTAAAGACTCATTACTTACATAAATCGTTCTTGTATTTCGAGGCGAAACTGCTACGGTACTAAGTACCCGATTTACAGAGGCCAGACTTTTTCACAGGTAGAGGAAGCTATGTGCAACCTCCACTCCAATCAGTTTCAGAACGATAATTATGAGATTAACATCTTGGGTGGTCCCTGAAAAAACATCATGTTCATACTGTTAACCATGTAACTTCTACACTCTCAGCTGTCAGATCTGACCAAAACAACAATTGAAAGCGCGCGCGGCTGCCGTCCATTGTCTTTCTATGTGGTGACGACTTTCACACTCGGGTTGGGAAAAAACCGTGACGCGGTAATTGAATTCAACCTTGGACCATGTGAGACACGCGTGCTCCCTCAACAGGTGAACATATTTATGAGAGTTTTTATGAACGTCGCCAGCCACGGGCACGCTTACAACACGACGACATGTGTCAACTACCGACCTCGTAGACATTTTTTGATGCAGATTGTGACGATTATATGGGTGTGGTGTTGACTATTGGGGATTTTTTCGGGTCTTTTGAGATGTTTGTGTTATCTATCGCTACGGTATTACTTGGGTTACGTTACGGTAACTTTCCGGTAACTTTACGGTAACTTTCCGGAAACTTTCGGTGAAGTTTCGGTAACTTTCCGGTAACTTTACGGTAACTTTCTGGTAACTTTCCGGTAACGTTCCGGTAACTTTCTTGTAACTTTCCGGTCATGTTCCGAAAATTTTGAACTGAGAAGGAAAATAAGAAAAGTTTTGAACTGAGAAGGAAAATAAGAAAAGTTTTGAACTGAGAAGGATGATTTTCATTCCGGAATGTTTGATACTAATAAGAAAGAAAGACCTGCTAAATATCGAAAATTCCTATCTCTCTTCTTAGTGTTTGGTGAACTCTCAAAACTTTTACGACCACCCAGTCAGTTTTATCTCGCAGATTCCATCAATCTTCTCTAGAGCATAGGCGAAAAAGTGGGCATAAAGGTCTTCCAAGATGAAACTACTTGCAAAAAGCGACTCGAATGGGTTCATTATTTCATTCTCCAAATGCACTCTTTCTTCTTTTGGGTGGTCTCAGAGAAAGATTCCCACTGCTGATTTGCTCCGATGGTTTCTTTGGGGGAGTTTTAGAGGAATTTGTGGGTGAAAAATAAAGTTGCAAGTTGCTAAGAGCTTTGTAATTCTGGGACATGAATAGAATCCATGCAAAATTCGACTATCCGTGTAAGATCAGGCAATTCCCAGCTTTTCCAGCTATGCCAGGTGAATCCTGGAAAATCTAGGCTAATGTAGGTAGAATCCAGACACTTAGGTGGAATTCTGGTGAATCTAGGTTTTCGTCGACTCAAATGTGTCTCATTTTTTTGTATTTAACGGAACTGGCCGGAATTAACCAGGATTTCGGAGATTGTTGTTAAGACTCGAATTATTGTCTTGCTTTAATTATCCTAGTTTGAGGTAACTATGTGCCTGACAATGTCGTTGATCTAAGGTTGGACACACTGAATAATTTTTTAAAAAGATTTATACAGTTTTTCAACTTCTGGTGTCATCCATTAAGACCATTAAAACAAAAACAACCAGTTTAAAGCAGAGTATTGTTATGTGAATAGAACAGAAGTTACGTGAATAGAACACGAAAAATTCAAAGATAGTTTTTGTAATAAACATTTTCAAAAAAAAAACGTTAACAAAAGGCTAGGATAAAGATTTTGGGAAAAATGTTTTATCGGGTTTGTAATCACTGTCACAGAATCTATGACGTCTGAATGGGTTCCAGAATTTCTGACCACTTCTCTGAAACCGTACTTCTCTTTCAAATTTGCTTGTCTTGATTTTATTGATTCTGAGAAAAAATGAATTGAATGGATAACCTAAATCACAACTTGGATATTTTCCCAACTGGAGATATCTGACAGGGAAAAGTTTTTCTTGAGGATGACTGTATCCGTGTAGAGTGACCGACTCAGTACAGTACCCTGAACAACCCGCGGGAACTAAAAGTGTTTAACAGTCGTCCAATTTGGGTCAGTGCGAGACGCTCTCCTCTTTTTTGCCCACTAATTTACGGCCAAAACCATGCGTTGGTATTAGCGCACATGTTTCTCGGCACACGTACTTAACTGCCCTTTTTTCTTGTTCTTGTATGGGAGGTCGTCGTCGCATCGCATATGGGATTCTCTACCACTTATTTTTATTACTCATTTGGCACACTTTGGCTGCTGAGAAACTTCGCATCGAGCAGAGGCACGATGTGTGGAATGGAACAAGGGGTTTGCAGTGTTTCAACACGGTTTTTGATTCCAAACTCTATTCAAGAAGAAATGACTCGGATTTTAGTGGTGGACCGGCATCCAGGACATCTGTAGACCAATGCCTGTCCATTCGCAGTCCATCTCTCGCCAGGACTACCAAAAACTTTGGAGGTGATCTATGAAACCTGGAGTTACCCCTGAATTCATGACGTCAAAGTACAGACAGTCCTCTCAGAAACTTCCATTCGCAGATCCACCTCTTCATCTCAACCGTTTTTCTTCTCTGCAACGTCATAACATCAATCTACTTCAACAGAAAAATGATATCCGGTGGAATTTTATGCTCTTATCCAGCGAAGATTTGTCTTCCAAAAACGACAAACAGTGTTGAGAAGCAGTGTCGAAAACATTCACGACCTTTTCCAGCCTACCAGAGAGAAAAGAATATTTTTGATAGCCCGTTGATGAAAAACTTTTGACGACATACAATTGTAAAATTAGACATTACTTGTGAGCTGATCATCTATTTTTCTGATTCAATGCACTATTAGATACACCGTAGCGAGCAAAAGTTTAGAAAGTTATTTTTCTGTTATAACTACGTCCAAAATAGAAAGATTGATCTGCTTTCTCTGGACAGGAATTGACCTTTAGTATTGGTCAACTTCGTTATTTGACCTGCTAAACACATCTGGATAGGTCCCAAATCTGAATGTGAATTACGCTGTAGGTCAATTCCTGTTGAGCATGATTAAAATA
Organism: Caenorhabditis parvicauda; assembly: GCA_963978915.1. Taxonomy (NCBI): domain Eukaryota; kingdom Metazoa; phylum Nematoda; class Chromadorea; order Rhabditida; family Rhabditidae; genus Caenorhabditis; species Caenorhabditis parvicauda. The sequence goes on along the minus strand of OZ022250.1, from coordinate 15,827,816 downwards.
CTTCTATCAATGGATATACTCCAAAACTTTCGGCGGACCGGCATTGGACCGTAAATGGGCGACACATGGACCGGCGACACATGGACTGTAGATGGGCGACACATGGACCGGTGGCGGGGAGAGTACGCTGCGTGTCAAATTTGGACCGGCATTGGATCGTAAATGGGCGACACATGGACCGGGCGACACATGGACCGGGCGACACATGGACCGGGCGACACATGGATCGGGCGACACATGGACCGGGCGACACATGGACTGCGGATGGGCGACACATGGACCGGGCGACACATGGACTGTGGATGGGCGACACATGGACCGGTGGCGGGGAGAGTGCGCTGCGTTTTATTACTCTGTAATTTCAATCTAAGCCCTAATGTAGACGCGTGCCTACTACAATCAATTGAATACACGCGTTGAATTGAATACAATATTGCAATACACGCGCTTTTCAACAAAAATGAAGATTTTCTTCTGCAAATTTATTGTAAAAAAAATCAATATTCAACAAAAAACATTATAAGATGTCAGAGTTACATAAGAAATGAAACTTGTTGGGGAGTCTTCAGCAGGGATGTTCTTGCAGACTTCTATTGAGCTTCCAGGTCGATGGCCAGCTTGAAAAAAGTCAATAAAATTTTTAAAAATCTTTTCTTGATCCCAAGCCTTCATACTATATGAGTAGCGAACAGAACATCGAAAAAATCCAGATTGAAAACATTGTTTTTGTAAAAATATAATTACATCCTTCATTTTACGCTTTTCATTCATTTCACTGCGCGATATGCCTTTTTATGAGACCTAGTACTCAGAATAATTCAAACTATTTGATGATAAAGCAGATAGTCATTAAAGGAGGGAAGCGGAATCTCACCTGCGGAATCTCCATGGTCATCGATCCAATCGTCTTTGTAGCACTTCTTTCTCATTTGATCAGAAAACGTTCATTCAGCGCGAAAAGACTCGCTTTCAGTTCTTCTACATCCTGACTTTCCTGAAAGATTTAACTCTGGGTCGAAATCGAGGTAATTTTTGAGATGGAAAACTCTGTCATAATACTTTTATGTCGAAATTTCATGAATTATTATTTAAATTGACTCTCAAAAACTGTGGAAAAAACCTCAACAATCTTGTCATCAAAATCATTAGCCTTCTTTTTCAAGGATTCCGCTCCTTCGGACAGCTCGAAACACCTGTAAGATTGAGTTAACTACTTGAAACACTATACACCTAACCTTTCCAAGCACAAATCGACAACTTTCTTCCTAGCCTCTGCTCGTTGGCTCAGAACCGTCAAAAACTGTTCGACTGCTGTGATCGCTTTCAACTCGTCTTGTTCTTCGTCCAGGCTGGAATATGTGCAGTTTTTTGAAAAATTATTATAAAGAAAAAAGTTTAGCTAAACTAACGAAAACAGAGTGGACTCAAATGTTTGTACGTTTAATCTTTCTTCGAAACACAAAAAATGTCAAAATATAGCCTCGTGGCGACAAACTTTTAAATACTCACATGATCGGAGCAACCACCTTCATCGATTCCATCAATGGCTTCATCTTCTCGTGATAGTCAATCGATTCTTTCTCAAAACGTCCCCTCTCCTCGGAAGTCGATGGTTGAGGGGCCACTTCTTGGAAAACATCAGTTTGCAGGCTGGGGAATCTGAATTATGGCAATCAATCAAATAGAGCGAGTACAGTGTTGAGAGTTCGTAAACTCCCAGGCTACAATGAGTACGTTAAGTTTTTTCAGATAATGTGAAACTCACTTTTCCGACACCGATGCTTTCAAAATCTTCGGATCCGGCTCGCCTGCAGTGTAAGGGAGCTCGAGTTGATCTTGTACGAACATTCTGAAAATCAATCCGTTTATTATTCTCACCATTTTTGTGTGGTATAGGCTGAAACAAACAATTTTCACGCAGAAAAACTTACTCAATCGTCACGAGTTCTCCAATGAACATCACCAAGTGTTGTACAATATTCCCTCCACTAACAACAGAGACGACTTGGAAAGCCTGAATCTCGTTATTGAACTAGTTAGACTATCTATTTTGTGGTTTTCATGTCATTTCTTCTGGCCGTTCATATTCATACGGAAGAAACTATGAGTAAACTTTACATTATTGTTTTTCAAATCTTGCTAGCTTCTGTTTTCACATATTCAGTCGAGGTGAATAAAAATAATGCGGAAACTCGATTTTTGAATAGCAGAATCTAGAAGTCACCTCTGTAAACTGATGTGGAACAAAAGAGATGGTAACCGGGTCCAGAGGCAACGTGAAACTCGTGTCTACCCGTTGTATTCTTGCAGATTCTCCGCCAGTGAAGACTGAAAACTTTGTTGAACATGATTCATTTTTTAAAAATCATATTTTTCAAATTATTCAAAAAGCTCACAAGTTGAATAAATAGATGCCGAATATATACTGGAGTCAGAATCGATCGCGATGAGGGTGAATCCTTCCTCATCAGATGTAACATCGAACGAGACTGAATTCATATTTATCTTTCAATGCTTCAGAAAATTCAAACCAAGTTGACTCCCAAGACCAAACGTGTTATTCTTATTTATTCCTTCGAACATGAACTTGCCGAAGTCGAGGTCAACACTGAACGAGCATTGTTTCTGGACGTCGTAGAATCTGCAATTATCTATTTTAATTAGAAAGAATAATGTTCTCACCTGATAGTGCTGTCCGACGATAGAATTGCCAAATATTCTAATTTCAGGTCAGAAAAACGAAGGACTCTCAAAAACAGGGGAAAAAACCTCAACAATCTTGTCATCAAAACCTTTCCGATGGCGTTTTCACCGTTCTGATCCGACTCCTATGAGCTGAGAACCGGCCGCGGAAAGACAGTGTGACCAAATAGCCTTTTTTCATAAGAATAGATTAATGTAACATTTTTATAGGTGAGAGGAAAGGATACAAATTTGCTACCGGTCGTTATCAAGGCAATAAGTTCGAGCGCCACACTCCTTGATCAGAAATGGAATGCTATATATTGCACAATTTTCGAGGAGGTAAGAATTTTTCCTGATGAGTGATTATATACTTTCAGTTGTTTCCCGACTACCCCCCGCTCGTGTCGGATTACTGCGAAGGACCGAGGTCAGCAGCAAAGCCCCTCCTGACATCGACGATAGGTATTCACTTTAAATATATATTTACTCAGCTTGAATGTTCAGAGTTGCTGAGGAAGTCCTGCCGGATTCCAGTTGAATCGACTGACTGGTTTGTTAGCACTGCCAGAGAGCTTCTATTGAAGAACATGTAAGTTTTTAAAAATTGTTCTTGTTTAATCTTCCAATGATTACAGATCGCTGTATCGCAAGAGAAGACTCAACACACGACGAAGAACCTCAGACGACGCTAGTCTGAAAAGAAGAAGGTCGGGAATAACTGCTTTGCCCTCGCCAGACCTTTGTCTGATGACTCCCACTCCTTCTTCTGTCTCGGTCACTACTCACCCTGTCCCCGCTCCCTCGACGAGTGTACCGTCAAAAGCTGCTCAGTCTGCTGAACCCACGTCTGAAGCTAATGACCCCACCCAACGGACTTATTTCGCTCTTTGAGCTTTTGTTCTCCCATTTTGTTGAACTAATATTGTTTTAATGATAAATTTGTTGATTTTAATTTTTTTGAACCGATATTAGTTTGGACCGGCATTGGATCGTAAATGGGCGACACATGGACCGGGCGACACATGGACCGGGCGACACATGGACTGCGGATGGGCGACACATGGATCGGGCGACACATGGACCGGGCGACACATGGACTGCGGATGGGCGACACATGGATCGGGCGACACATGGACCGGACCGGCATCGGACCGTGAATGGGCGACACATGGACTGCGGACGGGCGACACATGGACCGGGCGACACATGGACCGGACCGGCATCGGATCGTAAATGGACCGGCATTGGACTGTAATTGGGCGACACATGTCCGGGACGACTGTCGCCCATCTACGGTCCAATGCCGGTCCACGAAAAGTTTTGGAGATATAGAGCATTTGGGAAAACACGGACACCGGCAGACCACCTCTTTTTCTAGGCTTCGGTAAGGTTGGGACCACAACTGTTTTGTGGATCTTGATCATCACTATTTGTAGGCCTGGCTTATGTTCAAACAGGGGGTCGCAACCCTACCTAAGCCTAGAAAATGAGGTGGTCTGCCGGTGTCCGTGTTTTCCTACATGCCGATATAAAAGTTTTTCAAAGTGAGAGAGGGTTCAGAAAGAAAATCTTGGGGAAATTATTCCCACAAAAATTGGAGCTTTTGAAGTATTTGTTCCAAGAAACTGGACTTTCTCTCCAACCCATATCTGTTCTGGATCTCTGGCAAAAACCAATGTTTTCCACATTCAATAGTCTGATTCATTGAATTCGCACGGGGGTGTCGGCACCAATTACATGAGCACAAGACTCTGAAAACCATAGAAACGGCCGTTTTTTTGTCACCAAGCTCTTCGATTAATCCAGCCGAGTGTCTTTTAGTTCCGTTTTGAGCGTTCGTTTCTGCTTTCTGTTCCTTTTCTTGAAAGATGTTCGGGACGTTTATCAACATGAAATGGACAATAAGATTTGACTGTTGACCAGCATCAAACTCTTTTATAACCTCATGACTCAAAACTCCTTTCAAATGGGCAATATTTCCCTTAAAAAATCAATTACTCAGAGAAGGCAACTCAGATTGGATCCATCCACATCTAGTTTGGGAAAAACTGGAATCCAATCTGATTTTTTCTGGATCCAATCAGAGTTGACTTTTCTGATTACTTTTAAATGCTCCAGATGTACTCGAAACTTGAGAGATCATGAACAAATGTATTATGGAATGAATCATCATGATGTGTAATCATGGTATGGGCCCATTTTCCATCAAATAAAAAACTGCTAATTGGATCCAATCTGACAGAACTGGATCCGATCTGATAAAATCCTTCAAATAACTACAATGCCCCGGAGAATTATCTTCTCGCCGAACCCAAATAACACGATGAATCTTTGGTCAGCACGAGTATTTTGAAATATATTTCATTCCGATTGGAAACACAACTCTGGATCCAATCTGATTTTTTCTGGATCCAATCAGAGTTGACTTCTCTGAGTAGGCTTATTCTACTTGTGGTTTGTTATAGAGTACTCAAACTAGATCGCATCTCGATCTTCATGTACATTTTGTTTCTTGAGAGAGACCACCCAGTCAGAAAACGAATAATTCCAGAATTTTGAGTCTGAACTTTTTGAGATAAGTCTCTTCAAACCCAATCTAAAGTGTTTGGACCGTTCACAGGCCCCTTTTTATGAATCTTTCAAAAAAAATTTTAAGTAGGACAAATCATTATCTGATCTTCATTTTAGCAAAGTGTCAAAAAACAACAAATTTACAAAGCGGATACTATGAATAATTCTCATTTAATTGATGCTCAGAGGAATAATGAGCTGCCTTTTGTCGTTCTCCTTCCTTTTTGTTATTCCTGGGTAAATTCTCGCAATGCGCAGGTTATTTTATCTTTCTGAAGAAATGAAATCGCTGTCGAAAAAAGTACAAAACAGGCAGGACCTGTTTTGTACTTTGTTCAAAGTTGCCTAATACAATTTCATGTTATCTACTATGTTCTGTCTAAAAAAAATAATGACCTTTTTCAAAAATTCAGAATTTCCCAAATAAACGTAGTTCGTTAACTGTTTCTTAACGTATCTCAAGGTTTTGAGGTGCCGTCCTTCTTTTTCGCAAAAATGTAGTGATCACAAGTTATTTTTTCAATGATTTGAGGTTTTTCTTGTTTGCGATTTCTGAAAGAACCCAGCTTAATGACCAGTTGTGGCCAAATCGTGCCCTTATGGTGCCCGAGAACAGAATATTCGCACGGAGCCGTGTGCTGGCCTGTGCAAAATCAATGAGAAAGGTACCTTGAGACTACTAAAAACGACATTTTCCGAGAGATCTCCCATTTTCTCTTTTAACGAACAGCATATTCAGTATGGACTTTCACGAGGTTTTCATGAAGTCGGACAGAGAGAAACTCCGAATGCAGGTGATGTGTGAAGAGATGATCGAGATGTACCGCGATTGGATTATTGTAGGTTTTTCTTCCTAATTCTCTCTCTCTCTCTCTTTCTCTCTCTCTCTCTCTCCCTCTCTCCCTCACACACATACTTTCTCACTCTCTCTCTCTTTCTCTCACACTCTCTTTCTCTCTCTTTTTCTCTCTCTTTCTCTCTCTCTCTCCCTCTCCCTCTCTCTCTCTCTCTCCCACTCTCTCTCTCTCTCTCTCTCTCTCTCTCTCTCTCTCTCTCTCTCTCTCTCTCTCTCTCTCTCTCTCTCTCTCTCTCTCGGTGATCTATGATACATGTTACCGCTAAATTCATGACGTCAAAAGACAGACTACTCAGAAACTTTTCATATTTTTCAGATTCTCATCTTCGTCTCGACTATATTCCTTCTCGCCAACGTCATCACTCTAATCTTCTTCAACAGAAAAATGATCCATCGCCAAATCCGGTCGACCTTTTTGCGCTTGTCCAGTGAAGATTCCGATCCGCAGACTATTCGCGGAGGCGACTTCATCAATTGTGAGTGATAATGGGAAAGTTATGTTGCTGAGTAACCCTTATCTTAAACGCCTAACCTAACCTAAAACCCAATCCAACCTTAATAACAAAGACCCTAACCTAATCTTTAAAACCTAACCTAAACCTAATTTTGATGAATACCCTTACCTTACCTGGATAATGAAGGTCCTAACCTAACCCTAGTGTTGAATACCCTAACCAAACCTAGATGATAAAGACCCTTACTAAACCATAAAAACCCAACCTAAACCTAATGTTGAATACCCTTACCTAACCTTGACAATAACTCTAAATTGATCTTATTGTTGAAACTTGTAACCCAGCCTGAATGACAAAGTCGCTAGTTTTAAGATTGTCCGATCTTACTGCTATTCAACACAATCATTCTAATTTTCTCTGAAAAACCATTTTTCCTCGTTCCTTCTACGAATGTCCTATGGAAGTAAAGTGATTTTTCTTAGACATCAGAATGTCATTACAGCACCCTGATTTCTTGAAAACACAAAGAAAAATATGAATAAATTTTTTCAAAAATGGAAAACTGACAGAATACAACGGGAAATAGCACCAGATTATGAGGGGGGACATTCACAGACGAAAATTATTCACAGTTAACGGGTTGATAAGCTCATTCTTCGTGCGAAAAAGTGTCGCTTGTCAGAAGTGAAAAGTTAGAGTGTATGGGAAAATAAGTTTCTGTTGGAAAAAGTGAAAATTGTTGATTTTCCGGTTTATAGGTTCAGTTTTGATGCAATCTACACATCTCAATGTGAATATCACTATTTAGAACTCTTTTCCCTCTCAAACTTGTCCAAAACCTATCATTAACCTAGTTTTTGTTGGAAAAAAACTAGAAGCTCATATTTAAGTTCTTTGGCATTATTCAAATACTGCCATTTTGAGCTCAAATTCTATCAAAATGAACCAAATTACATGGAAAATCTATTCATTTTCACTCTTTCGCTCAAAAACTTGAAAAGTGAAAAAATATCAAAATTGCGTTATCTCATTCGCGATCCGACTTGGCGTTAGCTTCGGCTATCATTTGAGAGAAGACACTTCTCTTGTTGTCGAGGAGAGCTGCAGGGGTGTCAAATTCAATAATTTGACCCTTGTCCAAGACCATGATTCTGAAATTTTGATGTTGATATAAAATTCCAGCTTTTGTAGAAACTTTTATCAACCCTTGTTTGTTCTATCAATACTAACACTCATATTCAGTTCTTTCCTTTCTGGTCATCTGGCAAAGTCCTTTTTATCTCTGAAATCAATTTTTTGCAAAAAATGCTACACTGTCCTGACCGGAGCAGTTTCTAAAACAGGTTCTAAGAGTCACCACATTCCCTTTATTTGTTCGAGCTTTTAGCGGCTATTGCTGGCCGTTATTAAAGATTAAGTATTTTTATTCGTTATGAATAAATATTAATAATAATAACTTTATTCCTTGAAAATAAAGTTCATAAGCTTCGTGAGGGCCAGCAATAGCCGCCATGAGCACAGATAATGGGCGTGGGAACCGTAGGAGAACCTTTTGAAAAAAGCTGCTCCGGTCAGGACAGTTGTGCAATTTTTGCAAAAAGTACGTTGGATATGTTTGTAAGATAACCAGAAGGAAAGGAACTGAATATGATTGTTAGTAGTGGTAGAACATTGGTGTTAGTTGTTCGACAGGATATTCAGATCAATTCTAACCAGTAGTCTGACAAATTGTATTAGACCGTAATTTAAGAAGGTTCCCAACAGTTAATAGAACAGGGTTTATTATTATCATATAAAAACTTTCTACATCTGAGCAACATTTTTATGTTCAGCCGTTTTCCCAACCTGCACTTAAAAATTTTTCTACCGTATAATTTCCCTTACACCAGCACTGGAGGCTTGAAGAATGTTTTATTTCTGTTCATTAGTTTCCCACGCGACTTTTAACATTCAATTTTCGCGGAGCTGCGTAGAGTAATGGAAAAAGGGGAATCAGATTATATGAACAACGTTATTTTACGATGAGTCATGATTTATCAACTGCCGCAGTGCCGGATTGCTTTTGCCCCGTGCGGCCAAAAACCGCCGCAACTACGCTGCCTGTGCGGCGTTGTAGATGTTAGGGAACACGACGCAACTAACAGCGAAGAGGAACCGTCGAAACGGCGATTTTTCGCCGCACACGACGAGATCGGTCTGGCGGCGTTGTGGATTTTTGTTACGGCAGATGAAGCGAAAACGCCGCAGAGGAAACGTGGAGGCGGCGGTTTTTTACCGCGCGGCAAGATCGGTCTGGTGGGACTCTCGACCCTTGGAAAGTGGAAAAAACGTTGACTTGGTGGTAAAAAAATAACAACGCATTCAACTGCTTTGTCTCGTTGTTACATATGAGACGTTTCGCGAGAGAATCAACCAAAAACAGCCAAAAAGTGCGCTAGGCTCCCCGTGAACCGTTTGGTCTCAAATTTTGTGTATCAGTAGACTTCATCACCCTGAATTCAAAAATGTCAGTTCCACTTTGATTGACCCTGCCAGTTTCTCGCAGTACCGTCCCAAACTTGGCACTTTTCAATGTTTAGACGTTCATAACTCTGTTCAAACATCTCAATTTCTCAAAATATTTTGCAGTCATAGTGATGTGATCACGCTCAATCGATCAAAATAAAATTTGTCAAAAATTATCGATTGATTTTTTGCGCAGTACTTTTTCGTCCATAACTCACTTCATTATATATAACTCTGTTTAACTAACCTATCATAATCGATGATTGTATTCAGTCTGTGTGCGATCGTGAAAACCGTGCAGTGGTTGAATTCTGTTCTGATGGTTTCTTGAACAAGCGCGTCTGTGGTCACATCCACTGCTGCTGTCGCTTCGTCCAAAACCAGCACTTTCGTGTTACGGAGAAGAGCTCTTGCCAGTGCGACCAGTTGTCTTTGACCAACACTGAAGATCAGGGATAAATGGATATAGCCGCTCTGCAACCGCTACTGTTGCAGAAGCAAAGCGAAGACGGCATACAATCGGGTATGTCGTCGCGCCGCTGAGCTCTGCACACACGGGACGGAAGAATGCGGCCTACAGTACCCGGACAATTGTTAATATTTCCTCGTTATCCCAAACTTCCTCTGCTTTTTCATCTCGCATTGTGCCATTTAATCATTAACAGATCTCTTCCATTGTCTTGCAACCACGTTATAATGTTTACTATTATTGTCGTTTCAGGAAAAACCAGGAATCGACTGGTTTTTTCTTGCTGGGTATCAATAAAAGTTCCGTTGTCTTGGTCTTATTTGGTGTCGAGTTGGGTAGCATACCCATTCTATCTGTTGGAAGTACACAGACTTTCACATGGTGCACAGGGACTAGATCCGGAGCAGCCACTGGACCACAACTTGAAGCAAGCATAAAGGTTTTTTTCACTCAAAAAATCTTCACTCAAACCATTTTCACACAAAAAGCCAAAAAGGCCAACGGTTTAAAGCCAAATCATTTAAAGTGGGAAAGGAACTTTTTTTTTCCTTCTTTTTGAGTTCGGTGTCTACATACGGCAGCGATAACGGTTTTGCTGTCGTCGTTGTAGCATCAACTCGGCAAAGTAACAAGTTTTTCGGGGAAAGCCAAGAACAAGGCTCCAAATTTCGATCATCAGCCTCAATAGGAGACTGAAAAAACCAATTGACTTGTAATTTTTTTGTCGTCGGGGTGTTGTTCTACGCGAGTCTCCGGACAAGTTGAACAACGAATCGCCCGCTATCGTTTTGTATTCGACGCGAGTCATCTGACGAGTCGGATACACCCATTGTTCTACGCGAGTCGCAAGACTAGTTGAACAGTAACTATCGTACCCATTATCCAACGCGAGTCTCCGGACGAGTTGGATACGCACGTTCTACGCGAGTCTATCGATAGACGAGTTGAACGTGTGTTCTCCGCGACGCGAGTCAACGTGACGAGTCGTAGAGAAATGAGTGACAATCAAGAGAAACCCGTCAGCCATCAGGCGAACCACGTCAAGAAGTTTCTCGCAATCGCTAAGCGCAACCACGCAAGACTACTCACAACACTACAAACGTTTGTAGAGGGCTGGGACGCAATCCTGAGCGACCAGGCAGGAGGAGACCGATCGACGGCTCAACAGTGGCGAGTAAGGTTGGGCAGATGCGAGGAACTGGAAAAGAAGGCTGACGAGGAGAATGCAAAATTGAATGAGGCTTGGGACGACTGGGTCATCAACACCACTGATGATGACACCGAAGCAGCTGAACAAGGCAACATCGATCAGAGAATGACGGAAATGGAAGAAAGAATGGGACAATTGGCCGACCTGAAAGGGCGAATGTTCAGGGCCTTGGGGGCTTGTGAAGAAGCACTCGAAAGCGAGGCGTCAGAGCAACCGGAGACGTCCGAAGCTCGACGACCGCAACAAAAATCACCATACATTCGTGATCCCATGGTGGACGTCCCGGTGTTCGACGGAACAGATGCCACGGTCGAGTTCTCCACCTTTTGGAAGCTCTTCCAGTACGTGGATCACGGAGAAACGTCAGACACCGTGAAGATGAACATCCTCCAGAACCGGCTGACTGGTGAAGCGAAACGACGATTTCAAAACCTGGGAAATGACGGGGAAGACTACGAGTACCTGAAAGCCCAACTAATAAAAACCTACGGTCAGACGGAGAACAAAGTCGAACGGTTAATCCGGAAATTCCGAAGCACCAGGCTGGAAGGAAGCCGGACCAACGACGAGATGATACTACTCCAACAGGTGGCCAACCTGATCCACAAGCTGAAGAAGGAAGGAGTGGACGTCGACAAAGAAGAATGGCGAAGGGACGTGCAGAGCAAGTTTGCCGAGGCAACCATTAGAGAAACAGCGGTACGAGAAGCCCGAGCTAAGAGGTCGTGGAGCATGCAAGACACCCTTGACGCCCTCGAAACGTCAATCGACGAAATCGAGCGAACGAAAGCCATTATGTCACGATGCCAGATCAGAGAGGACAAGAGAACATCCGTCACGAGGCCTCTCCAGTCCGAAAGTTCGGAGAGAGGGACCCTAAACCGGCAACACCAGGACAGCGGACGAACGGCACCACAGAGAAGCAACCCGACAAAATGCGCCTTCTGCGGCTACAGCAACCACGTATCCCTGGAATGCCGCAAGGTACCAACTACCGAAGCCAGAATAACAAAGCTGAGAGAGTCGAAGAGGTGCTATTCTTGTCTAGAGACCGGACACCCCACTAGGAGCTGTCCGTCCAGAACACCTTGCGGGATATGCCAAAAAGTAGGTCACCACACAGCCATATGCGGACGCATCGAGCAACAACCGGGTACCGCATCCCAACCGCCAACTCGACGGAACTACTTTTTGACGCAAGAAGCGACTGAAGAAGAGGCCGCCTACGAGTTTGGAGAGATGGAAGAGGCAATCTCGAGAAGAGAGAGGACACCGAAGGACCACGCAGAGCGGAAGGGAAAACAAACCTCCGAGAAGATACTCTCCAGAGGACCAGATAAAAGACCGCGTCTGATCCGTTCAACACAATTGTTCTTACTAACAAAAAAAAATCAAAAAAAAAACCAAAAAAAAAAAAAAAAACCAAAAAAAAAAAAAAAAAGTTCCTTTATAAATAAAGAAAATAACTCAACTATTTCTCAAGTTCTGAATTCAGATGTCTACCACCGAAGATGAGTTGGAGGCTGACGAACTAGCATGTACGGTATCACTCTACTCGGATGAAGAAGGTACCGAGGAAGAGAAGAAAGAAGCACACAGGAAGAGGGAAGAGGCATTGGAGAACAGAAGGACCGCACTGATCGCGCGTCAGAGGAAGCGGGTAGCTGTGGAGATGGACCGTAGAAGAGAATGTGAGCGGAAGCTGGAGGAAGCCGAGCAGCAGGTTCAGCGACTAAGGAGGAGCAGGGATGAAGAAAGAGCCCGAGCCGAACGACTTCGCGTAGAGTTGAAGCAGAAGTCAATGTGCAGTCGGGAGCCGTTGCTCAAAAGGATCCAGGAGCTGGAAGAGGAGCTGAAACGGGAGAAACAACGAGGCCGAGAACGGAGGGAGCCGCTTCGAGAGAAGACCCAACCTCAAACCGGCAGGCCAGGTCGAAGATCCCCGCCTCCACCACCACCCCCACGTTTGAAGGCTGAGGTTGGAGTACAAACCAACCTGAATGAACAACGTAAGCGGGCCAGACCACGACAACAACGTTTCCTGGACGACAGACCGGCGCCGGTAGAGTGTCCCTACTGCGGCGGAGCACACTTTTGCGACTCGTGTAGTGCCATGCCCAACCCGGTGATCAGGGCGGCTCATCTGGCTCAGCGAGGACTTTGCTCGTCCTGCCTGACACCTCTCACCAACCACGAAGCCGGCAGAACCAACGGACAGTGCACGAGAGGAAACCCGTGTTGCTACTGTCAGAGCAAGACCCATCACCGTTCGATCTGTTTCAACGTGGAGACCCACCGGTCTGACAACGAACCAGCACCGAAGAAGCAGGCTGGGCGCGGAGTGTTGCAGAAGCAAAGCGAAGACGGCATACAATCGGGTATGTCGTCGCGCCGCTGAGCTCTGCACACACGGGACGGAAGAATGCGGCCTACAGTACCCGGACAATTGTTAATATTTCCTCGTTATCCCAAACTTCCTCTGCTTTTTCATCTCGCATTGTGCCATTTAATCATTAACAGATCTCTTCCATTGTCTTGCAACCACGTTATAATGTTTACTATTATTGTCGTTTCAGGAAAAACCAGGAATCGACTGGTTTTTTCTTGCTGGGTATCAATAAAAGTTCCGTTGTCTTGGTCTTATTTGGTGTCGAGTTGGGTAGCATACCCATTCTATCTGTTGGAAGTACACAGACTTTCACAGCTACGCAAGACTATCCGAGGAGCGCATTTACCTGGTTATTTTATTTTCGAAAATTTTTGCTAATGTTTCAACCTATTTCCCTCATTTTCTCATCTCCATAAATGCGGTGCGGATTTGTTAGTTACACCTACTTCAAACATCTCTCCGTTACGATTCGTGACAATAGGATGAAGAAAAGTAGGAAAATTAAAAAAAAACTTTAACTAGTTTCACACACTTTTCAACAGTGTTCACCGCAATGTGTGTTGTAAATTGAGAAAAACTTGCATGGGATAAAAAAAAATGATTCTACATGAATAAACAAGCAGGGAATCCTCGCTACGCTCAGAGCCCCTTTTTCCCTTGTCTCATTACAAAATCACGTATTCAGACTTTTAATTGAAAAAAACAGTGGTTTTCATAAGCAGTCTTTACTATTTCTCCCTCTCTCTCTCTCTCTCTCTCTCTTTCTCTCTCTCTCTCTCTCTCCTCGCAGCCCGCTTTCGCACTCCCCAAATAATCCAAACACTTCGAACACTAATGAAATTGAGGCTAGAACTAATGCAACAACTTGCGAGGCCCCCCAGTGGTCACGCAAGTCGTGCTGACAATAAATGTGCAGCGATGACCGAGTGGTTAACGCGTCCGATCGTTAATCTTCCAACGCGCGTGCTCGAATCCCGTCCCGGCCACTTTCGCGCAACCCCTTCCTCTCCCCCGACCCTATTGAAAACTGAAAAGAACCACCCAAAAATCGGCTTCAACCATAAAATGGGCGGAGCAAAGGGGGCGGTCCCCTTGTTCTATTATTAATATGATGATGATGATTAAACACTACATACCTCAAGTTTTCTCCTGCTTCGCTGACCAAGTACTGAAGTCCGTCAGGAAGGTCGGCGACGTACGGCTTCAGATGAGCTGATTCTAGTGCTGCCCAGATCTGGTTGTCAGTGTACTCTTCAAACGGGTCGAGGTTGAAACGTAGTGAACCGGAAAAGAGGACGGGATCCTGAAGGGAGATTGTACATATGAAACTGGAGCGGAACGCGGAAGAAAACATTGTTTCCGCTATTCGCATGCATTTATATTCTTGCAGAAGGTGAAAATGGGCGCGACGGGAAGCGGAATACCGCGCATCAGTAACATGTATTCACGCGTCCAGATCTCTCTGTATGTCTGGTGTCTCACACTCTCGCTGCACTCACACAGTTCAACAACCAAGTGTCAGAACTTCTTCTATGAAATTTCAACAGAAAACGAAATTCGCTTCATTACATCAATCCTTCCTAGCAAAAAGGTTTGCCCCATGGCAGGCTCGAACTGCCGACCTTGGCATCTCTTACAAACTATAAGTACCACGCGCTAACCGACTGCGCCAATGGGGCATGGAATTTTATTAAAATGATGTTTTTATGATCATTTCTATACAAGTCACTGTTTGGTATTGATTCACGTTTCTGTGAATAAATATCGTGATTGCGTGTTAAAACAGTCAAAATTCCGGGTTTTTGGCGCTATAGGACGCTTTTGACCGCGCCGCGAACCGCTCGCGTCTTCACCCTGCGCGCCACAAGTTTTCTACCTATCTCGCCGTCTCGATTCGTGCTATCTCTGCGCTCGAAACACTTTCAGTGGTTTTTTAAACCGCCCTGTGCTTACCTATAGAACGTGGTGGAGACTCTGCACCCTCTTCGCTGGACACACTAACTCGTCTTAGTACACTCTCACTCACTACCTCCAATCGCTAGACGCAGGCGCGCGGCGAGACAGTGTGTTGAGGGATGGGTGTCTACATCAGAGGGGCCTCACAGTTAGCAGGTAGATTTTACCACCAACAAAACGGTTATTCCAAAGAAAATAAAAGGAATATGCAGAATCCACATGGAGGTGAACATAAATGAGCATGAATAGCCTCCGCTTTTAGCTCAACTCTAGTCGCTTTAACCAATGCGACTGGTCCATTAAGGTTCAGTTACGCCCTATTTGGCTTGAAAGTGGGATACCAGGGGTCCGGATATGGATTGGAAAAATGTCTCCTGTGTCATACCACCCAAAAAGCTAATGACATCTCTGCATGGCAAAAATGTTGTTGTGAATAGCTCGTCTTCTTCACTGGAGACCCTCTGTAGAACTTCCGCCATCAGATCGTTCTTCATCATCCAGTCCATGCCTACCACTGTTGTCGTCCACCAACGTAGCAAACTCCTTCACTCTTCTGACCCGCAAACGTGAACGTGCACTGCAGTCGTCCAATCAGGTCCAATCCATGTCCGTTGATCGTCGTCAACTTCAACTTGTCCTTTGCCAGTCGTAGTGCTCCAAGCCGCTGCCAGTCTTCTTTGCTGATCACCGAAACTTTACTTGGAGAAGACGACAACAGGAAGTACGTCAACCTGACGATCGATGGAAAAAAGATCATTATACTGTTCGACACGGGAAGTGAAGTTTCAGTGATAAGCAAAGAAGACTGGCAGCGGCTTGGAGCACCACGACTGGCAAAGGACAAGTTGAAGTTGACGACGATAAACGGACATGGACCTGATTGGACGTTCACGTTTGCGGATCAGAAGAGTGAAGGAGTCTGCTACGTTGGTGGGACGACAACAGTGGTAGGCATGGACTGGATGATGAAGAACGATCTGATGGCGGAAGTTCTACATAGGGTCTCCAGTGAAGAAGACGAGCAGTTCACAACAAATGTAAAAGCAGCCTTAAATTCATGTCATAAGACATAAACTCAACAATATCCATTACAAACACTGACCTGTGGGATGATCGTGATCTTAGACCTCAAATCGTGGAGACCAATCTTGGACACGTCAACACCATCGATGACGATTTCACCGCCGGCTGGTTCGATCATTCGGAATAATGCTAGTGCGAAGGAGCTTTTACCTAAAGAAGTCGATTTTTACTCAATTATTGAAATTTTATAACTCTGGGAACTCAAAGACCGCATTATCAGCTAAATGACCTCTTTTCAAGCACAATAGTGGAAATTATCACTGAACTGACAGAAATTATCGCTTCAATAGATTATTCATGGAAATTTTCGAATGAGTTGAAAAATTCCAAATCGTGTAACTTTCCTTCGTAACTAGCTTTTTATCATGGATTTTGAAAAAACATCAAAGAAAAAAGTTTTTCAACTACAGTAACTGTAATTTGATCTACAGTGGTGCAGGATTTACGAAAGGGTGGGGTTTGTGCTCGCTGCTTATTGGTCGCCTCCCCTCGCTGCTTTATCCGAAATGTTTCTACTGCGCTTAGCGCTGTGTGTTTTACCTTTCAGAAATGATTATTTTCAAAATTAGAATTTTTAACTTACTGGAATGGATTTTTTTTTTTCAAAATTAGAATTCTTCATTCAGAAGTGAAACCGCGCATTCTCTAACGCAACTTCAACTAACAGCATTCACATTTTCACAACACAGTTCACATAACAACACTATCTTCTCTGGTACCAAAAAACGATCGCTTTCGGCAATTTGACGCTCGATTTCGGTACTTTTCCAAAAGAAAACGGCACCAACCGACGGTGACATTTTTGAAAACGACCGTGAAAATACCGAAAACGATCGCGAATACCGAAAACGGTCTGTAAATTACCGAAAACGACTTTAAATTTATTGAAAATGATTGCCAAAACACTGAGAATGATTGCCAAAATAGTGAGAACATTTGTCAAAATACTGAAAACAAAATTTGGTGTGACCTCCCCTACGTTGGGAGAAGGTCACCGGAGACGCCACCGGAAGGCCAGAACAAAAATAGCGGGATCTACATCCCTATGATCCATGGATCACATTCGCTCGCCACTTATTTGCCCTTTCAAATGCACGCGCTGTATACATCCATCCACGCGCCGACCTCCCGCGGGTTTCGCCTAACAAACGTGTTTCGCGACTCCTGTGAGGTTTCAGTGAATTTCGATAACTTTTCTGGGGTTTTCTATCATTCTCAATCTCATGGAGCTACTGAAACTTCTCAAAATGAGTGCATGAACAGAGAAAACGGAAGTTTTAAACACAAATTGAACATTTTCTGGCACTAGAGAGCTATTAATCGGCTCGTAAGATGATTCAAAGTCATTTTTTATCAAATTTTAAACAGTTATACTTTTTACAGAATCAAAAAAAGCTCAAAGCAAGCCTGAGATGGGTAAAATCGGCGAAACCCGCGGGGGGTCCGCACCACTCTGCATTTTGGCGCGCGACTTTCCTTCTCACGTTAGCTCTCGCTTGCTTAACCACATCGAAAACGATCCGTTTTTTATCGTTTTTGTATTCTCTGTCGTTTTCAATGATTATTCGGTCATTTTCAATGTGTTTAGAAAATTATGGGAAAAACACCGAAAACGATCGGAAAATGGAGAGGGCTTCGGAAACGATCGTTTTTAAGTACCAGAGTTACCATCAAACCAATCAATATTCAACTCTGGAATAATCAATGAAAATTGTACAGAAAAGGAGAAAGACTAACCAGCGCCGGTTCTACCAACAATACCAATCTTCTCCCCACCATTGACCTTGGCTGTGATGTCGTGGAGGATAAGATCTAGTCCTTCACGGTATCTGAAAAAATGAATTTAATCATGTATGGAGCACACCTCGGCAAAGACATAAGACAATAAAACCGCTTCGCAACCGCTTTGCCGACCTCCGTTTTCATTTTCGAAAGTGTTTGTACTTTAATTAACGCTTCGCTTGACATAATGAACGTTGCGGACTGTTCCCAACGATAGTTTTACCTACTTCAAACATTTTTACGTTACGATTTGTGAATCTGGGACGAGAAAAAGTAGGGAAAGTAAAATTTTTTGAACCACAGTAACTGAAATTTGATCTACTCTATCTATTTTCTTTGCTTACACTTCTCAACTGCGTTTGCCGCAGTGTGCGGAAGTAGAATTTTTGAACGGATGTCGGAAGTTGAAAGTCGGGAGTTGTTCGCACAGAGCGAAGGGAAATAAAAGAGGCTGGCGTCGGCAAGTGCGTGCGTAGTGCAAACACACTTCGCGCGCATTACTTGACGACGCAAACCTTTTATTTATCATCTTTTTTCCATTTCTCTTCAAAATACTCTTCGCTCTGATAATTCTGTTTTATTGCTTATGTATAATCATTGTATTATCATTTTCTCATTATGTTCTCTAAATAAAGGTTTAATTACCCTAGTTTGAGGTCTATCAAGCAAGGGGAGAACAGAGCATTCAACTACCGTGGACACCATCGTTTTATGGTGCATCGACCGGGAATCGAACCCGGGCCGCCCGCGTGGCAGGCGAGCATTCTACCACTGAACCACCGATTTAAAAAAAAAGTCGAACAAACCCGGAAATATTCTGTATTCGCTCATTCTTAGACGCACCTTGCGGCAAACGCAGTTGAAAAGTGTAAGCAAAGCAAATCGTTATAGTAGATCAAATTTCAGTTACTGTAGTTCAAAAAATTTTACTTTTTCTATTCTTTTTTTCGTTCCAGATTCACAAATTTTAACGTAAAAATGTTTGAAGTAGGTAAAACTATCGTTGGGAACAATCCGCAACGTTTAATATGTCTAGTGAAATATTTTTCAAAGTACAAACACTTTCGAAAATGAAAGCGGACGTCGGCAACGCGGTTGCGGAGCGTTTAAATTGTCTTATGCCTGTGCCGAGGTGTGAGACGATGTAGACTGGGTAAATAACGATTTCATTGTTTTTCCCTCATCTTACACGAAAAATTGTTTTTTTGACGGAAGTCGGAAGTGGAATTTGTTTAGTTCAATTCTGCTATGAAGACTACTTTTCCTACTAAAAACTCTAAACAAAATCAAAGTCAGATGTAAATTTCTACATCTTCATCTCTGATTTTTGAAAACAAGGACTTCAATTAAATCTTACCTTGTCGAATAATTCGCGAATTCGACAACTCCTTGCTCTGGCCAGCTCGACTTTGGCTTGGTTTCGAGGATTCTCCATTCAGCCTGAGATTTTGCGTTTTGTATTCGTATTTTTTTCTTCGAAGTTTGTCCATATCCTTCTTTTGAATTTTGTTAACTTCATGATTCTATCTTCTTTCTTCGTTCTCTTTCAAAAATATAAAAACATTATTGTTTTTCTTTTATTGATTTTAATTGATGAAAAAAAACTTAAGAAAGTGTAATCTTATTTTTAGAATTTAAATTTTCAGTATTTGCAAAAAAAACCTCTGTCCTCGTCACCGAGTACTCGTGAACTCGTTCGACTGCAACAATGTTGGCTTCTATTTCACTCACTTGACGGACGGCAAAGTTCAAGACTTCACAAATCTGAATAAAATGATGTAAAACAAGAAAACCATGATGAACTCACATTCAACGCATACGATATGGACACTCCGACGCTTCCTGGACTGTCAGACCAGCCGAACGCCTTTGAAAGCACTGCGAACAATGCGGCGAAGAAGATCTGAAACATTTTGACTGATTTCGTGCAATCACGGTGTACCAAGATCGAAAAAATCGAGTAGGGGTGGAGTTTCAAAAAAGGCGCGAATCAGTCGACCTCAATCAATAGTATCAATTCTTCGCTCCGGTTGACCGCTTTGCAGCCGTCTATTGGTATTTTTACTCATTTATTCCATGTATTCTGCTAAATTTTTGTCCTTATCGAACAAGAAAATTGTTTTTGAAGTTATTGTAAGATATTTCGAGGAGACTAACCAGTATTGTTATCGAAAATGTAGTTGAAGTCTCGAATTGAAAATTTTGGAAGTAAGAGATTTTTGACCGACCATCCATAGGTTGTCCCGCCCCCGTTACGCCCACTTTTAGAATGGCGGAAAGTGTTACACCGTGGCAACGAAAACATTGCAATTTTTTCTTAAGACAGGTAAAATAATATCCAAAAACTCACAATACAATTACCAATAAACTCCAACCGGACTGCCAACCATCTGTTAGCGACCAAACTGGAGTACCTGCATCTGATGAACGTGTCGACAATGTTGTTGTTGTACTCGCGGAATGGCTCGACCTGGAAAATCTTTATAGTTAAGAACAAAGTCGGAAAAGAACCTTTCGGAAGGCTCTGATACATGGTGCTCCTTGGATTGTTTCACCAAAGTTCGAGAAGATTGGCGATCTATGGACACTTTCGAGACGCTTCAGCTGTCTGGATGTTGGCACGTAGTACTTCTGAATAAACTCTCTCACTCTTTTTCTCTCACTCTCTCTCTCTCCCTCTCTCTCTCTCTCTCTCTCTCTCTCTCTCTCGCTTTCTCTCTCTCTCTCTCTGTTTAAACAAAAACGAACCAAGAACAAGAAATATATCACAGACAGTGGGAGAATGACAACTGCAAAAATGGGTGTTGAGATCACAATAACTACCAGAGTGAAAGCGACCTGAAATGTTATTGGATAACATAAAAATTCGAATGTTGATAATGATCATATGTGTTTTTAAAAAAAGCTTACATGGTTTTCTGACATTTACTTTCTGTCATAAATCATTTTTCGTGGCAGTACCTTTCAGAAGATCACTTTCTGGTTAATTTTCGGTAACTTGAAAAAACAGTTGAATCAGAGAGAAAATCATTGGGAGCAGTGAAAAATGGGAAATTTATAGTAATCTTACTGATTCAACGGGGGCTATGCTTATTGGTTTCAGCTCATTTATTGACTTTAATACTGGTTCATTGGGAAACGTCGATCACTACTTGTTCAGCTTTCACCATGAGGCTAGGTTGATTCAATTCATATTTCAAAACAAGAATAACCTGTAGGAAACACATAATGAGATATCTGAAGTTCAGCGGCAACATCATATCGATGGTTTCAATGTCCTGAAATTTCAATCAGTCTCTTTGATCGTGCAAGTGAAAATAACCTTGGAGCACCTGTTCAGGATTCTGCCCACCGGCGTTGTATCGAAGAAAGACATTGGAGATCTCATCAAGTTGTGGATAAGGGGTTTGTGAAGGTTCTTGGAGGCTCGGTTCCCGCCGAATACCATCACGAATAGTGCGATGAAGAAGCAAAAGGCTGAAAAAAGGACCTACTCTCTCTCTCTCTCTCTCTCTCTCTCTCTCTCTCTCTCTTTTCCTCTCCGATTCACTCAATGACTCATCATAGTGAAAACACATACTTTCCGCCAATCCCAAACCACCATAGACACCAAGTCTGACACCATTCGAGACAGGGTCTGCTGATGGTCTGTCTGGATCATAGTCATCTGACCAAGCCGACAGCCAATAACTTCGGACAACTTGAATCGACATGTAGAGAAGGAAGCAAACGATGAACACCACAGACATCCAGTAAGATGCAGCTTTGACGTATTGCTTGTAGACAGATAGTTTCACCTGGAAAATATGAATTTCTCATATTTTGAGGGATCCGGTCAGAATTGTAATTTCCAGTTATATCTGGAAACGGATACTTATTGTTTCCTACCGGTTTATTTAGAGAAAAACTCTTCAAATACTATAATTCTCAAAATTTCTCTGGAAAAAAATGTTTCAGTTGTAACTTTTTGAATTCTCCAGAACTTTTTCCGTGAATTCTCTTCAAAGGTTCTAGATACATTTTATGGTATGAAGATTTCTTCAAAACCGTGTTTATTAACTGACGTTGTGAAAAATCTTCAAAAACAACCCAATCTCAACAATTTGTTCCGTTTTCACTGAAAATTCAAGTCAGAAAATTAAAACGAACATTTCCAACCGCAACATCCTCCTTCTTGATCAACTTTCCGTCTTTTCCCTCCTCCAACGTCTTCGGTGATGTTGATGAGATTTGGCTTTGCAGTGGTGACATTTGCCTGTCATGATCTTTTCAACTTTTCTGTTGATGAAAACTCACGTCGATTCCATTCTTTCGATGTCTTTCTTGATCCCAACACTGACTTGATCGATGCTCGCGTATTCTGGAATTTCGAGATAATTTTCAGATATTAATCACATTTTTTGCGGATCACTCGATCTTGAATGTTTCGTACAAGTTGATCTCAGTGATCTAATTCCAGATCTTCTGGTATGATGTAATTTGGTCCTGTGGTAGGCCTTCAGCTTGATTTCAGTATCCGAGACTTGGCTCTTCACAAAAGTTGTTCTCACCACCTAACCGAAGTTTATTATAAATTAAAGGAAATTACTGTAGGCTGCAGATTGCAGATTTAGATTAATACATGACGCGGGATTGAGGCTGAGAAGATTAGGGATTTCCTACGGTCCTCCTCAAAAAAAACTATAAGTCAGAACTATCGCAATCATATTATTAATTGACAAATGTTTGATATTATCTGACAAAAGACGTTACGACAAAATATCAGAGAAGAAAATTTTTCGTGAAAATCACATGATTCAGAAAAAAAACCTTTCTCATCGATCAGCTCATCACCAGACTCCGACGAACTGTCATCATTTTTGTACTCTTCCAAAAATTTGCAGAAGTCTCCTTCTTTCTTCATCAACTCTGCGTAGCTGCCCATCTCGGTTATCCGACCTTCTGAAATGGTATTTTACATGATGAACGTTACGAGTAGAAAAGGTAATATAAATTCAAAATTCACCATCCAAAACCACAATGGTGTCGGCTTGCTTGGCGAAGTTGATTCCATGGGTCACCAGGATTCTGGTCTTCTCACGCAGAATACCTTTCGGACCGAGTACCTGAGAGAATAGTTTACATCTTGGGTGGTCTTTGAAAAAAAAATTGGTTCAAAATTTTGAATAGTACCGGCCATAAATATATGACCGCAAACATCCTTGAGCATAAACCTAGGAGTGTCGGATCGCCCTGTAACTTTGAAAGTGACAGATCGACCGAACACTCCTAGGTTAAAATATGCTTAAATATACAAGCGATCATATCTTTATGGCCGGTACTGTAATTTCATATTTCCTCTGATGAATACAACACACTGCGACAAATGCAGTTAAAAAGTGTAAGCAAAAAAAAATCGATAGAGTAGATCAAAGTTCAGTTACCGTAGTTCGTAAAATTTTACTTTTTTTCGTCCCAGATTCACAAATCGTAACGGAAAAACGTTTGAACTAGGTAAAACTAATATTGGGAACGGGGTCGCGAAGCGGTTATATTGTCTTATGCCTTTGCCGAGGTGTGTACAATAACAAGATATTAAATTGAATTCTCACCTTCTCGAAGATGTGTCTTCCAACATGTGCATCTACAGCTGACAGAGGGTCATCCATAAGATAGACGTCGAGGTTCTGATAGACTGCTCTTGCAAGGGACACTCTCGCTTTTTGTCCTCCAGACAAGTTGATTCCCTGAAAAATGGGTAAGAATTTGGAAATTTGTTTTCGGCGTTTTCCTATGAAACTATCTTTTTTTTAAATATAACTTTTTTGAAGTTTCCCTATCAACAAGAATTTTTGAAAATGACATAGTTTATCGAAATTTGAAAAAAAACCTTTTCTCCAATTTCAGTCTGATCGCCATTCGGTAGAATCTTCAGATCTGGTAGGAGAGCACAAGCATAGAGGACCTGGAAATGATACTTTAAATTTGCAAAAAGACATTATAACGATCTTTTAATACATATCCTAAATTCATGAAAAATTCTTATTGATGAATTGGTAATAAAATTTCCGACTTTAATCACTGCCCATGTGTAAAAAAAGTAAAGTTGCACTTTTAACGGGACAAAAGGTAATTCTAAATTTAACCTGATCATATCTCTGCTTGTTGAAAGGCTTTCCGAAAGTGATGTTATCTCTCATCGTCTGATTCTGAATCCAAGCTTGCTGTGGAACATAAGCGACTCTTCCGTTCAGCTTGACTTTTCCTTTGAGTTTTTCCATTTCACCTAAATTTTTTGTCAATTGAGTAAAGTAAAGAAGGTACTACCTAGAAGGGCTGATAGCAGACTACTCTTTCCACTTCCAATCTTTCCGATGACTGCGATCAGCTGTTGTCTTTCGACGTCGAAGCTCACATCTTCCAAGACTGGTGCGCGATTCTTCTCCCCATCCCAGGTCGCCGAGAAATTTTCGATGGATACAGCGGTTGGGGACCCTGGAAATTACTTTTTCAGTTTCGTTTCCTCGTTTTTTTCATTTAGCATGCTACTTTACTCGCCGAGCTAAAGGTGATCGTTATCGATTAGACGCGTTGCACGCAAATTATATTGAACTCAAACTCGCTGTAGAGCGTGTTCGCATCAATATTTTTTTCCTTCTTTCGTCCTATTTTTCTCATCTTAACAAGCGAAATTGTTTCGCCAATTGCTGTTGAAAAATCGCAAATCATGTAACTTTTCTTCGTAATTAGCTTTTCATCATGAATTAAAAAACGCCTAGGAAAGAAGTTTTTTCAACTATAGTAACTGTAATTTGATCTACGGCGGCGCAGGATTCACGAAGGGGCGGGGTTTGTATTCGCTGCCTATTGGTCGCCTCCCCTCGCTGTTTGATCCGACACTTATCTACTGCGCGTAGCGCGGTGTGTTTTATAGAATAACCTTGATTAGTGTGATTAACTAATCAGGAAATGATTTTGAGTATGATTCAGATCTAGAGTTGAGACCTAGCCAGATGTGTTCTGCACATCTGGCTCAGGTAAAACGTTCGGTGTCCTGATAGAGTAAAAACGGTGTCCGGACTGAGTCCAGCAGGTTTAGCGAATTTTACCCATATAGGCACGGTTTTTACTCTATCCAGACACGGTTTTTACTCTATCCAGACATGGTTTTGACTCTATCCAGACACCGTTTCCTATCCAGACACGGTTTTTGCTCCGCCCAGACACGGTTTCTACTCTATCCGGACACGGTTTTTACTCTATCCGGACACCGTTTCCTATCCAGACACGGTTTTTACTCTATCCAGACACGGTTTTCACTCTATCCAGACACGGTTTCTATTCTATCCAGACACGGTTGCATTTAAATATTTATTGACATACTAAAAATTTTTAAAATCTGCTTCTTCTTCCATTGGTTAAAAGTCTTCTATTCTTTCCAACGCGTAGCGTGCCCAAAATCTTATTGTCCTATCAGTGTTGTCCACATGTTACGATGTTCACCGAGGTCTTCTTTTTCTGAAATATTCAAATGTAAGATATGTAGATTTTTATGCTTGTATTATAACCAAACATAGGAACAAGACAGTCTTGTTTAATTCGACGCAATGAATTTAATACAATATCAGTCAGAAATCACACAATCAGTATTCATGACATGAAAATTTGAAGGTTTTGAATTACGAAAAAAACGACACTGGCCCTGAATCTCAGTGTTCTTGAAGCTACAGGAAAAAGAACTAGTACTTACCATTTCGAAAATAGAAGAACTTCGTGCGTCCAAAGCATATGCTCTCCTGACAGACAGAGATTGCAGTCTTCTCTAGTATTGAAGTTGAAGGAAGCCTGTAAACTTTATACTTATTATTTGTGCAAGGTTATTTCGCAGAGAGAATATGAGAACAGGGCACAATCAATCTTTTTTATAGACAATGAGCATATTTTCGTTCGAAATGTAGTCTTTTTGAAAAATTGAGTCGCGTCAACTTGTTGAAACGGGATGAGAAGAAATTCTTTTTATTTTCAATAATCTCAGTCTGTGAAAAAATCGGGAAAAATCGTGAAAAATTAGAAAACAGAACGAAAATTTAGGATAAAAAACAAAATTCAAACACGTTCCGTAGAATTGTAAGTGGAGCGCGTTCCCAAAAAAAAAATCGGTGTCTGGATAGACTCATAACAGACACGGTTTCTACTCGTCTAGGCATTGTAAACCATATGGACACCGAATTTGTAATCCGTGTCTGGATAGACTGATATGGACATGGTTTTCACTTGTTTCAGACACCGTAAACTGTACAGACACGAAACGTTTTACCTGAGTGGCTAAATGTTTGCATATCTCTCGTTACAAACAAGATAAATATTTTTTAATTGTTTTTTTAACAAACGATTTGAAATTAATAAAATTAATTCAAGATTTTTTTATTTTCAGTTTATTTCAAAGTTACCTACGGCACCAGAGCTATATCACGGAATATTTTACGAATGATAACTTCAAGAAAACTTTAAAATCACAATAAGCCACTGTTTTGTAAAATCCGTAATTTTTAATTCAAATTGCATGAATGTGAGGTGTTTCTGTTAGACAATTCGAAGAAAGGAACTAATGTCATGAGAAAAAGTGTGATAATCTATGTGGTTGTAGCTTTTCTCTTATCAAGTTTAGTTCTCTTCATAGATAAGTTTTAAATTCGGGTTGGCACTGGTGCATTTAGGCTTAGGAATGGCCAAAATGGCTTGATTTGGGGAGACGACCTGATATACTACGTATGCTTAAACCCCAGAAAACCCAAGCCTAAGCCCTCTCATTATGATTTGCCTTCCTCAAAATGCCGATTTAACAAGAAAAACAAGGGGTCGCAAAACAAAAATTTTCCAGTATTGCGAAAAGTTTGTGGCCGCGAGGCCTCTTTTCAATGGAGCATAACTTTTTCATATGTCAACATTTTTCCGATCTTAAGGTAAAACTTACTATCGACGTTATCCGATCTTTCCACAGCCTGGTCGTCAAGCTCTTCTGCCATGAGGAACTCTTTGAGACGCTCGTTAGACACGACAGCCTGGATGATTGACCATTTCTACTTCTATTGCATCTCTATCAGAGTTGTACGGAATTCATACTCCCATGGAAAAACTTTACTCATACAAAAATTTTGAATTGAAGAAGAAAAAAGAAAAAGACTTTATTCGACTTTTTTGCACTCCCGATTTGCGTGGAAAAATTCACTTTATCAATTTTTTCAAAAATTTCGAATTTGAGGTTTTTTGCACTTCCTTGCAACTCTGCCCTCTATACCAAATTACCTGTACAGTCTGATTAATCAACAGAGCAATCATGGTCATTGGTGATCTAAGCTGGTTGAACAACGTCAATGAGACGAATGCAATCTGTTAGAATCCAATGAAATTCACTTGTTGTGTTAAATACTCACTTGTGGTGTGAGAAGATGTGACGGGCTTGAGAGAACAAATGTTCCAAATGAGAATAGGGCTACCTGAAAGGTATATACAGTCGTCTCGACCACAGTTTTACTTCGATTTTCTGAAGCCCAAACGCTCCATCAACATTTTTATGTTCAACGCTATTTTCACGAGACTTTGGTCCTTGGAGCCTACAAACTATACCTTCAGTCTATGGGTCAGTTCTCTTATAAGAAAAAAGTTGATCTCGGAAAGTGGGCTGGGGAAGTTTTATTACCTACTTTCTATCTATCTTTTGATGAACTGAATATTATGATTTGAGTGACTGATAAATTGAACGCTACAAAACTTACCGTTTTCCCGTTTGCATCTGCACCAAATGGAAAATTTACAAAAACGAACCAAGAAAGGACTAGCAGCGTTGAAACTGTCCAGAGTGTTCCTGACAGCCGTTGACTTCTTGATCAACACTAATTCTTGCTGGCGGATGCCGTCGATGTACTCTTCCATGGCGAGTTCCCACGCGTACAGCTTGACCACTTTGATTCCATTCAGAACTTCATTGACTATTTTCGTTCGCTCATCTTTCAGTTTCATTTGTTGCAGCTGAAATACTGTTTTTGTAAAATTAGGAAAGTGTTATGGGCCAAGTGATAAAGGTCATCGGAGCAAGGGAAAATTGTAAAAGGCACCGGCGGACCGGCACCTCGGCACCCTCAAGTCCGCCATGATGGGAGGGGCGCCAGTTTTCTCAAACTGGCACGCCTGTTCTGACTGGATCCAGAAAAAATCGGGTTGGATCCAGAAAAAATCAGATTGGATCCAGAGTTGTACTCGTGCTGATTGAATCCAGTTCATATCAGATTGGATCCAATTAGCAGTTTTTTAATGGAAAATGGGCCCATAACCATGATGACACATCATGATGATTCATTCCATAGTACTTTTGTTCATGATCTATCTGTAAACTCAAGTTTGGAGGACATCTGGAGCATTTAAAAGTAATCAGAAAAGTAAACTCTGATTGGATCCAGAAAAAATCAGATTGGATTCCAGTTTTTTCCCAAACTAGATGTGGTTGGATCCAATTGTTGCCTTCTCTGAGGAAGACGCCGAGGGGGCGGTCCGCCGGGGTGCCTTTTACATGTTGCGGAGCTAGTCACATAATAACTTGAACCATTGAAAGTATTCTAATCAAGATCGAGAGAAACATAAATAAATGTTACCTTTATAATCCAACCCAAATCTGGTCAAGCTAACACGCAAACTATGACCAAGAAGGTCCTAATTTAGTTGGACGTGTTTTTTGAGCAAGTTTGTACGAGAAAACATAAAATTACCTGCCAGTTTCTGATCAGCATTGAGCTGAGAATGTTCAAGGGAACGAAGATTATCATGATTACGACTCCTGGAATAGCCGAGTAGCCGAGAGTTATGAAGAGGTACACGAGGGCGAATGTGATCTGAATGAAATGCGTAGAAACTACAGACACACAATTTACCTGGTATGGACAACTCCAGAATTGCTGAATCTGTGGTGTGATCATTTGGAATCGTTCCACGTCGATCGCCATCACATTCACAATCTCTCCGACTGTTTTGCTACGTTTTGCTCCGTTCGACAGCAAGAGAGTCTGATAGGAACCTTTTATTCATTGACCAGTTTTTTTTCTTTCAAGAATACCTCATGAAAGTCATGTGCGTTAGAATCAGTGAGAAACGCAGAAAGAAATGGTATAAAAATCAACCCAAAAAGTAAAATTTGAAGTCTGATTTCAACATTTTTAGCAGAATCTAGCAGAATTTTTTAGTGAAAGAGTCACACGGAGAAAGTTCTTTTGTGACGGAAGACGGAGGGTGTAAAAATTCCGTTTATAGGTACATCAGAACGCGGATTTTTTTTAGTTCGGTTGAAGGCCGCAGTCCATTTATCCAAATTTGATAAACTAGGAGTTCTGCTTGGCAAACTCAACCGAAAATTTGCAGAGAGGAGGAAAAATCACCTTTCTATAGACAGCACCAGTCAACGCAGTCTGAATCTTGGTACCCATGCGGAACATGATATAGAAGTACGCGTTGAGGATCAATGAACGCATTTGGGATGAACAGAACATGATCAGCGCCAGTGCCAGTCCTTGCCATATTGGTGCGTTATCCTTGGAGACAAAGTTCAGAAGCTCGCTGAAAATGTGTTAATGTACTACAGGACTGAAAATTCTTATTGAAATTTCCAGAAACGTTTGAATCGTGTCGACTCACACTGCGCTAACATGGGAAGTATATGAAAGCCCGGAGAATCTATGAGGTCTGAGTAGTCTCATAGGTTTTCAAATATGGTGAAGACGATGGAACTGCTCTCAGAAGTTGCTTCACCGACCTCGTTTAGGAGTTATGACCAAAAATAGAATTCACACGCAATTTTCAAAAAAGGGGGATCTGTAATGTTGAAGAATTCTGTCGTGAAAAGGATCGAATGAGTGAACATGGAGTTGACGCAAAAATTTGTGTCTTCCGTGGTAGAGTGGTCAAAGCTCACGCCTTTCATTTTTCACGGCAAAGTTCGATTCTCACTTGATACACGTTTTTTGCCCGAGAAATACTACAACGATTCATCACTTGTGATCAAGGCTCATATTATGAACACTTGTGTAACTCTTTCCGATTTAGGAGCCAAAAATTTTTGTCTTAGAATCGACTGAAAACGTAGGAATGGATAGATTCAATCATTCTGAATCGTTTGGAATAGGTCTCGCCTCTGGAAATCTGCTAGGAGTCGAGTTACAGAAGGTGAAAGTTGGACGATTTTTTACGTCCACTTCAGATGCATGTAACTTCTGAATCGAGCCTCAGACTTCAGGCAAACTAAATTTTCC
Source organism: Caenorhabditis parvicauda (assembly GCA_963978915.1). Classification (NCBI taxonomy): domain Eukaryota; kingdom Metazoa; phylum Nematoda; class Chromadorea; order Rhabditida; family Rhabditidae; genus Caenorhabditis; species Caenorhabditis parvicauda. The sequence continues at coordinate 15,797,580 of OZ022250.1, read as the reverse complement.
GTGCATCACGAACCTTTAAAATTCAATAAAATGCAAAATACTGTAGTTGAAAAATTTTCTCGAACGCGTTTCTTCCAAAATTCATGATAAGGCGAAACAAATCCGCTTGTTAACATGAGAAAAATAGCACAAAAGAATGAAAAAATATTGATGTGCGAACGCGCCCTATAGCGAATTTTTGTTCAATATAATTTTGCTGCAAAGCGACTAATCGATGACGACCTTCTTTAGCTCGGTGTGCGACTGCTCAGGAAAAAATCTAGTCAGACCTGGCAACTTTGGTATAAGACCTGCTTAGTTAAGCATAAGACCTAGTATTCTAAGACCTTGATTATTATAAGATCTGGTAACCTTGGAATAAGACCTAGTAAACGTGGAGTATTCTCAGACATCAAATTTTTGCATCATCAAGGTGTTTTATGAGACCTGATAATTTTCATATAAAACCTTGTAACGTTCAGTGTTATAACAATATTTTTCAAATAATTTTCTTTCCACTGTCATATTTCACTAATTTTCACATAACGGTTTACCCTTCTGTTTTCGCCGTTTCGTTAGGAACTACTGTTATTTTTAAGAAAAAAATCATTTTGAACAAACTGAAATTTAAAAAGCATTTTTAAAGGGACAAAAAAGCAGTTACTACATTTCTCCTAATTCTATCACCTCTCAAAACTCACTGAAGCAAGAACGGGTTCGCGAACTGCATAGTATCTGAGATAATCTTCAGAATTGACGCCAGAAGAAACTCGTATTGAAACATTTTGAACAGAGTGTGCACAACGGACGGCAGCTTCACTTCTTTTGCGTTGCTGAAATGTTACTTCGTAACACAATATTCTCATAGAAAACTCACTCTTCTGCTCTCCAGATGCTCTTCTGCAGGTAGTAATCTGAAAGTGTTTTTCGCAGAGTACAGTATCTATTGATATTTCCACGTAAGTTGAAATGAAACTTTCTGAGGTTTTCGAAATACCAAAGACCAGAATTTTTTGTGTCCTTCCAGATTGAACTCCAGATTTTTGTTTTGTCAATAGAGCAAAATATCTCCGTTAACAATACAAGTTGAGAGTGGGGGATGTTTTAAATTTCATTAAAAAAATAAGTTCGTGTGAATGGCAGATCGTCTCTCATATGTCTATCTCTAGAAGCATGACCGTTTTCAAACGCGCTCTAATCTCAATTTTGCAGAATGAGTACGGTAGGGTCAGGACTCTCACAACGAAAAGTTAGATCTTTGTGGATTTAAATTATTATTTTTACTTTCAGTCCATTCTGAAATTAAAGACTCATTACGTAAATCGTTTTTGTGTTTCGAGGCGAAACTGCTACGGTACTAAGTACTCGATTTACGGAGGCCAGACTTTTTTACAGGTAGAGAAAGCTATGTGCGTCTCAGTGACCACGGGTTTAGAACAAAAGATTTATTGAGTTTATCCAACGTTTCGGATTCTGATCTCACAGAACATTGACCAACTCGCCTTGCACTGCTTTTTGACCGACTACATTACCTGTTTGCCGTTAAATGGTCCCTTCCACTAACATGTTTTATTTCCATTTCTTACCTCACCAACCTGTTTTCAAACCAACATTATATTGCTAACCAATCTCATGAGAACCAATCTCTATCGGTAACTTACTGTACCTGATTATGGCTTGACGCCGAAACGTTGGATAAACTCAATAAATCTTCTGTGCTAAACCCGTGGTCACTGAGACGATCTGTCATTCACACGAATCTAACAAACGATACACAATAACAACCTCCGCAACTTACAACTCATTAAAAAATACAACTCACTAGACTTCTTCTCCTCCCAAATCTTTTCCCACAGTTCGGTTAAGAAATTGGACTTGCTGCTCTGATTGAGGTCGAAAAGATCATCTACCTGTACACAATTCATGATCACTGCGATTCTCATAGTGTCACCTCCAAATCTCTTTTCGCACCAATCCACGGAATGTTGTTGAACCACCACAGGACCAGTCTGTTCAGGAACGATGAATCCAATTCGGGTGATGAGTTCTGAAGGGTACATTTCATCTTAATAACGCGCGAGATAGGGATTTATCTTTTTTCAAGTTGAAATATCTCGCTTGAAACTGCATTATTTCGTTAATTATGTACAACATCTGCCGTAAGTTATCTACAGCGTATGCTGCACATGCGCTGTAGCAGATGTTGTACACAAGTACAACATTCTGTGTTTTGAGTAGATCTGAATTACGCTGAAGGTATTTTCCTATTCAGGGAGAAGAATTCAGCATTCATAGCTTTGAACCTTCTTTTTAGAATACCCCGGAATTCACTGACCTTTTCCTTCTTCCGACATCTGCTGTCCACGAAACAGAGGAGTAGTGAGTAGATGAAGACACAGACATACCAGACAATGTACAGGATACCGATGGTTTCGTTGTAGACGTTGACACCCTTCAACAGAGATGTTTGAGTAACAGAGTTTACAAACATTCATCATACGGTTACTAAAGATTTTTTCCATATGGTTCGGTGAACCCCATAATATTTCGAGTCTTTACTTTCAAATAGTTATATAATTACCACTATTGAAGGGGTTGAAAAATTTACGTTCAAACAATTTAAGTTCATTTTTCCAATTTTAACAAGACTATTAACTTTGGAATTCGAAAAAATATTCGCTAAAATATTAAAATGGGTCCGAAAAACATCAAATTGAACAGGCGGGTAACTATATGTTTTCTTTTTTTATTTATCCAAAAAAACTTCTGTGGAATGTGGGATACATTAGTACGGAATTCCGACATCCGTGAAAGAAATTTTACTTCCGACTTCCGTCAAAAATTTTTTTTGTGAGGTGAATTTCGTGAAATTTCACAACTCTGGGTGTGAATTACGTCAAGGTTAAAGAACAACCTAAGCCTAAATGCACCAGTGCCAAACAGTTTATGTTGAGAATGGACGGATTTACAATATCTCTGGGTTTTTTCCAACTTTTTCTACACTCCCGACTACCGTTGAAAAATTACACTTCCGACTTCCGTCCTTTTTCACTTCCAACTTCCGACTTCCGACTTCCATGAAAAATTTCACTTCCGACTTCCGAGAAAAAAAATTCACTTCCGACTTCCCAGAAAAAAATTCACTTCCGTGCAACTCTGATTAATATGCACTTTCATACAAGAAAAAATACCTCGTTGATTTTTCGGACCCACTGGTACATTTCCGGTGCTCCACACAACAGGAACAGGAGAGCAGTGAGATGTTGTACGCCAGAAGTGACCATGCCACATCGTAAACGTACAAAGTGAAGTACTGTTGTGCCTCCCTGAACGTAACTTCGGAATTTTTACATAGCGGGTTGCTTCAGATATTTCAGAGAATTATCTTTAAATCATCATTGAGAGGTATTTTTTTCATCAAATATAACGTTACTCCCACTATTTTTAGTTAAAACTGTACCTTGGTAAAAACGAAAAAAAATACGGAAATTTCCGGAATATATTATTTTTCAAAATTCATAAACAGACAATACACACCGCGGCAAACGCAGTTGAAAAGTGTAAGCAAAGAAAATCGATAGAGTAGATCAAATTTCAGTTACTGTAGTTCAAAAAATTTCACTTTTCCTACTTTTTTTCGTCCCAGATTCACAAATCATAACGTAAAAATGTTTGAAGTAGGTAAAACGAAGCGGTTTTATTGTCTTATGCCTTTGCCGAGGTGTGCAATATAGGTAAAAAGTGTACGACCGATATCGAAGTTCGAGTGAGTTACAAAAAATTATGTTATTTACTTTTTTTGAGAAATTCTGAATTTTCCAAATCAAAAACTAGAAAACAACGTTTTTTGCTAATGTTTTTTGACCGATATCGAGATCCGAGTTGCGTTACACGGAAAATTTAATCGGTCATATACAGTAGCGACAGAAAGTTTTTGGACGATATCATTTTTCGACATATCCTAACGCTGGGTTATCGAATCAGTCTTAAAGTTGCACAGATATTAGAAAAAACATTTTATCACATTGTGAAAAAATATCGGGTTGATATGTAGTGTTCTAGCAGAAAAATTTGTGATTTTCTCAACTTCACTCAAAATTGACTATTTACACATCACATTTATTTCTCTTTTTTTTTCTTTCATCACCCACTTACCTGCTTTCAAGTGCATAATTCTGGAAATTCCAACTTTTAAAAACGTTAAAATGAGGGAACTAACCAAATCAGTGATCATCCGGGGTCACCGAATGAGATTTGAGAGGTCACATTTGACTGAACAGTCCTGGGAGAAGATATCAACTCTGTATGGGGTCATTCTTGCTCTAGAATAGCTGGATCCACTTGGAAATTCATAAACAAAACTTTTTTCATTCTGTCGACTCTATTTGAGATCACCTAGACATGGTTAAAGACCATATGTCTTCGATCTCGTAGGCGACCTTTTTGAGAATCCTCGAGCTGGGGTCAGCTTTTAGGTCATAAAACAGAAACGGTTTGACTTAAAGGTCTAATTTTTCATAGAAACATTCTTGCTAATTCATAGAGTCATTTTGATATCAAGTTGTGTATAAATCATAGTTCAGAAAATACTACAAGAAGACCAAATAAAAATTTGCAAAGGTTCCGGTATCCAGATTTCAACTATCGGTATTCATGGATGATTTCGGTGCTTCAAGTAACTCTTTTTTGCTCTGACACGTTCTTTCACGTGTTTTTGACTGATTGAAAGCATGAAAAACTCCGATTCACCAACTTCAACAACTTTAGACCACTTTTTTAGAAGGCCATGAAACTGCTCCGGATTCACACCAGTTCCACTGTCTAGTAGTACTTTCCGATTTCTTATTAGTGAATGTCTTGAATTGATAGTGGAAAAATATGCAAACAATAATGTGCTCAGAGAAAATTGGACCTCGAAGTCAAACCGTTTCTGTTTTATGACCTAAAAACTGACCCCAGATCGAGGATTCTCAAAAAGGTCGCCTACGAGATCGAAGACATATGGTCTTTAACCATGTCTAGGTGATTTCAAATAAAGTCGACAAAATGGAACAAGTTCTGTTTATGAGTTTCCAAGTGGATCCAGCTATTCTAGAGCAAGAATGACCCCATACGGAGTTGATATCTTCTTCCAGGACTGTTCAGTCAAATGTGAACTCTCAAATCTCATCCGGTGACCCCGGATGATCACTGATTTGGTTAGTTCCCTTATTTTTACGTTTTTGAAAGTTGGACTTTCCAGAATTATGCACTTTAAAACAGGTAAATGCGTGATGAAAGAAAAAAACGAGAAATAAAAGTGATGTGTAAAAAGTCAATTTTGAGTGAACTTGAGAAAATCACAATTTTTTCTGCGAGAATACTACCTATCACCCCGATAGTTTCTCACAATGTGAGAAAATGTTTTTTCTGATGTTTGTGCAACTTTGAGACCGATCCGATAACCCAGCGTTAGGATATGTCGAAAAATGATATCGTCCAAAAACTTTCTGTCGCTACTGTACTTTTGGTCAGTACTGTAATTTTTCTCCTTTTATGGGTCAACTCACGAAAACCAGCGACCACAACAGGGGGTATGTGTAGTAGACAGTTGCAAACGAGTCACT